>VZTA01027042.1:12003-94209 GCA_013398855.1 Mohoua ochrocephala
CTAGCGATGAAGTTGCAGGCTGTAGCAGTTGCAGCCTTCCCGGCTGTAGTTATCGGTGCCTCCCCGAGCTGGGGCGGCTTCGGCTACCCCTGGCACCATGGCCGCCTCGGCGGGGACGGTGGCCGGGGCAGCGGGGCGGCGGCAGCCCCGTCCCGCGGGGGTGTCCCCGGTGGTACCGGCTATAGCCCAGCGCGGTCGCTCCGTAAATAACAACAGTGAGGCTGTGACAGATGCGCCAAATTACCGTCCCCGGAAAGGCAAGGCGAGGCGGTAGAAGCCACCGGAGGAAAATGCCGTATTATGTGCTAAATTTAGTGTCTGTGCGGCGTACCAAAAAGCCAGCCGTCACATTAGTTAGTGATTGCATTCGCGTAGTATTGCATTCTTAGCAAGCGGCGTAGTTTTTTTTTTTTTTTTTTTTTTTTTTTAAACGAGGAAAACGTCAAACTCCTGCTTCAGTTATCTTTAAAATTACCATAGCAAGGTCAGCATGCAGGGGTCTTGGCATTCACCTTAGCAGAGAATGTACGTGTCTGAGAATGTTTCAGAAGCACCTTTGGTTTCATGTGAAAGTAATTATTTTTATTTATTTAAGAGACCTATAGTGCATGGCCAAAATATTGACGTGTAATTGTGTTTTTACGTTTACCATTGCCTAACACTGCTTTCAAAACATCAGTACCGTAAGTAATTCTACTTTACATTTATTTACAGTACTGGCATAAAGGATGTTTCCACTGTGAAGTTTGCAAAATGGCTCTGAACATGAATAACTACAAAGGATATGAAAAGAAACCTTATTGCAATGCGTAAGTATTGTGAATGTCAAGTCTTGCAGAAATGCACATGAAAAGAAAACCTGGCCGTGGATATTGTCAAATAGGTATTGTTGTGCTGTAAAAACTTAATCTAGAGAGAGCAGTGCAGTCTAGAGCAGTTCAGTATCTTTTCAGATGGGGTATTCTACTTGCCTTGGTGTGATAGAAGATGAAAATATTTGATTATGATGTGTTTAGGCAGTGTTTTCATATCAGATCTGAGGACGCAGGTCTTTTCCTCCCAGAAAGTGTTGGAGCTAGTGCTGACTCCTGCTACACTCATTATGCTACAGTTGTCCATTATGCAGCTCTCTATTCAGGGTTATGGACCTGATCAGCATTTTGTAATAAGAAAACAAAGTGCTTCTCGGTTGTGTAGTTTACCAGAGACAGTATCCTGTTAGAAATCATGACAGCCTGTTTTTAAAACTGTTAGTTTTTCACATATCTCAGATTTCTAAGCTAGATGTTTACAAAAGCCTTGCTTCTACTGCTTCATGCTGTTTTGTTATTCTCTTAGATTTTGATTAAGTAAATGGATTAATTTGATTATACTCTAGTATACTCATGTTGCGTTCAACTTTTAAGATTTTGTTGTGTGGATTTTGAAGAGTGCTTTGATATTTGGCTTGCAAATACTGCAGAAGAGCATTTGATACATGCAGAAAAAAGTTGCTTATTGTTCTTTGTACCATGCTTCTAAAATTTGCTAATTGCATTTCAGTGTGTTTTAATCTTTAGAGACCATTATAATATGCTTTTTTAGAAGGATAGCTTTTAAGTGGAATCAAGTGTGATCTTATTTGTATATTGTTGTTATTTTCGCCTTTATCTACTTAAAATGTGTTTTAAGAGTCAGTTTTGAAGCTATAGGCATGTTTTAATTTTTCTTTAGAAATATTCTCCTATACTCATCTTAAAATGATTGATGTTGAGATAGACAGTCTATGGCTGGCCATAACAGAGAAGTTCAACAGCATATGGTCATTTCGTTCAGGCTAAAATTGAATCCAGTCAGTGTTTAAAATACAAGTTTTGTTATAAATCTGCTGTGCTGCTGAAACTTGAAACACCTGTTTCAGTGTGCACAGTTGTACTTAGATTGCTTAAGGAGCATATGGAGTTACATATGTAAGTTCCTAGCTTTCCTGCAAGTGCTCCACACAGTGTACGAGGGTGACATTAGACCTCTTGTAACAAAGCGTGGTCTGTTGCCAGTGTCACGTGCTGCAGGGATCTGTGTAGGAAGGGAGAGTCGTGCTCCAACAGGTAGTGTGTTATAAGCTGAGACTAACCTCGAGTATTGGCCCTGGATGGGACTCTGCATGTGGTACTCTTGAGTTGAAGTACATGCTTATAGCCTTTACAGTAATTAAAACTCTGATAAGTGCCTTTTACCTGTATTTTTGTGGTTAAATTTCAGTGATGATACTTTGGTTGCTTGATCTTTCTCATGTAATCGGATACTTACTTGTACTTAATAAGATTGTTTATAAAATCTCCTCTATGTTAATACTTCGGGGTTTCCAAGCTGTGCATATTTAACTTCTGTTACTGGAGAGTTTTTCATACATGCAGTTATGGCTTGTGGTGTGTCCTTCTGTTGATGGATAAGGGGGAGTAAGGATGATGGATGGATCTGTTATGTACCATTCAGGTGCTACTCTTCCTGGCAGTTGCTTTAATGAGCTTTTTGAGAGTGAGCCTTGAAAAAATAATCTCTACCTTTGAAATGTCTCTCAAACCTGATGTACGAAATGGGAAGCAGCAATGTAAAATCTTTAAAGAATTGAGGTTTTTTTTCCATAAAAGAAGAGACAAAATGTAATGTGCAATATCAACAATGTTCGTTTTATTCTTAACTTTTAGTAAACTAAAGTTTGGTGGGTTTTTATGCCCCGCTTTTTTTAAAGAGAAACCTTAATCATATAATGTAAATAATTTCAAGTGCTCTCTGGAACCACGAAGGGAAGACTAAGGTGTGCTTTGTGGTTTCAACAAACTTTAATATTCTTCAAAGGACCGCTAAGATGTTTCTGCAGAACCGTGTTTTGAAAATACATTTGGTTTAAATTTTGACAGAGAATTCTTGCACCTCAAAGGTTACTAATTTGCAAGGCAGACACCATTACGGTATTTCAAATTATGATGTGTCTTATTCTGTTTTCATTAGTGAGAAGCAAATCCATTTTTATGTTAAATGCTGCTTGATCAAAAAATCTGTGAAGAAAAGAATGTAAATTTACTCATACAAACACCTACAAACACTTGACAAAGAGCAATTACTGCTAAACTGTTTATTGAGGCCATCCATTGTTAAGAGCGCAATTTGTAGATAAAAGTGAAAAAGTATGCACTACTTTGAAAGGCAGAGGAATACCATGAAGTTGTTCAACAGGTTTGGAAGCCATAGTTTTTCCTAAGGACAAGTTGGAAAGCATGTATCTTTAATAATGTCTGCATTTGCTTTGATAACTCACAGGTCAGATAAGTTTATTGAATATATTTTGACCTTCGGTCTTAAGATAGTCCACTCTTTCATTTCTTCAGGGGCTGAAATGAATGAATTTTGTTACTTTACTGGTAAAGATCAGAAATTATTTAATTGTAAAACATAATTGTTTTTCTGTTAATATAACAAAAAGATGCTCATCTGTGATCGTTCGAACAATATTTTTGGTGGAGAAGAGTCAGGTCAGACATGTTAACGGGAACTAGCAAATCGAGAAGGAATATATTGCGAAGTACTTTAATTCTGTGACTGTTAGAAAAGGGCAGAAATATTTGTAAATGCAGGATCCTGCTTTTTTTAAAAGCAAGTTTTTTGTTGGACATCTTGCCAGATTTCCATCTAAATGAGTGTATACCTTCCTTGTGAAAAAGAAACACTGATACCAAAAGTAATGACCGGGCTACTGACATAGCTTTTGTAAGTTGTAAATCTATGTAAGATTTTACAACAAGGTTAAAGGGAAAACTTTGTCTCCATGTGTATGGTATGGCTTTGAAAAGAAGCATCTTTGTATCACAGAGTTTTCACAATCTGTCTCCTTTAAACCTTTCAGTTCTCTTACTTGTAGAGAAAAACTTGTACAACTTTGTTCTCTCCCGCCTCTCTTTTTTTTTATTATTTCCATAATTTGTCAACTGAGTCAGGACAGTTACTTCTGCTTATTTGTGTAGCGCTTATATTATCATCGTGCTTTTATCTCAGCTGGGACCTCTGAGTAGTACAGTGCTGTAATAACTAACAGGATTGTGTTTCTCACTTTACTTGAATTCTCATTTCATCTGAAAGGCCTCATACACAACATCTTGTGGCTTGTAGATGCACAGCATGTGGACACTGCTGGGTTTGCCTTAAAGACTTTAGTCTTGCCTTTTATTTGCAGTCTGATTTAGATGTGCCATGTTGCTGGTTTGCTGTGTGATTTGTGAAATAATGTTGATGAAACGAAGGGCTCAGACTTGTAGTCCAATTTTGCAGTTCAGCCAGGTGCTATGCATTGCCTGGAGCAGGTAAATGAGCCATTCTTTGTTTCTCCGAATGTGCATGAAAGTAGTAAAAGAAAGGTTAAGACAATTAAAATGTCTTCGGTAATCTGATTTATCAAATCACAGTGGCTTAATGCAGATCTGAACCCCTATTCCACCTTAATATCTGCAGCTAGAGATTATTAAATACTTGTTTAATATATATTGAAATGTCAAGAAGAAAAATTGATATTTGCAAACTCAGAGCTGACCCTTTCCAGCTGCAAATAACCAAGGTGATGCAAGGAAAGGAATGGCATTTTGGCTACTAACCGTTTGTGTTCTCAAGCTTGTTAAATGATTGAATCATGTGGGATGATTATATGGTAACTTATTCTTATGGATGTTCATATAAATTCTTCTTTTGACAGGTTCACTAGACCAAAACACAAGACTACTTTTTATGCAAAGTGTGGAAGCTGAAATGCATATTTTTGGAATATGCTCTCTACATTAGCTTTACCTGCTGATGCAAACAGACTTCCTGCATGTGTGAACACATCCAACAGAGATGCACTTTTTAATTTCTGCAAACCTAGTAGCTTCGGGTTCCGTACATCTGATCTACCCTCCTGCCAAAACAACCTCACTAGTGCAATAAATTCTTCTGAAATACTTAGTATCTAAAATTTTGCTAATTGCCTGCACACAGGGTAGTTTCATTCAAGTTTTTATTTATGACAGCCACCATATGGAATGATTACATAACTTAAATTTTAAATCTACTGTCATGAATATTAGTGTGGATTATTGACATGAAGAAAAACTCATCATCGCTTTATTTAATTTTTTTCCTAGATTTAATTTCTTTGTAACTTGTGCCAGTAGGAAATAGATGTGCAAATACATATGAAATATTATGATGATGTTAGAAGTAGTACAGCTTCAATGTGCAAGCGCAGTCAAACCCTACGTTTTAGGATACTCTAGGGGAGGGATAAAAAATGTGAAAGTAATTTTATATCCGCTTGGAAATGATAAGAACATGGTACAAATTTCTGGAGAGTCAGATGGTCTGAAAAGTGGAAGCAGTTGCTTTTAATCGGTGTATGAATGTGGCCGTTGAGTGGAATCCATTGTCTTGAAAGGTGAACTTCTGTACATAAGTTTGGTTTTAGCTGTGAAACATGAGTGTTTTTTCTTTTTTTTAACCAGTCAGAACATTTCGAGATGGTGACTAGGAGTGTGATGATATTATTCTTGTTAAAAATAGCTAGCATTATCTTAGTTTTCAGTATTGATTTCAGCAGGTGGTTATTTCTCAATTTAAATATGTCAAGAAGAAAGAAAATTATGTAAGAAGCAGTGAGAATAATCCTGAAAACTGGTGGGGTGGCTTCTAAGAGTTGCAGCAAAGAGAGTGCACAGAATAAACAGGATTCTAAAATTCTTCTTCTTCAACTGAAAAAGGAACAATCCAGAAACTCCCTTGCAAACCTTCCTAGAAAGCAAGAATCTGCACTTTATCACTTTATTAGCATTGTGTATTGAAGACTTTCCTGTTAAAATGCAATATTAAATAGGTAATGGAAGTAATAGAATCACTAGAAAGACAGCTGGTAAGGGTCTCAACTCGGAGCCAGTTATCCATGCCTATATCTTTAGAGTCCATTACTTCCTGTTCAGCATTGCATGAGTATGAACTCCAGTATTTGAAAACATTTGTCTCTCCTCAGCAATCTTTTGTTTAAACAAAAGAGCTCTAACTCTATCCTCATCCTCATGAATTGTATTTTATGATAATTCTTGTTTCTCTACCTTCAATTATTTCCAAAATTTATATCTCATTTCAGTGCCCAGTGGAACATTACCAGAGCTGGTAGAACAGCAAGAGTACTCATACATAATTTTTCTCCTAAATCTCAGTACAGTCTTTGCCTTTCATTTTTTTCTGTTGTAAAACCTGAACTATTGTTAAGTCATATTTGGATTCTTGTGGGCTATGTTTTTATGCAGAATTGCCACCTCAGCAGTTGTTATTATCCATTATCTGAGCAGTTAATTGTTCTTGGCTAAGCACAGAATCTTCCACTTGGTTCTCATTGAACTAAATCTCTCTTTTTTCCCCAGGCTGCTTCTCCAATTTGTCAAGTTCATTTTATATTCTAATTTTGTTCTCTAATGTGCTTACAGCCCCCTCCTATCAACCTGTCAACCCTCCCACCAGAAAGCCTGTAAGCACGTTGCAAATGTAATAAGTATAATCTTCATTTCATCGCCCAGGTTGCTACCTGAAGGCCTGGAAGGATATTGGAAGCAGTGTGTACCACCGTGGTGTGGTGCGGCCTTGCCTTCTGTAGTGAGCAGTGACGAGTAAGAGAAGTACTTTGTCTTCTCTACCTGTTCATGGAGTGCTGGATCAAGCATTGAGTTCTGTGTGAGAAAAAGTAAAATTGTGAAATAGCGTAACCGTGGATATTTATGCAGACTCATCTTAAATATAAGGGACAACTCTAGTAAGAGGAAACATACATTCCTGCTGCTCATTTCTCTGTTATCTTAATTTGGTTAATTCAGTGTTCAGTCCAAATTACTATTGGTGGTATCCAATAATGTAAAGTAAAGCTGAGCCAATTTGCTAGAACAATTGAAGTAGCTTCTTAGGCAAAATATATTTGAGTCTCTGAAAGGTGTTTGATGCATATCTTTAAACTGTTCCAAGAAGGCACATAAGAACACTTTGTCAGGGTTGCTGAATAACGTGCATGAGACAGATGGTGGTTAGTTGCAAAGGAATTACTAAAGAATAATCATCACTGACACTCAGATCTTGGGAAGAGTTGGGCTGTTTTTTATTGCTGTGACTGCATCTCATTAATGGGATACAAACTCATTTCTTGGGTCCTATTTCAACAGGTTTAATTTGCCATGTCCTGATTTCATGTTTGGTCAAGATCTGCACATATTAAATGCATGGTGGGCGTGCAGGGAGAGGGCTCTGTGAGCTCCAGCAGGTTCCTTGGTTTTCATCGTGGCAAGCTGGGGAGAACACCATGGTGTCCTACAGCTTAGTGCAGCCAGCCTGCTTCCCTGCTGGTCCAAGTGGAGTAGAAAAACGACCCCAAGGGAGATGAGTTGTTACCTTTTTCTCTCAGAGCAGGTGAATTCTCAGATTTCATTGAGCTGGTTCTGTCATGTCCAGCTCCTGATGTGAGTACAGGGTCTGTGTTTGGAATTCAAGTTTTAATATTTTACCTGTAGGTAAAATATTGTTGCCTCTGTTGTTGCTCCAAAGGGACAATTACAATTTACTTAGGGTGTTGCTGGGACAAGTAAATAGAAAATAAGCAAATGAATATCATACATTTAATTTTATTTGATTGAAGACTGCACTAAACCTAGACATCTTTGCTGTGTGGAATCCTGACCTGCTGCCAGTTGATGTCTTGGCTCAAGTAAATGTGTGTTTCTAATATAAGTAATCATTGGTCGTTGTGGGTAGCAGATAATTTTTCCAAGGAAGAGCACTTGCATATCCTCAGCGCCTTTAGTCATAGAATATACTAAATGTATATTCTCAGGGGACTGTAATTATTGAGACACAGTTTCAGTAAGTGGGATTTTCTTTGCTTTGCTAGTATTTTAGCCACTCTTGACACTTAAGATAATTCAGTTTTCTTACTGTTGCTTTCTTTACTCAGTCCTAAAGATTAATGAAGTTCATTTCATTATATTTACTAAAATATTAAGGCAACAGAACAGGAACCGTAGATGAAATTTTGTGATTCCACACATAGCTTGAGCTTTGGAACCAGTTGTAGCAAGCCTGTGAAGTCTTGATGGTATGGTTTGATAACAGCTTTGTGATTTAACTGTTTCAGGTTTTAGATGTTCTAAACCATAGAAATTCCCATCATATCTGCCAAAGAACTTAAGAAAAGTATTTTCACCTGGCAGAATTTGAAGTTCTGTGCAGCTCTGCTAATGTTGCTGTTGGTAGCAAATAAACCCGCTGTCCTGAAACGCTCTCTATTCTTTATAAAGCTTGAAGAAAAATAACTGTATGCTGCAATCTTTCATATAATTTTGAATTTTTTAGAGTTGGTGATGCCAATTGAGAAAGAAAACATCATGCCAGTCAGCTCAGTGTCAAGAAGCATGTTTTGCTGTTGACATATGTCAGTGAAAGTTTACTGTAAATTATCCAGACAATACACAATCTCGGCTGAGTGGTCAATCACTTTTATTTTATTTTAGTAATTTTGAATATTCTGGTGTGCTTATAGAAACTTGCTAAGTTTAGGGATTGTAGAAGTTGCACTGAGGGCAGTGTTTGGCTGTGTGATGTTAAAGTTCCTTGAAATGGTGACAGTAGGCAGGACTCACAAGGGAAAAGTTTTCCCTAAGAAGAGGTGGGTGAAGTATTTGTTGAATAACTGGTCTGTCTCAAAATAAACGACACTAGCCAGTTCATGCTGCCTCTAGTTATGTCATCTCACAGTGCAGCTTTTTGAAAAACAAAAACCCTGCAGTTAATTCTGCTTGATTTGCAGATCAATTAATTTTTTCTCTCTCTGCCTCCCTCTGTCTTTTGACGTTGGAGTAGATGTTACATCAGAGTTGGCCAAGATATTTTCCCTTGCTTTCTCTTCACGTGGCCAGTGTAATTTTCATTTGTACTAGGGGGAAAGTCTGGATGATAAGCAGTGCAGAATTTTTAGTCTCTCGTGTTTCCTCCTCCCCATCTCTCCTGTTTTCCTTCTCCAAAAACTCCTGCTCTTGGTTGTGCTGCAGTTGTGTGGTGGTAGCTGATCCCATCACGTCTTAGTATGAAGATGGCACAAAAATGTGCCATCGGTGTCACACTTGAGAGAAGACTACAGCAGCTAAGTTTTAAAAATGAAAACCTAATTGTAATTTGGCCAGTTGTCATTTAAGCATATATTGCTTAAAGGCTTTTCTGGGAAGTGCATAGTTACTCTTTAAAGAGGATTTCTAAAAATGTAGAACTATATGGATACTGGACCCATTTCTTTCCTTGCTTCACAGTTTCAAAAATTCACACTATGTTTTTTCCCCTTTTTGGAGAGCAAATGTGTGGAGGTAGTCCATCATGTTCTTCCTCTCTAAATGGCAGCATTTTTCACACAGGTGTATTGGTGCAATGCCAATTTCACAGATTTAAAAATAAAATCGTGCTGCATTTTAATTCAGTTATACCTCAGGTATTTTTTTTTAACTTGGCAAACTAAGTGATAATAGCTGTTTTTGTTTTGTTCCAGTTTTACTCTGGAAGAATTCAATACTTGTAATGCAATTCCTTTTGACATGAGAAAACTGTAAATAGAAATACTTGGGGAAAAAATTAAAAGAAAAAGGATGCTGATTTCAGACTTAATTAAAATGCAAGTGGCTAAGTTTGTGGAGGGGAAGAGTGGCAAGAGGAAATAAATTGACTAAATAAAAAAGCACGGACTATTTCTGCTGAACAGTGTAGAGTGGCATAGATTCAGCACAGTCAGGTGTTATGTTGCATAGTATTGGTTGTGTGTATCTGCAAATGCAAGAGGGAAGACATTTCTGACTGGATTTGCTCAGTCATACAAAAAGAAAAGGGAGCAGTATGAGGATTTCTAGCAGCAGAAGTGCTCAGTAAGTGGTTGATCAGGAGGTGATTAACACTGTTAGAACTGGCAGCATGCTTGGTGTGTTGCTGCTGTAAGGGAGGTGCCAGTGCATGTTTTAAAGAACCTGCCTGGAAATATATATGTTGAAAAGCAAAGCTTCTTGGAGGGCTTGGAGTTATAATTATGCTGTAACATAGGAAGGTCTGAGAGTTACCTCTTGAAGTCGATGGTAGGAATTTGTCAGGCTATCAGAAAACAGAGATGAAGCTTGTTAGAACAGTTATTAGCATTACTTGTTCAAACACTGTGTCATTAGCACAAAATTGTTAGGAGTAATGGAGAAAGGTAAAACCAGACTGAAAGAAAAAATGTATCAAAATATATATTTAGAAGAATACTATTATCTGAAATATGACACCTCTAGTAAGTTTCCCAGAATTTATCTCATTTAACGGTGATGATGTCTGCTTAAACAAGGGGAAGAGTATGCATGCAGCAAAAGCAAGGATAATTGATAAAAATGTTAGTTTAACTTTTCAGTTTAGCAATGGCAAACTATTTCTGAGATGGTTGCACTTTTGAGTCTTCGATTAGGAATGGGCTGCTGTCATCATGAATCATGTCATGAGCTTTTGGATTATTTTGATCTGAAGGTCAAAATGGAGATTAAACAGACATTTCCAGATACCTCACTCTTCATACTGCTTTGTTGATTCTATCATAGTTGTGTCAGAAATGTTGGAAATCCATAGTAACAAAAATGGAAGGATAAAAAGGAAGACCAAGTAGATGAGCTTGGATTGATTTAATATATTGTCAGTCTACTCCATGCCGTGCTTCACCACACAGTCAAGTGTTCTTGCAGAATATTGCTCAGTCTGAGTTCCTTTAATTCTATCATCATTTTAATGATAACTGAATATTCAGACTAGGAGACACTGTTGTTATATGAAATGTGACTCTGTTTATTGTCACTGCAGGTACTGAAGACTTCATCCTGCTTTGAGGAACATGCAGTGAAGTGATTGTTATGAAGTTAGGAATTCATGAGAAATATCACGACAATTGGAAAAAATATAGTTTCTCAGTTTTATGCTCCCGAAAAATATTTCTGTACACTGAGCTAGGCTACCCTAGAAAGCTGAAAATCTTGAGGGGAAACTATGAAGTGCAGTGACAGTCATGTGGAAATGTAAACAGTGCGTGATTAGTTTTTTTGGTAGTCTAATTCAAGCAAGGGTAGATTGTAAACATTCTTTTTTTTTTTCCACTGAGATGAAGATGGGTATTCTGAGCAGTCATAATTTAGATGGGTGCTGTTAACATTTTACATTTATCAATTACGAACAACTTAGCACAGCCAAAGATTTATCTTTGGAATTTGTCTTGAAATGTAAGAGATCATTTGGTTCTGTAGGCTACCAAACTGCTTCAGTACCTATGGATATTTTTGTAAAACTTGAAAAACTTAGCCCTATTTATAAATAATTGTTTTCTCCACTAGTGACTTCAGGAAGTTTGGAAAGACATTCTGATGTCTGAATACAAGCTGGTCAAGCTGTGTATTTATTTCTGTGTTAAAGACCTTTCAGGATGACTCTTGTCTCTGTGGAGCTGAGACTTGAAAGAGCAGCATTCAATTTCTTAAACTGATTAAATGCTTAACTTTCACGACCATGCTACTGCTGCTGTTTCAAGCCTCATTTGGGTCAGCAGCAAGAGTCTCTCTTTCTGCCCAAAAGGCAATGACAGATTATGTCTCTTATGCAGAATAATACTGTATATGCAATATATTAACAAAAGAAAAATTTTAGCTTGTTAGGCTGGGTATGGATGAGAAGGAGATTGTAATGTGCTTTTAGAAGTTGAAGGAAACAGGGTAAAAATGATTATTTTTCTCTAATTACTTATTTCACCCTGCGGAAAATGGCAGCTCCCCATTTTTCATAGCCTTGTCCATCCTGTCACTTCTGTTCTGAAGAGACACAGGCTCGGAAAGAATTCATTTGGTGAGCAAACAGGCCCTTTTTTTTCCCTTCTGTCATTTTCCTTTGTGCATTGGCAAAGCCACCTGGCTGCTTGGAGTCAGATCTCTCCAGCAGGTTTCTCCTCTCCACTGCAGGCCTCACGTGTGTGAGTAATTCAGCATCCCACGTGCTGTGACCACTGCCCTGGTGCGGGACAGGTGTGTCTCCCTTGTTGCACTGTTTGTGTACATGTTGGGCATGCTGTGTAAATGCTTAAGGGTCTCCTTGATGTGTATCTTCAGAAAGGCTGCTCCCAAGGCAGCGCTTCACAACTGGGATAACAGATAACTGATACACCCAGCTAATAGTAACTATAACAGTTCATACCAAAGAAATTGGAGGTGGACCTTCAGGAACAGACTTGTAAGAGGTCTTTAAAGCTGATAGTCTAGTGGATGAATGTTTCATAGTAACAGTTATTACTAGTTAATTTTAGGCATGTTAGATTTTTTTCCAGTGGAACAATTTCTTACTGGGAGATGTTTTGCATGAATTTGCCAGTTTCAACAATTTTTTTTCCCCTGTAAGAATCTATATTTTATCTGTGTTGGTTTTATAGTAGCAGAATGTTTTCAGGGACAAAGTATTTAGTTTTGTCAGTTAAGCTTATTTTGCTTACATGTATTTCGCCAAAACAACTATTGTGTAATTAATACAGACAATATTTCAATGTTTTCGTATATTAATTTTATTATAGTTTTATTTTACATTTAGCATTATGATGACAATTTACAAATAAGAACCTATAAATGTGGAAGCAGATAAAATACATTATTTTCAAGAGCCTAGAGTTGTAATATGGTTGGGGTTCTTCCCTATAGCTTGTGAAGCATAGTCATTTTAAGAGAAAATGTTCTTTTTGGAGAAAAGTTTGATCACGATTCTTCTCAAAAAAAATACGTTGTTTCTCAATCACACATAATATTAAAAATGGTGTGCGTATTCATGCAACTGGGTGCGGGAAGCTCTGCTGCTTCCCGAGGTGTGGGACAAAAATAAAAAGAGGCTTGTAGTAGTGATGGCCCTGTGGAGCACTTTAACACACAGACTTTACACCTGTTGTAGTCTCCATTTTTAATTTTCTTCTTCTTTGAAGTGTGTTTTTAAAATTTTTTTAGGGCTTTATAAATAAATGTGTTGTTTCTTTTTTATATGGACTTGCATTAATATTTTGGGTTCTGCCCCCATTACTTTAATATATCAAGCAGTGTGTTAGAAAGACTGTCCACAACAAGTATGTTGAATATTGCTCTGGAAAGCAGTCATGAGTCATCCAAGCAATCCCAAGACTGTTAAAATGCTTACAGAGTCTTTCATTATAGATCTAACTTATTTTGAATTTAATTCCTTACCTTCTGTGGTTTCTGTTTCCTGTCCGATTGTTCTGGAAGGTTTTGTCTCAAGCTCTAAAGCTGATAGTGTATCTGCCAAAGTTTTTAGTCTTGCTATGAAGTTGCAAAATCAAACTTAGTCTTGTAAACCAAGTGACATTTGGAACTCACTGTCTTCTGTACTCACATGTGTGATGAATATATTGCTAGAATGGAGACCTTAAACAAAGTAATTTAAAATTTAAGAAAGATGTTTTTTCTTCCATGAATAATGCTTCTTTTGCTATATGTTTTTGAGAGAAACCTTTAAGAAAAGAGGAACTCTCTCATTTGCACATTTGGTTTTTATTACCCAAGAGAGAGATTAATTTAAAATTTTGTTACCAGGAACATCTGTATCTCTTATATACTACAACAACAAAGGATACTGCTTTGACTAGTTTCTTGATAGTTTTCCTGTAGACTATTACAGTTAGGGCTATTTTAGATTTGTGTCCTCAGTGCTTTGTTGTTTCACAGTAACATGACCAGTAATGTCTTTGTACATATTCCTGTGCAACATAATTGCATAGCAACTGTGAAAGTTAAGGTTAAAATGATTCCTTTACTTTTCCTCACAACTGTATGCATGCCTACTTTCACGTGAACCAATTTTTAAAAATTCTGGATTTGAAAAATACAACTGTAAATGTGAAGCAAAAACTAATAAATGGTGTTGTTTCCCCATCTTTATTGTATATTAGTTGAAATGTGCTTATTCTGGAAAGAACTATATTGGTCATTTCAGTATATACATTGCTTGCAATTTTTATTTTGGGCAGTTCAGGTCAATGAGACAATTTAACAGTAACAGATTTTTTTCTGTCCCAATGTAACTTGTGAGAACGCTTATGTTAATTTTCAAAAGTTCTTTTTCTAGAGAAAAATGAGGTCAAAGAAGTAATCTGGCATTTTTCTTAAAGAAACTAACAGCACTGGAAACCTTCATGGCACCACTTTCTTATCTGCTGTAAAGCAACTATATGAAAAAATAATCTGTTTTGGTCATAGTAAATTAAGTAGTAAATGGGCAAGAGCTGGGAAAGCTTCAACATTTAGAGCTCTCTACAAATAGTCAAACACCTATCAATTTCCCCAGAGAAGTGATGTGACTATTTTTGAATAGGGGAAGCTTAATCACACCTTTTAGTATGTGGAAGACGCTGGATACGAAACCATTGGGTAACGTTAGAAATATACATCTGAGCTGAAAAGATTTTTCCATATGCTGCAATCTTCATGAAGGCTGTACTAAGCAGAGCTTCATAAACAATTCTGTTGATGCATAGGAATTTATCTCAGCTGTGTTAGCCTTGCAACAGGGATGGGTGAAAAGCAAAAAATACTTGTAGTTCCCCCCAGAAAGTTGCACCTTAAAATAGGAGTGCACTGAACACTCAAAAGGAAAAGATCCTGCAGAATCAGAATGTAATTTCTACTGTCATTTTAAAGTGACTCGAAGAGTACTATCATCCATTATATAATTTGTTTGTGGAGCGCCTGTTATTGTTCTAGTTGAATACTTTTTTACCCAGGGGATGTTAGTTACATAAAGTTGATGGGCTCGCGTATTGTAAAACAATACATGTCTTTGAGGCAGGGCTGGAATTCTTCATGTCCTGGAACACCGTTTGGAGGACTGACCAGTAAAAGTGAAGACAAGTACCTGAAACAGCCTTGCCATGAGTGTAGACCATTGAAGGAAGTTTGAAAGAATTAAATACTCAAGAATACCTTGTGAACGGTAGTATGGTGGCAGTGTTTTTTCAGACACTGCATTGAAGGAGACCTTTTAAAAGTTAGTTGTGCTTTTTAGATATGATTGCAACTAGTCATCTTAGAACTGTTGCTTGTATCTCCAAAGCTGCTCTAATCACTGGGAAACACAAGTGTACATGATGTCTCTGAAAAGTAATTGAAAAAAATAATTGAAGTAGGCCACTAACTACTCTATGTTCTCTTTTCTCAATGGGACAAATTAAGAAATACAGCCTTTTGTGCTTTTTCGAATGTTCAATTTGTCACCCTTTTCCCAGCAGGAGAATGTGCTCAATGGAATATCTTGTGGTTTGATTTCATTTGTGCTGTAAGCAGAGCAGCTTTTATTGACCTTACAAGAAGATACACACATTAGTATAGTGGATTATGTAGTTAATTTATATTTTGACTGACATAAAATATTAAGACTCATAACCATTTCTCTAGGACAAGAAATAGATAAAGCAACAGGGAGAGAAGTACTTACTGCGGGGTACCACTGGCACAGAGCAGCGGTGTATTAAAGTGCAGTCTTGGCGAAAGATGAATGGGGAAGTGGAGAAATACGCCATTCCAGCAAGGCTGGGGCATGGACAAAGTTGTCACTGCAGGAGAATTTAGAATGGAAAGGGCTCTACACATATTATATGTTCTTTAAATGCTTAAAAGAGGCAGAAGAACTTAATAGCCATGAATGAATAAAGCTGGCAAGTTTTCCTTTCTGCTCCATCCACACAGTTTGTTAAATGATTCTCCTTGCTCTGGTAGCAGAGAGCCTGCCAAGAGTGCATTAAGCATCGTGATTAATGTCTGTCACATGTTTGTTCTCTCATCTTCTCCCCAGCAGGTGGTGTGTATATGCAGTACAATTTTTTTTTTTTTAGGTTTAAAGAAAAACTCTGCAAAGATGCATATACGTGTAAAAGGAAGCAATGCCAAACAAGTGGAACATGTGCTTGGAGCAGAAAGGGCCTGGGATATTCCCGAGTTCCTGAAAACTGGGCTGAACAAGGAACAAAGTATCTCCACGAAGGTTCTGTCTCCATTGCAGCTGATTTCTGTTCTCGTTCTAGAGACGGCTCGTGAGCCAGAAGTAGTAAAATAACAACCTTCCTCCCTTAAGATTGGGTTAACGTTGGAGGCAGCCTGGGCTGTAGCGACCATACTCGGGTGAGTCTGGGATCTCAAGGAGCAAAGTCATGATCCTGAATTTTGGAAGAGTGAACTTCCAGTTGTTGAAGGAGTTGGTGAATGAGATCCCCTGGGAAATTGTCATTAGGGACAAAGGAACTGACCAGAGCTGGCAACTCTTTAAGGCCACTTTCCTTAGAGTGCAAGAGCTCTCCTTCCCAGTGTGTAGGCAATCAGGCAAGGCAGGCTGGAAACTGGCATGGCTGGGCAAGGATCTGCTCCTCTCACTGAGGAGTAAGAAGGAAAAGCAAAGCTAATGAAAGCAGGTCAGGTGACTTGTGGAGCATATAGAGGTATGGTTTGAACGTGTAGGGATGGGGTCTGGAAAGTCAAGGCACAGAAGGAACAGGACTTAGCAAGGGATGTGAAGAATAACAGGAGGGGATTCTGTAAGTCAGAAAAGAAAGGGCAAGGAAAGCATATCCCTCCTGAAAAATGAGAAGGGAGAACTGACAGCAATGGATATGGAGAAGGCTGAGGTACTCAATGACTTTGCCTCAGACTTTGCTGGCAGCCAGACTTCCTATATCACTCAAGTCTTTGAGCCTCCAGGCCAACTACATGCTTGGCTGCATCAAAATTGGAGTGACCAACAGGTCAAGAGAGGTGATTCTCCTCCTCTACTCTACCCTTGTGAGACCCCTCCTGGAGTGCTGTATCCATCTCTGGGGTCTCCTGCACAAGTAGGATGTGGACCTGTTGGATCTAGTCCAGAGCAGGCCATGAAGATGATCAGAGGGGTGGAGCACCTCTCCTGTGATGTCAGGCTGAGAGACTTGGGGTCATTCAGCCAGGAAAAGGCTCTGAGGTGACCTCATTGGGGCCTTCCAGTACTTCAAAGGGATTTACAAAAAAAAATTGAAGTGACTTTTTACATGGGTGTAGATAGTGATAGTACAACAGGGAATGGTTTTAAAGGAGGTATTTAGATGAGATGTTAGGATGAAGTTCTTTATTCATGGTGGTGAGACACTGGAACAGGTTGTCCAGAGAAGATGTGGATACCCCCTCCTTGGAAGTGTTCAAAGCCAGGTTGGATGGGGCCCACTGGATCAGCAACCTCATTTAGTGTGTGGTCTTCTTGTCTGTGGTGGGTGGGGGTTGCACCTAGATGATTTTCGAGGTTCCTTCCAACCCAAAACATTCTGTGATTCTATGTTTAAATTTGGGTTGTGTCACATTTGTTATGAGGTCAGGTAACTTGAACTTTGAAACTCTGTGGGAAGGAAGAACTGACAGTGGCAGGAAAATGTCACATACTTCCAACAATCTCTTTTGCTTAGAGAATATTCTGGTCTATTCTGTTGGAATTGGAGCTTCATCATGATAAGCCCATAGAATGTCTGAGTGCTGGAGTGATGGAGACATGCCTGCCAAGTGCAGCCAGTTATTAGAATGGTGCTTATACTTCTGTATTTATGACTGGGGAAAAGTTGTTTTTATATTGGAAGTGCAACAAAAAAATTTAATCCTTATATTACAGTATTCTTCTTTCACCCTGTGTGTGTGAGCATGATATCTCCTCTTAAAAGGTTGTAGTAATGACTATTTATAGATTATTTAAAGTAGTATATTTTTGTATAGTTTGGATACTGTTAAATGGCAGAATGAAATGCATATGATGAATAATGAAATTAATTTGAAAAAGTTTTTAGTTATTTTATCTGAAAAATATACCGCGATTATTAGATCTTTGCAGGGCTCATTGTATGGTGGAAATGCCTACAGCTGATATAAATAGATTTACATTTTCTAGGTATCTAAACTATTTGAACAAACATAAAACTAAGCAGATATTCTTCCTTTAATATGAACACATTCTACTCTCTTTGGCTGTGCAATGTGAGGTTGTATTTGGGTACTGTTACCTCGGAATTTTAATCTCATTTACACAAGGTCTTGGTTACAGTTGCTTAGTAACACGCTGTGGAAAATGGATTTGTTGATTTATGATAATATATCTACAATATCCTTATAATTAAAGATGTTGAAAGGAAAGCAAGTGCACAACAAGGGTGTGTATTCCAGCTGTGTGTACGTTTCTAATAGCTTCTGTTTTCACTGTGTGTCTTACAATGGGTGTCTTTGTAGGGCTTGGTGTTTTATGTAACTCACCTGACTCACACCACTGTACCAGGTTTTGTGGTAGTTCTGAATAATGCTGTTTTACAGCATTTGTAGGTGAATCTGAAATCCTGAGATTTAGCAAGTAACTTCCACTGGACTGCAGTTCCAACATGGCAACTATTTTCTCAGGCTTGCATTGATATCAGGAATCTATCAGGAATAATTGTGTGCGTGAGAGAGAGGCTCATGTGCATGGTGTTACATTCCTAGGAGACAGAAGTGTGTTAGAGATTAAGCATCATAAACATCTTTTTTGACAGCTAAAGGAAGTATCTACAGAAGTGTTGGCTGTTGTATGTTGCATGTCTTCAAGTACTTACAATTACTGTATTTTAAGGTTTCCTGAAATGTTAAAGGTCTTTTGTTCCTTTGCAAACAGGGCTTAAGATTTCTGTTTACCTCCTCTGCAATATATTACAGAAGAATTTAGAAATTGAGACGTTTCTAACAGTAGCTAATTGTTTAAAACGCCTGTGAAAGCAAAAATTAAGCAAGGACCTCTGGGACAGACAGAGTATTTAATAAAATCCTGGAGCCTACTTTAATCACAGGCCCAACCCCATGAAAAAATGCAAATTAATTTAACAAATTTATAAATAAACCAAACTAAATGTCTTGTATGATGAGGCCTGAATTTAGTCTCTTGTTCTATATGCTTTAGAACATAAAACATTTAAATAACTGTGAGGCCAGATAACAGGAGGTTTTGTGCAGGGCAAAACCATATTGGTGTTATATAATGAAATAATAATAGTTTTGCCTCTCTGCCTACTGTATTTGCCTGTTTCCTTGTGAAATGAAGTTATTTAAGTTCCTATGAGGCTGAGAAAATTTACAAAGACCCATACAAAATACATCTAATTTCTTCAGGTTTCTTCTGTATGTAATGCAAGAATGCAGAGATAATTATTATTATTTTAAAAGTGCTGTTCACAGGCCTCAGCTCAGTTGAATGTTTCGCTTCCTGCCTTCAAATGCTTGTAACCTTTTATGGTTGTTTCACTATTATCATATCCCTTGACTGGAAAACTGTGGGTGGCATTCATCTTGCCTACCTTTGACATATCCCACACCGATGTACGTAAGCCAAAATCATTGTAATAGTCCTGTTTTTGTAGTTGGTGTAGAAATAAATGCTTTAAGATTTCAGTTCATCTGACTCACTTTATGATAGATGAAACAGACTTTATTCATCATTAATTACGTTAACTTAATCTTCATGAGTTGGCTCGGATACAGAGGCTTATCTTTCATGAAGTGAATCTTCTGCGAGAGAAACAGTTTATGATGACTGTCCCTGGACAGCTGTCAGAACCAAGTATCTTAGTTTTCTGGAGCTCATACCAACTCAGGTTTCCAGTTCTTTGGTGTTTCATAGGCACTCGAGCAAGTTTGTGAGAGAGGAAAGATTTCAGTTGTTCCACTCCATTTTTAAGCCTGTTTTTGAGCTCTGCCTGTCACCTCATTGCACATTGCATCCCTGCACCATTGCCTTCACATTCTTGTGTTTTTCAAACCCACATCATAAGTGTAAAAAGAAAGCAAAAAAAAAACCTATTAAAAAATCCAACATTTTGTATCTCAAAATGTTTACCTCATAGTTTTAGAAGACAGATACTCATTGTTCTGTTTTTGGCGATCTCCTTCCGCATCTCCAGGCTGCACTTTAAGAATGTGTTCACAGTGGATCCCCACAATTCAAGAAGGATAAGGACAGACAGGAGAAGGTCCAAAAGAGGGCCACAAAGATGATCAAAGGGCAGGAGAAACTGCTCTTTGAGGAAAGATTGAAGGCCTTAGGTATTTTCTTCCTGGAGAAGAGAAGACTCCAGGAGGGCCTCACTGCAGTATTCCAGTACTTAAAGGTCAGCTACAAAGAGGCAGGAGGCTCTCTCTTTGCAAGGAACCACAGGAAGACGAGGGTACAGGTTGCATTGGGAGAACATTTATCTTGCCACAAGAAAGTATTTATTTATTGATTTATTACAGTAAGACCATCCTTTCCAGGGATGTAGCAGAGTCTTCATCACTGGAGGTTTTCAAAATGCAATTGGGCAGGAGTCTAGGTAATCTCTCACCTGGGATAGCTGTCCCATGAAAGGCTGATCTGGATGGTCTTTTGAGGTCCCTTCCAGCCTGGGCTGTTCAGTGATTGTATGATCGATCTGAAATTTATGTCCGTATTGTCTTGGGTCTAATAACCAAGGGCAGGTGTGAATTCCTCAGGCATGGTTATGAGGAAAATTAGGCGAATTCAAACAATTTATTTTCTATTGATGAGTTTATGGAGATTGGGTTTGTTATAAGCTCTCTTAAAACTGACAGTGCAGGGCTTATTCAACGCATTTATGAATTTTGAGCTACATGTTAGACTGACATTTAGAAAAATATGCCATGTAGCCTGAGGAAGAAAAATATTCACAGCAAATTAAAAATATTGCAAAAAGTCTGAATTTAGTCATATGCCTTTTTAAATCTTAATGAGAAATATAGAGTAACTCAGCAATAAGCATCTCTGCTATTTAGAAAATATATTTCTAAATGTATCTCTTAAGAGCAAATTATATGGAATTGGATTGGTCTCTGAGACTACATGCAGAGGACAGTGAGTTAAAAGGTTTTATGACATCCAGAAATCCATGACGACACTGTATGGTAGGCTGTCCAATGAGCAGTGACCTTTTTCTTCCAAGACACAGGATCTCAGTCTCTTGGGGCACCCCTGCAGCCAGACAGCAAAGAAGGGCCATACTTTTTTATTTAAGATGTGATGGAGTGCTGGTTTATTTTTCCTTTTCCCCCCCAGTTTATTTTTGTCCTTTCAGAATGATTTGATTAATTGGTATTCAGTGTTTGGAAACCCTTTCTATAGTCTTTCATTAAACAGAAAAATTAATTTGCTAAATCCAAGTCAGCAATTTATCTCTTCTCTCCAAGCTCTCTATTTGTTTTATAGTCTCCTGTGTGCTTTTTCTGTCTTTTTGATAAAAGGGAAGATGTACAAATTCTTGGACAGAAGATCTATATGCATGGAACTGTACACCTAGTAATTCTTAAATTTATAGAATGAAGATCTTTCCTTAACCTTTTCACATATACTATTCAATGAATTCTATTAAAATGTAACGTTTTCTGTTAGCTTCTGACCTCAAGGAAAAATTTTGCTGATGTTGGTGATAACTCTGTAGGCAATGAAAGCAGTACTTTCAGAATACTCTGCTGGTTAGTCATGAGGCTTTTTTATTTACCAGGCTCTCGGAGGTGGTCTTTGGCATTAGGATGCTCGTTAGTCGGGGCTGCAACACCGGCGAATTCCTCTGACCACACGTCTGATAGCACAAAGCAGTGGCTGTGGCCTTGCAGTGGCTGGATCTACTGTGGACAGAAAAGGGGACCATATTGTGGCACTCTGCCTGTACAAGGACCAGAGTTCTCCCCTTTTTATCCAGGTGAATTTCTGCCCACAGCAAAGCATCATGCTGCCTTTCTGGCAGTATAATCACTCACTTGGTAATGCAGTTTCCATCAAGCAAGTACCCACCTTGTTGTGTCTTTCAAGTGTTTACTTTCCAGTTGTGTTGAAACATGGAGGCTGCTTTCTGCTGTTGCTTTCAGGTGTTTGCCTGGGCCTGCTGGTTGATGTGCTCTTACAGCTTTTGAAAAAGCAAGATTCAAATAGCGCTAATCTCTGTGATTTTTTTTTTCCTGTCTGATTAACAAAGGTGAACAATGACTATTTTGATGTAGGAAAAAACCTTTATTAATATTTTAGAAATGCAGGTCCTTCTGCATTACCTTTAGATTTCCTTTTACATCAGTACAACTTGTCTTTGATATGAATAAAGTATTTTACTAAGAAAGAAACAGTATCACAGAATGTTCGGTTTGGTTTGGTTTGGTGGTTGATGTTATGGATCTATTACTGGCTAATAACATGGAGCTGTATTTCACAGAGAAAGGAGCTCACAGTTGGCCCATGCATGGCTGTTGTCTATGACTATTTTTGTTGTCACTCACCAAGTTTGATTAACAACACACCAAGTTGTTGATTAACAAACTTCTGAAAAAACCTTGAGGCCGGTGAGCACAGTAATCTGTCACAGTGAGAGAACCCACAGAAGTGTTTTCTTTGAAAGAAGATAAAATTCCTTATTTAAAAAGTTTGTTTCTTAAGCACTTAAACTGTTATGTAGTCAGATGTTTTAATTAATGGGAAAATATTCCATTTGATTTATTGTTACTTGTTCTTTTTTGAAGGATTCTTTCCCTTCTCATTCACTTGTGGAGCTAAATTTTGCATAAAATAGACATTTATTATTAAATTTCTGGTCTAGTTATAAATGTACCCATAATCTCATAAATATTATTCTGACATTATCTGTGAAGTGAAAGGGAAGTTATGAATATGCTTCTTATTCTGTCTTTATAATACCTTATGTCTATATATACCTTATAATGCTTTATAATGCATTATGCCTTCAGACTATAGATAAATTAGCATTTTCTTTTTTTCATAGAACAGTTACAATATAATGAAAAATTGTAATTTATGGACATTTATGTTAGGTTACTTTGAATATTGATTAGATTTTTGACCAGCAAGGATATCTGGTGGAAAGATATCAGCTCCATATCAATATTCTTTGTGAATAAAATACATGGAAAAATAGTGAATCTGGTTAGATACTGAATGTCATATTGGTCTGACTAGCATTTAGTGTTAATTTTCATTGTGTCAATTAATATAGTAATGTATAAAACCAGAAGAGAGCACCTCCTTAACCCCAAGTTTCTTTATTGATGATAAAATCTTATCTGTTTAAAAGTATATGGTGCCCTTCATATTTGGATGTTCCCTTAGGTAATCATGAGAGCGAGCAAGCCCTATACCTCGGGTATTGAGTCCTTTTCCAATGCACCGGTGGAGGGGCTCTAAATGGTAGCGGGGAAAAAGCCCAGGGTGTGAGAGTTGGAAAGTTATGGGTCAGCTGGGTAAGAGAAATTCTGTGGAAATGGGACTTACTGTTTTTACAAGCATCTTTCTGTTATTTCTTACAAGGGAAGAGACACCAAAGACTTGTCCTTGCTTTAGCTGGCTCATAGGAGCAGTCGAGGCAGGACACAATTACTGTAGTAATTGGCACACGAGGAAGTGATGTCCCTAGCAAAGTGCCTGGGGCTGTTTCAGCTCTCTGGCACGAGTGACCAAATATGTACCCAGTGCAGTCTGTGGTAGGAAGCTGTACTCAGCACACACCAGTAAGGAAATAAGGTAATAATATCTAGTGGTAGAGAAGTGTCATTTTGTCTACCCTAAGTGGGAATAAATTAATATTAATGAAGACACTAATGAAAATTAAATGACAAATAAATGTAATTATTCCCATTGTTCTGTGTGTCTTTTTATAAATGTATAGCTAATGCATGCATTTGTCTTAGTTTAGTGCTTGGAAGAGCTAAAGACTGGAAACCAACTTTGTATCATTTTAGCCCATCTTGCACTGCAGTAGGACTGTGTTTACCTAAATTATGCTGACTATATTCTGTTCTCAATATTTAGTTTGCTTAGAGTCCTTGTTGTGTTATGTTCTTATAACTCTTATTTATTCTGAAATTCAGCTTATATTCTGTAGCTTTGTATTAAGTATTTTTCTTCTTTCCTAGTGGGTGTTGAGAGCAGTTGCTACCTCTAGTTTTTTTGTAATGTTTTATGTATATTGTAATGCTGTTCCCATAGCTCACATCAGACATTCTTTTCAGACTGAAAACCCCCTAAATTCCTCTAGTCCTTTTTAATACTTTAAGAAACTTTCATAATTCCTTCTGCTTTCCACAGATTCCTCCTAGTTTGTCTTTTTTTCAGAGTGACATTTACATTTCAACACCAGTATTATATATTATACTGATGACTTGCATTTAGCCTGTCTTCTCTTATCACTTCCAGAGATTCTCTTCCCAGCTGTTGTATAGACAAAAATGAGCTAATGGGAAATGTGACTCTGAAAACTTCTGAGAAGGTATCTGGTAGGAGGAATACATGTCAGGTGGCTGAAACAGGCATCTCCAAAGAAGAACAAGTTGTTTACTGTCTGTAGTGAGTTGATGATGTGAATGCTTCTGTCATATTAATTCGACTTTGTAATGCAGCTGATGCCAGAAGCTGCAGTCCTCACTAGTGGGTGGTGCCAGTAGGGCAGCAGGCTGTGGTCGTGGTAGGGTCAGAGGGCGTTAGGAAGAGCCCAAGATGGTGGTCCTGTGCAGCTAGGCAACTGGTAGGATCTGAGGAGACCTAATTTCTGTGCAGGTCTTCTTGGTTCTGCTGTTTCACAGGACAATTACTTTGTTTCTTTACACCTGAGTGCTCTTTTATCCTGTTAAATGAGGAGACTGATTTGCTATGCTTGTGAAAAGCTCTATGTAAGAACTAATTTGTATTCTATTTCTTACAAAAATGTTTTGAAATTATATGGCAGGATACTATTACATATTAAATAAACAAAGGGTACATTCTTGAATGCATATAGGTTTATTTCAAGATAGTGTGAAACATTGCTTCAGCAATTAGGCACCTTTATTTTCTGTTTAAAATTTACATTCACTGAAGAATTATTGGAACATTTTGAGGGCAGTTTTATTGCACAATTGCTAGTTTGTAAAAGAGGCAGTGGAAGTACCTGAAATTAAAGGATGTATTTGGCCCTGTATCAGCTTCCCGTTTAGTACTGAAAAGTGCTATATCCCCCCAAACATCCCCCAAATTCCCTGAGAGAAAGAGCCCAAAATTCTGGTAGGATTAAATGTTTCAGCAGCCTCCTAATGAGAATTACAATTCACTTCATATACTGAGTAATTAGGGATCAGACTGTCTGTATAAGATGAAATGTCAAGATACTTTTAGCAGAGCCTCTGTTTCTGAGGAAGAGAACTCTGCCTATATTCCTGGATACCCACATTCAGGAAAGTATGCATGAAAACTTGGGAAATGAAGTGGCAAATATTTTTTAATTCTTTAAATTTTCATGGCTGCAAATACAAACAGTAGTTATAATACCTTGGGTGTTCAGTTCAGCCTCTTTCAGTCTTGTAACTTGCCCAGCCTGTCTCTGTCGTGTGATGAGGAGCATAGGTTGATCAGCAAAGTGTACAAGGCTGCTCTTAGATTTGTAAGAGTATGAAAAATTGTGATGTCATTCAAGCAACTTCTGGATTCACTTTGTAGATCAGTTTACATGCATATATAGGTATTAAATATTAATGTGATAGCATATAATGCATGTGTATTAAGCATATTTTCATCTGTACTCTATTTTGCCTAATACACAGGACAAATGCGCACATACTGTTTGATGATCTTCCTTATGTGGTAGATCAATCCCGTATCTTGCTGATAACTGTGCAAAAGTCAAGAAAAGATTATTTATTGTCAACAAGACTTCCCTTAGCAAATCTTCACTAAATCCAATAAACTCCTGCAACTGTCATGAAAACTTTTTCTTCTTCTTAATTCTCTTTGAATTTTCTCCACTGAAAATATCTTAGGTGTAATTTAAAATGTTTCTTCCTCTTCTGTTAAACATAGCATCCCTTTCTTTCTAGTTTAGTGACAAAGTAAGGGATGCTATCAAGTCTTCTCTGTGCATTAGCTGACTGTTAGCCAGTCTTGGAGCAAAACAGAAACAGGGATATCAGGCCTTCATTTCTGGCTTCACCTCTTGTCTTTTACTGTAGGTTTGTACTTGAAAGAAACCCTGGCATTAAGTACTTTGCCTCTTTCTTTATGTTAGAGAGTAAGTGCAGTAATTCTCTGTGGTGTATATTCTAGTGACTTGGTGTGCAGAGGATGCCAAGATGAAGGTGTGAGCTCCATCCATAGTTGTCATCTAGTCTGGGGGGCTGAGCTGCTTGAAATCCAGGGGTGTGCATCCTGCTATGATGGCTTCCCAGACCAGTAGTTTCTGCTTGGCCACCTCAAGACTTGAACATTCCCATCTCACCCACCTAAATCCAAAGGAAAATAATGACACCTGAGGCACTGAATACGATCTGGGCTAGGGAGATGAAGTGAGGGAGTAGTAAGTGCCACGCAGTGAGAAGACACTGCCATATCAATGTTCATCCTCCTATCTCTTTTCCAAAATGGATATCTGCTATTCTGGGGTTGGTACCATGTTGGTACCTGGTATTTGTGGTTATTAGTACAACAAGCCATCAAGTCAGTTTTAAAAGAAGTACAGGATCTGCGGTATGGCTCTTATACCATATTGGTCTGAATATCCAGGTAACCAGTTACACTTGAGATTTGAGAACTCAGAGAGGACCTAGAAATTGTGTCTGGACAACAAAGTGATAGTAACACCACCTGATGGTACCACAGTGGAGGTCTTGCAGCAGGACCATGCCCTGCTGTTTACCTGTGCATGTACAGCAATTCTGAGCACACTTAGGCTGCTTGTGATGATGTTGCTTTACCCAGCAGGCACAGTATCAACACTGCACCACGTGTCCGGAATACACAGGGCCTCCTCATGCTTGGGTTTAAACAGACCTGGGAGAAGGTCCGATGCAGCTGGAAAGCAGCAGAGAGGCTGCCTAGTTTGGTGAGCTGGTTATGAGTGGTTGTTGGTTTTGGTTTTAAAGATAATTCTCTCTGACGTTATTAAAAAAAAATTCTCTTGAAGTTCTTTAGCTGAAAAATATCACTCATCTTCTGGAGATGGGAATACTGTAGAAGAGGCATTGTTGGGAAGGCTTATTTACATTTTTATTTAAAAAAATACAATACACTCTTGCCTCTGTCTGCCCACGCACCTCCAGGAAGGAGCAGGACTTTGATCTTTCTGTGACGAGGTATTCAGGCCCCTCGTTGCCTGTAAACCAGGGCACTGCACCAGCAGCGTGGAGAAGAGCTGAGTCCCAGTCCCTCGAACAGGGTGCTAAAGAGCTGCTTAGCAACGCGCCTCAGCGCCAGCGGCCGCCCCAGCCCGGGGAGGCTGCCAGGGGAGACGAGTTTTCAAAGTGAGATCTTCTATTTAAATATTTCTTACAGTGTACAGATAGCTGGAAAAGAGGGCAGCAGGCAGAATGAAAGCAAAGAAACTGCGGAGGAGGAATGAGAAATAAAGGAAGCGTGTCAAGGCTCTGAGTGAGCAAGGATCCAAGGAAAAATAAGAGAGTAAAATTGGAGAAGGAAAACTGCAGGATGCAAGAGGGGATGTGATTAGAGAATGCAGCACATATTCAGAACTGAAACTGCTAGAAGAGGGAGGTCTTCATCTTCAGGATGAAAGTTTGGCAGTAAAATATTACCAACGTGAAATGATGTTGAAATAAGATGGTACAACAGTGATGATAGAATTTCTGTATTGTTTTTCTTTCATTCACTTCTTTTCAGAATGAATTCGGAAACAGTTGAATACAATTATGCAGTAACTATGCTCTGTTAGTGTTCACAGTTAAATGACTTAGTAGCCCTTATTAGGAGAGAATTAGAAAAAATAAGCAAGTTCTGTACAAGCTTTTATGCTCTTAACTTCACAGAGAGTTACTTGTCTTTAAGACAGCGATGAATTAGTCTGTATCACGAGAAATGCTTTCTCCTCTTTTCTGTATAGACACAGAGAAGTTAAGAATTTCATTTATCATCAGATTTTTTTTGATTTGATGAAATGAAATGTTGGCAACGTTGCCTTTTTCTTTCCAGTTTCCTTAGCATCTGCAATTGCCCTTTCCTTCTTCCTAATGCTTCTGTGCTGCTTGAAAATTCTGCCTACTCTCTTATCCTTGACCTTATTGCTAATTCTCTGTTTGACATTCTCTTACTGGGTCTCCTTTACTCCCTAGAAACTGCACTTCAGACTTGGTAGCAACAGTTTTTACCTGGCTACATCATAAGAGACCTTTTACACTTGTTGTACCCGGGTATTTTTGATGACATGAGAATCATTAGTTGCATGTATGGAAAATGCTTTTTTTATTCAGGCTTCACAATGTTTATTTTTTCATCCCCTTCCCCCCTGCCCCAGGTTTGGGCATGGGTTTTTCCAGCTTTTGTGGCATCTTCTAGTGCCTTACATGCCATTTTATTTATGATGTGGGGAAGAGAATTCCATCAGGCCTCTCCCTGTCTGACTTGGTAACATCCCTGGGTAACCTCGTTTCGTTTTGGGACTGTATGTGATAGGTAGGTATAAGGGTTTAATAGATGAGCTTCCCTCCTTACCTTAGATTTTTCCAATGGCATTCTGCTAACAAAATGTAAATATGGCCAAACCTGTCCACCTCTTTTCTCCAGGCTCTTGTGCTTCTGCATTTCCTTGAGGGCCACTGTCTTCATCTTCTGTCCTGTGTGAGCAAAACTGTGGTATGTAACTTCCATACCTCTTCTTTCTTCCCCAGTTTGATACGATTTCCTACTACATTTCACTCATTGCATCTCCAGTAGTGTTCCCTTTGTCTC
This sequence comes from Mohoua ochrocephala, assembly GCA_013398855.1. NCBI lineage: Eukaryota > Metazoa > Chordata > Aves > Passeriformes > Acanthizidae > Mohoua > Mohoua ochrocephala. Next base: position 40,852 of record VZTA01027042.1, read on the forward strand.
TGTTTCTGTTTTGAAACTGTTGTCTTGGCTTTGATGGTTTGTTTGGCACCTTTTATTTACTTGAATGTCCATTTCTCCATCTCTTGCCTCTCTCCAGCCTCTCTAAATGTGACCAGGAGCTGCCCTGTTTTGTCTCTGGTTTTGACTTTACCTACTGGATGGTGCATAACTGTTAATTCCTTTTACATTCCCTCCAATTCCACCCTTGTCTTTCCAGTCTTGATTCCATTCTCATTCAAATCCTTCCTTTGTGAACAAGCATTCAAAAGGACTTTTAAATCCTGGATTTTCTGTTGCATCTTCAAGGCTTACTTTAAGAAGTAAAACGAGTCAGAAAATACAGAAAGTAAGCAAAAAGTAACTCCTAACCTTGACTACAACATTCCTGCCTTAGTCTCTCTTCCAACTGCTTTGACCTTCATTACTGCTGCTTCTTGTGTCGTCTATATAGAGTATAAACAACTGTATCAAGGACTGAGTTTTTCTTGCACAGTACTGGCACACTGTGGATGTTCTATAAAGAGAAGATGGTGACGAGGATTTAGCAAATTCTGTACATTTTGAGATTTTATTTTAGTTTTTGACAGATTCTTTTTTTTTTAGTATTTCATTACCATTTTCCTAATCTAATAGAATGACTCCTGCAGTATGCACCTTGCAATTAAAGTCTATGGATTTTAAGCTCATTTTTTTTTGTTTAGAATTTTTTTAATGAATAGAATTTTCTGTCCAGCTTGCCGCTAGTAGCAGCAAACAGTATGCTCTCATCCAATCCCCTCCCTCAGGCTTTGAATTTTCCTAAATCGCATAAAGTCCAATAACTTTATTATTGAACTCTGAGATGTCCTTGGGTGATATATGAGATAGTATTTGAGTTCCACGCTGTATTAAGAAAGGAAGAGCTTCACAGTAACTCCTGTTTGAATGGCTCTCACTAGATGTGGACATGAGATTATAAGCAGTGTAATATGGTTGTATATGTGTGTATGTTTCAAACAGTAATTCCTACTGAAAAATAGAGTGTCTGTTCAGAGTTTGGGGAGACTAGAGCAGAGATTCTGGGGAAAGGCTACTTCTGGACTGAGGATGTCAAGAAAGGTTAGAATAAAGCCTGAGGAGGATCACAAAATTCAACTGGTTTATGAAGCTTGAAGTTAATGGAACTGCCACATATTCTCTGTAGGCATTAAAACATGCAGAAACAAGATGTGGGTATCAGAGGTCAAGACAGATGAAGCTAGGGATGAATTTAAAAGAGTGGCAAGGGGAAAAAAAGGTGAAAAAATCAGGCAGAAGTGGAGTCAGGCTGCAACATGTGTGAGAACAGTTGTTTTGATCTGCAGTAAGCTGTGTCGATATAGACTTTTTTGTCAAACACACATTAAGCACATATATTTTTTCCTAGCCAGTGTTCTATGTGTGTGCTGCAGCCGTAAGATGTGTACATTGGAGAACTGTGGAGGGGTTCACTAATTCCTAAGGCAAAATCAAGGTATTGACTTAACTTTAGTTTCTATTGGTACAGGTACACAAGCTGAATTTGTTTGCCAGTTTTGAATACTTTTCATGTATAAGATCCAAGTTTACCTTTAAAGTATGCAGGGAATGGAAATTTCCACTGTCAGATTTTCCTTGCAGCGCAATAGCTTGCCTCCCACGCTCTGTAGTAGTATTATATTCACGGTCCTACACAGGGTATGCCTGATCCGTTCCTTCATCACGTCACGCTCAAACAAGGGCTGAGGTGGAGCTTTAGATGCCACTGTGCAAGTACATGTAGATTTGCATTGTTTCTGTGGCTCACTGAGCTGTCCCTCGTGGAAGAACTGAAATACTGTGCCAGTATCACTACCAGAACGTAACTATGGAATGGTGGAAAACAGATTTAGTAAGATAAAGTCTTATCTTCTAAAGTCTTATCTTTTCTAAAGAAAAGATAAATTAAGATACAGAATTCATTCTGTGTGTAAGACTCTGTAAAATGTAGGGCCTACTTTTTTATCTTTATAATACATGGAGAAAAGTGCACACCCAGAGGGAAATCGCCAGTAGGTAATCAGGGTTTTCCAGCAGTCACTTAAATAAGCTAAGACATTCAAAGTCTTGTGTTTTGCAGTTTTGTATTGTACTCCAAGGTAACATCAGCTGTTTCAAAGATGGTAGAAACAAATTTTTTCCGTATCAACTATAGATGACTTTCTGCAGTGTTGGAAAATTCTATGTTTGATTTTTAGTGTTCTCATTCTGAAAGTGGTTTACTTTAAACATGCAACAGTGTTTTCTTTATTTTTTCTTAGTCCTAAATTAAAGCTAGTACAGCCCTGGGAGAAGACAAAGCAAAGAAATGCAGACTAGAGTACCGTTAACTCAATTTTTGAATGTGATGTATGCATTTTAAGGTTAGACACTGTGTATGTGCAGTGGAAGTTCTTGGAAAGTCTTGGCAATTGCTGAGCTGCCTGAATGGTAAAGGTTTAGAAAATGTGGGTATGTCTATAGCTGCCCTGCTATGAGAAAAGCTGAAAAGCTGTTTCTCCTGCTGGGTGTTGCTTTACTGCTGGGTCCTCAGCAGTTGGGACAATAGGATGCATTATTTCAGTAGGGGCAGAGCATTTGTAAAAGTTTCTCAGCTACTCTTATTGAAACAAAAACCGAGTTCCTTTTGTTTCATTTTTTCCCTTGTAAAAATAGATGACGTCTTTCTTTTCTTAAATTCACTTTGAATGCTTATGACTTTGAAATCTCACAACTTTTTGTCTGCTACACTCAGAAGTTACTTCTGTGAATCTTTAGAAATTATTCTGTGTGTAATTGTAATCAGCTGTATTGTTGGAAAACTTGCGTTAAACGTTGCTTGCTGCATGTCTGTGATTTATGGTGACTGCAACAATTCATGGCTTGATACCAGCTGGGGGTATCAATGAGAAATTGCAAGGGTGTTATTTCACTGAGCTGCATTTGAGCGTTTTCCAGCTACTCTCATTTTCAACGTCAGAGGAGTACAAGGTTTCTCAGGCATGAGATAATGTTACAGCCTTGGCATAGTGACTAGATGCATGGGCCAGACTGGCTGCTGCATTTTCCCGTGGAAAAAGATGCAAAATTCTATCATTACACAATTAACAAAAAATATGCACAAAACTGAAGGAAACCATGCGTGTCCCTTTTAGGGCAAATGTTGGTCTGTGTGAGTATTCAGTGATTACAGTGGCGAGATGGCATGACTGTCTGTTAGGAATGTGCCACCATGGTATGAACTGTAATGGCTGCAGTTTAAATGCTTGAGTTGTCTCTGTATGTTTGGCTCAGTTTTAGTATTACTGCTTCCAGCTGTTGAGCACTGAGCATTAATTTTTGAGATTGTTAGATGCTGTAAATTAGAATGCCATCTTTCTTGTTTGAAATGGTTACAAAGGAAATGAAGTGTCTCTGCTGAAATGCTTATTTATTAAGTTAATGTAATTTAATAACACATTATGCACAAGAAGCCAAAAATGAAACTAGAGGATTGTTTAACAATTAGTAAATCTTGCATGAATAGACACTGGGAGAGTCTGGAGAAAGATAAGTGTTGCGTCTCTCTCAGCTTCCTAGTAGAGTGGTTTTATGATGATTTAAAATACAAGATCAAATCACTTCTTAATTTGGATGCGTTTAAAAGAATGAAAAACCCAAGGAAGTTATAAAACAGTTGATGACATCCAGAAAAAGACAAGCACAAAAGGTCAGAGAAATTTTGCATGATTCAGTGTATGAATAATACATTATTTTCCAGAGAATATTTTATGAAGTGATTGTCCTTTGTTATGTTTATGTGTGAGAATTGGGTTTTGTCACCAGCAAGAAGAATTCATTTTCCTGTAGCTTTTTCTTAAATGCTAATTTATTGCGATGAAAGATGCCAAAGTGACAGATCTGAAGAATGAAGCCCTCTATTTATCTTCTGAATGGATGGAGCACGAGTAGCAGTGAAGCCTTTCTCATGCTCTTTTGCCAGTGCGCCACAATCTTTTTACCATATCCTGAGCATATTTTTACCAGTGAGAGGTGCTTATTCATTCCATAGTTTCCTTAATGGACTACCAAGGGTATCAATTAGTGACAAGTGAACAGTAGCTTTACAGCTTGGATACCTGCCCAGTAGGAACAGAAACTACCAACTCTTTCACACAGGCCATAGGACAACCGTCAGAGCAGTGAATTAGTGTCACCGCAGATAGGAACTGTTCGCAGTTGAGCAGAGGGAGGACAGAAAGAGCCTAGTCTTTACCACCAAACATCTTAACATTTAGCTCCACTTTAGCTCACTTGTCTTTACCCTGTGCAATAATTTTTAGGACGCTAAAGTTGCTGTACTACAGATGCTGCTGCAAAATAATAAGTAAATAATAAATGAAACAGTTTTTGTGTGTGTTGTCTCAGTGTCCGTTTGTCTGCTCTCTATGAGCTTGATATGAGTAGTACCAGTGCTTTTAAAAACCTAGGACTAGAAAATAGGATTATTGTGGCTTAGAACTAGCATTTCTATTCCAGTTTTAATTGCAGTGTTATTCTTGGTTTGGTTATGGTTCCTGAATTTAATTCCTTGGTCCTGCACACATTCAAATAGAAGTAAGAAAAGAAATATTGAAGAAAAGAGCATGATAAACTGTAATCTTGTATAAACCGTGAGTAAGGTAAAACCAATACTTGTTTAGATTAGAAATGTTTAGTTGAACATTCAGGTAATAAAGCTTTCCATGTTCTTTACAATTGTTCCTGTGTCTAGCACCATATCACACCAGTTACTCTACAGCAGATTTCTTCCTGTGAGTCTTGTCCAGGCTTGTTAAGACTTGCACATTGAGTTGGAAACTCTCCTAATTCCCTCCTACTTCCAGCTCCCTTGTTGTCAGCTATGTGCTCCAAATGCAGGCACAGTTCTGTCCCCTCCAACTGGTTCTGGCTTGCACAAAACCCAGTGCGTAACCCAGGGGAGAAGCTCGCAAGGCCTGTGTTTTACAGCCCTTTGCAGAGTGACTGTATGTGCATGCTCAGAAAAGTGAAGTTTAATTAACAAGGGGGTGAATTTGTAACATATTAATTAAATTAGATTAAACTAGGCCACTTTACTTATGAATGAAACTGTCCACATGGGGGTTTAATATGTTTTAACTAATGCATTTTGAACTCACACTTGAATTCAATTTGGCTCAGCATCCACAATTTTCCCGGCACAGATGTGCCCATAGAATTTTGAATAAGAAAAAGATTTGATGCAATTTCTAATAAAGGTCCACCCCTACTTCACCCCAAGAATTAGATCTGCAAGTTTTATCTGTCAGTGAATGAAAATAGTCATGGAAGCTAAATACTGAACAGAGTTGGTGTGGTGTTCCTTATTCTACTGGCAATTTCCGATCCTGACGAGAAGGATTTTGGAAACCAGGTTTCTGTTTCAAAGCAAGCTGAGCTACCATATTTCACTCTTTGTGCACCCTAGGTAACAGTAAGGGAACATTTGGGATGCCACGCTCTCATACTTAAGCACTGTGTGTTTTTTTCTTTTTTGTTTTTTCCTACCTCCCAAGTAAAAGTCTGAAACACAGACTCATTCTGACTGTGTTGATCTCTGACTCAATGAATGTTGAAATACTTCATGAAAAGTCAGGTGTCTCTGAAGAGAGAAAGATTAAATGAGACCTCTCCAGAGTACTTAGTGATGCAGCCGTTAAGGCAAGACGGTGTGTAATAATGCTTTGTGTCAAAGAAAATTACAGCTCAAGAAGGTGAGGTAGTGTTTCTTAAAAAAAGAATATTTACATTCAGTTTGCTCAGAAATTATATTTAAAAAAATTGGTTCTTATTGAAATGAAAAAACAATTTTTGCAGTCGTCAGTTTTAGTGAAGAAAGTTAATAGATTTGGAATGAAAATAACTTTACTCATAAGACACACAAGCTGTAAACCTAACAAAATTCTTTTTTTCTGCTTTAAAAGCAGAGAGAGGGGGCAGTTTACTTACTGATTTTTTTTAAACTTGTAAGCATATAAATATGGAATAATTGTTGCATTTTTATACAATGTCTGAATGAGATTGACATTGGGGATCTTGACTAATACTACTGATTTCTTATTTCATGGACATAGCTAGTAAAACACTTTTATACGATTTGTTTGTAGTAACTATCATTAGAATACTTCTAAAAAGAACATAAAAGATAGCTAAATTGTGTGAAGCTTTTAAATACCATTTTTAAAACATTCTTTTTGTAGTCATCAAATTATACTTTCTTCATAGTCACAAGTAGCCATTTTTGTCTGTTTCACAATGCCAGAAATTTTGAAATTCCCATTCTGCTGTCTTTGCTGGCTCTTCTTTTATTTCTCTGTTCTGAGAAGAGGAACATTTTCTGGGGACTGATTTTCCCATTATTTATATTTGAGTGAGGGAAACTCATTGTAGCAAACTCTGTTCTAGCAGCCTTCTGATTCACCTTACTTCTTGTGTAAAAGGGAGATAACAAAACCTTTTATTGTTTAACTATGTAGAATCTGTTTTTCCTCATGTAATTGTGAGGAAATTGAGCTATAATAATGGGCTATCCAGACAACATCAGCATTTGTGGATGTCAAACACCACAGACCACAAGCATCTGTTCACAGTAGTTCCCCAACAGTATCTGTATCTTTAGACTATCTAGACATTAACTGTCTTGTTTTTCATAAATCTCATTAAGTTTATAAAAATCCCAATGCGTACACATTTTTTAAGAGTTTTTCCTGTAGGAAGTTGGAATTTTCAGTTGTACATTGTTCTGGAATCATTGAGCAAATTGTATGTAGCAAACTAATCCTGGCATTAGTTTGTAAAAAACTTTGGGATCAGTTTAAGTAGATCCCAGACTGCATTGCCATTGAAAGCCTCAGTTTTGTCCTCCCTTCTTCTCCTTCCATCACTTTCACCTTTTTTTGGCATTAGTACTGCTGCTTGTGGGCAACACGATTGGCAGTGCTGAAACGAGAGGGACATGGGGATTATACAGCAGGGTGGCAGGGCAGGAGCAGTGATGAATCCCATGTTTCGATGGTCACGTGGTGTTAGGTTCGTGCATTGATCTAAGCTGATTCCGAAACTAGACTTTCAGCCTATTTAAATAACTTGTAATTTCAGCTGAGTACGTGGCTTGTAGTTACTGCCCTAATTTCAAGTGGAGTAGTGGTCCAGATAACTTCAGTACATGTGAAGATGCTTCAGTCAAAGCAGTAGCAAATAAAAGTTATCTGATCTTAGTGGGATGCTTTTGGCCCTCCTGCTGTTCATTTCCATGTGCCTCTCAATTATTTCCTACTTGCAGAAAGCATGTGCTGTGTTAGCAGGGAGTAACTTCTCTTGTTTTTCAATGCACGTGCTGGACACCCCACCACCTGCTGACGAGGTGTTTGAACTACCATATTGCTTCTGGTTCTCTCTGAATTGCTTCCACATTAGGAGATTCTGTGTGGAGTGAGCAGATGGACAGGATTTTCCAAACAACCAGCAGCCATGGTGAAGTGCACTCTGACTGTAAAGGACTAACATTTAGGCAGATCGTGGGCTCTAACTGCCCTGACTTCTCTTACCGTGCCTGGGCTTGACCACGTGCACATACCTTAAGAGCAGTTATAGTGGAAAACACCGAGATGATGGCACTGCTTTGAGCTGTCAAGTTAGACAGAATCCTTCTTTTTCCTCCTCCAAATCCAATTAATTCCATCTGCAGTTTCTTCTAATTCCCAGTGGTTTTTATGAAATAAAATCTTAAGTTTCTAATCTAAGAACTAATTGTAAATTAATAGCATCAGTATGTAACAAAGTGAAGGATTAATGCAGGCCCACACATTCATTTTTCCTTTTTGATTACAGTTCTATATTGGATGGATCTCTCAGGACTGCTACCAAGATGTAACATAGTCAGAAAAGTGTTTATACAGTAATGAGAGAGGTGTGGGGGTTTTTTCCATACTCATAGCTTGGCTGGATTTCTGATTTCTAAAAAATTCTGTGTTACTGTCTTGCTAAGAGTCTTATTACAGTTTTGATGAAATGCAGTGTTTGTTATTGGGGGCATGGGAATGATTTAGAGTAACTATAGATAGTTTTGCAAGAAAATCAATGAGGTTTGTGTTTTCTGTTGGTTTGCTTTTGTGTTTAAGTGTTGACAATTACTTTTAAAATGTAAGGCCTGCTATTGGAACAATATTCCTGAACCGTATTTTCAGTGTCCTGAATTTGTTACATACTATAATTTCTTGTGTCTTTTCTGTTTGTTTAATTGAAGACATTTCTCTTATCAACTTTGTAAACATGCAAGTGTATTTGCTTGTGATGCGTGAATTTACATTCATCTCAGAAAGGTAGTGTTTAACTGGTAGTCTGATGATGATTAGTGTCTTTTCTCATTAATCAGACTGTGCTGCTTTTCTCTTTGTGTATCTCTGCTTTTCATTACTGTAAATGTTTCGTACTCTGTGCAAGCTCTGTATGACGCTGGAGGAAATATCTGCAGCTTGGCTCTTGTTTGCTCTTAAATCTTTTGCTCTGCTATTACTTTGGTCTTGTAGGGATGGTCCTTCATAATTTCCTATATTGTCCATATGTGTTCAACCATCCTTGATATTAGTAACAGATTAGACCTTCGCTGTCTGCCACGAGATCCTCTAAATAATTCCACTGGGATTAACATCCACCAAAGAAGGAAGAGAACTTCTTGAAGAGGGAGAAGACTATTTAGAGAGCTGGAAAGACAACAAACCAAGGTTACTCTTTTGTGTCCTTCTCTGGGAGAGAAAGAGATGCTAGTTCATTATCTTTCTTCACACAACAGACTTTCAAGACAGAACTGCTTTTATCTTTTCAGCATTGAGCATTTTGTTGGCATGTGGCATAAAAAACCTCCTGTGTGAATTTGGAATTTAGGCTTACGAAAAGTAAATACTTCCTTGAACTGGAGTGTTTAGAATTCAGTCCACTTTCTAACTCTTCTCTGTCACTGTGCTAGTTTGAGAGCTGTGCAAGTAATTTTTTGACAGGACACTTCTTAAGCTTAATGACAAAATACTGATGCTCAGCATCTGTACCGTGTGTTTTCCCAAAGGAGTGGCAACAGTAGATGCAAACATCGAAACACATTCAGTTGTCCAGGGCTCAGTTCTGACTCAGTTGATCGTCTGTTGCTTCTCTGGAACAAAGAGGTCTCGGCCTGGCCGAACTGGTGTCTGGTGGGATGTGCTGCTGTGGAGCTCCTGGGCAATGGAGCGTGGACTTGTCTGTGTTGTCTCTTCTGGGCACGGGTGGCAGAGCTGTGCCCAGAGGGAGGAAAGATGGGACTGAATTTGTAACTTCCAGTTAATTCCCAGCTACTGGGCTGGCCATGGGAGTGTCTCTACGCTCGATTTTTAAATAGTAACATCATGAAGGCCTGTTAGGATAGTTAGGAGAACCTAGCTATCAAACCGCAGCAGCTAGACAGCATTGTTTTAAGCTTCCTAAGCTGGAAGTGAAGCTGGAAGTCTGCCTTAAAGTTAACTGCCCTGTTCAGCCAGAGATACTGGCTGTTCTGAAAGAGGCTCATGGAAACAGTTATAAAGCCTTTCCTGGGTGGGAGGAGTGCAGATTTGTCTGTAGCTAGTGACTCAGCCAAAATGTCAAACCAGATTGTTTTCAAGCTGATTAGCAAATCTTTCCTTGATGGACATGAGGATGGACAAATCAGTCACTGACTCTCTTCAGATCTATCAAATTGAAGCCAGTATCCTTGCATTGGTATCATTAGTATCATCAAACAATGCCACCAATGAATAGTGGACCGCTGTGTAACTCTCTTTCTCTGACTTGTTTAAAGAGTTTGGTAATTTATTTGGAATACTGATGACTCTCCTTAATCGCAGTAAGCAGGACTTTATTTTTCTTGCAGTAGGACAGGAGATACTCTTTATTAATATGGGATGGTTAATTTTTACTGTTAAATAACCAGACCAACAGCAACTGCAGCTGTTAGACTTCAGATCACCCCTTTGCCTGGAAAAGAATTAAAATCAAAGTTTTGAGAAAGGAGAAACCTATCTTGCTGTTGCTGATTTTAAAGTGCATAAGATACAAATGCTGCCATAAAAAAAAAAAGAGAAGGCCTGACAATGAATTGGTATTCACTCCCTACAGCCCACTTAATGTGTAGTAGATGGAATAAATGTTGCTGCTTATTTATGACAAGCTTGGCAGAGCAGCAGTATGCATTAGAAAGTGAACACTTTTGCTGAAATACACTAAACTATGTTAGTCATTTGAATTGACTTGTAACATGTAATTTAAAAATATATCTGGTTGGTATATTCTTTGTAATATAAAGCAAGCAATAAATGCTTTTGTTTATAATGATGAGACATTAACACTTGTAATAGTATAATTGATAGTACTGAACATATATACCAGGCTGTTATCAGAAATTTTCATTCATTTTGCTGTGTCAAGTGAAAATATAAAAGCATTCATCTAAATTAGGGTGCGGATAACTTTCAGTCTGTTGTATCAAATTCAGTTTCACTACAGGTCAGTGTCTGCTTCTGTATCTTTGGCTCCAGTTGTCAGTATCTTGTACTGGATTATTGTCAGTGACTTACATAGGCAGGTGTAAATCTCTGGCACGTGCCCTAGCATGCTATTAGTTGGAGACTGTGGATACACAAAATATCTTTGAGTCAGGTGGTTAAATTTCCAGAGGAGAAATACTATTTCTTGAGCAGCTCTACCATTAATATTGATGCTCGGACTCTGGTACGTCGTTCTTCTGTGAGCAACGAATCCTTATGATCCTTGTACGCGTCCACAATGACAACCAAAATGACTGTCTAAATGTGGAAATTAGCCTCTCTATCACCTCTTCTGTTCTTGCTGTTCCTTTGTCATGACCCAGGGCTTATGGAATTGATTTTATTAGAGCTGGAGTTGTGGAGTTTTGTTTGTGGCTGTTTTAAGCTTTTCAGCCCTCTTTTCTAAGCCGCTGTCTGGTTCAGGGTCTTTTTGATCCATTTCCTCTCTCTTACATATTGTTGATAAGGGAGCTAGAATTACACCCCATTGTTTGGCTCTTCTTTGTACTTGGCATCTTCGAGGAGTGAGCCCTAAAATAGCTGTGGGGAGATTTTCTTTAGCAATAATAATGTTATTTTGTTCACAGACTTATTTTCTGCTTTTAGGAATTAGATGCTCCCATTCCAAAAAAATTTGCTGATTTTGGAGACTGTTCTGTTTGCTTTGAGCAGCCACACATCTCACTTCATCAGTTAATAAAAAGGAAGTGTTGAATTTTGATAGTTAAAAGAAGCTGAACCACTGATTGAAGTTGCCGTTCTTGTAAGAGCTCCATTCACAGGCTTCAGAAGGCAAAATTCTAGGGGTATGCTCTGTTTGTAGGGAGTTAGGAAATTACATCATTCAAGAGAGACATCATTGTGCAAAAGGTGCAAATTGTAGCTGGCTTTAGAGCTGCAAATAATTGCTTTGATTTGTTGACTTAAAATTGTAAGGCGGGGGAGAGAAAAGCACTGCTGGTGTTTCTTCATGCAGCCTCCACTGGAAACTGTTGGTGGCATGTTGTGTGTGTCTCAGTTGACACTGTTCTACTGCTGTTATTGTAAACAAGCAAACTCAAACCAGCTGGGACTCTGCCCCTATATGTGTTGTGTACAACATTACTTTGTCTTATACTAAGAAAACAATTGTTTCCCTATTTGGCTTTGCACAACAGTGAAAGATTTATGCTTCTTTCTGTCTGAACGAAGATTACCTATTGTGCTTTTTCCGGAAAGGAACCTGAACGGGGTTCAAATTGCTGCGTGCCAAAGGAGTTAGTTAAGTGAGCTAAACTCAAAATTAAGGACGTCCATGAGAAACAGTTTGTGAAAATATCTATTATATTGACATAAAAAATGTATAGAAGCTAAAGACAATATTGAAACAGCAACCTGTATCCAGGGCTGAGGTATTAAACCACACCAGTTCTCTTACCTGTCTGTTAATAAAACAGAGACTGTGTGTAGGTCCCAGCTGTGTTTTCTTCTGTTTATCTGTCCCCTTATAAAGACTATTCATATTCTGTGTATCCTTTCCACATGGATATATTTATAAATGGGAAGAATGCCTCCAAACCCCTGTTTGTCAGCTCCTGTATTTCATCAAGCTCTGCTTTAAGAGTTGAGGATTACAGTCTTGCAGGAGGTAAAGAGGGGGCTGTGTTGTTACCTGGGTTTCCTCTTTGCCTGGAGCCTGTACTTAAAGTGTTGAGTAATGATCATAGAAACAGCCATATGGGGTCAAGCAGAGCTCCGTGTAGTGCATATCCTATTTGTAAATAGTCCTAGGAAAGACCGAGGAAAGAATGTCTGAATGTGTCAAGGACTCTGGAGATTTTTGTCATATATTCCTGATTCCTAGCACTCTGTGATATGGTGCTTCCTCAGTTAAAGTTCCGTCTTTATGTTAAACTGTTCTGGATGGACTTTTTTTAAAAACAATTGCTTAATAACTTGTTAAATCCAGCATCTGGCTTCCTTTATGTTCTGTTCCAGCATCAACCCTATATTACTCGTATGGAGTTAGGGGTGGGTATGAAATTTTTGAGAGCTTGGTCCCAGTTTATCTTTATACTTGCTTCTGAGATTCAGTGGTTGTGCCTGCTCCTTTCCAGAGGTTTCCTCACTCTAATTCCTCCATGTGCTGTTTAAGGATTTTGCACCCTACTGAAGTAAGAACTATTATCATTGTTATTTTGTGTAAAACAAAGCTGAGAGCAAGTGTTTTAAAAGTGCCTAGAAGATGAATATAGGCATCCAGTTCTCATCTCGGGAGCTGGTGCGCGACTTCAAGGTGCTTATAAGAATACAGCTCTCAGAACACATCCCTGAGGCACAGTGCAGAGAGGCACTCAAGAGGCCCTAAACAAGCTTGTTCAAGTTCTAAAAGCAATACTGCTGTGTTAGCACAAAGACCTGCCCGAGGTAATTAACCCTGCAGTGGAACTAGGTAGAGTAAGTGTTGTAGAGAGCTATAGTTACACTGCGGAGCGGGGTTAGTGGAAAAGAATATGCTATTAGATCATTTTTGTTGAATTACATATATGTATGCTATAGAGTTATGTGATAATAATGGAAAAAGAAAATCACATGGCTAGGAATTTTATGAAATAAAGTCCCAGGTAATGTCTGGTCAAAGACCGTAAGCCATCCATCTTTCATCTAGACTCACCAGGCATGGTTTTGCTCATGGAGGTAAAGCAATTTTAGCCCTTCCCTGAGCATTGCACCATGCTGTGTATGAGATTCAAGTGGATGACATTATGGGTATAGTTTTAATGCACCTCTTCTGTCCCTTTCTTCTCCTCTTTTTCACACGGGCTGTAACCAGAGCTGAAAATTCTCCTAGCTGCTTACTTTAAGGCATATTTGCTCTGTGTGCAAGCAGAGTGACTCATAGTTAATAACCAGTGACTTAACACCTACCCTATCTCTTAACTCTGCTGTCAGATAAGAGGTAAATAGTAGCAGGAAAAGTTTTGGGTCTGTAAATGCTAGTGGCCAAACCATGTCCACATAAAACCAGTGGTGTGTGATTGAAGTAATTGACAATTGTTGGTCTTTTTTGGCTGCTCCTCTCAGAGATGCGAATAGAATTGCACAGTCCAGGTGTTGAAATATGGGAAGCAGCAGCAACAAAAATCCTGTTTGAAATCAGTGGCACTCTGCTTGCAATTGAATGCTGCCTTGAAGTTGGTCCTCAGAGTTGCATTTCATGGCTTTTGCAGCAGCTCCTCTCTGCTGCCTTCTGAGTGGCAGAGATCCTCCAGCAGGGAAGGATGGAGCCAGAGGGTGGCTGGGCAGAGGACAGCCTGCCATGAGCTGATGCACAGCTGTGCTGGACTCCTAGGGCACAGCTCTTTGTGGAGGGTATGAAAGCTCCAGGGAAAAGGCAGAAGGGAAAGGCTGTAATAGGAAAAAAAAAGGAAGAGCAGAATGAAAGAAAAAGTCCGATTCATTGCTGAAGTATTTCAGGATCCCAAAATTGCTGAATTCTTTGATATTGCTATCAACTGCTGGCATGTCAGTGAAATAGTAAGTCTAGACAGAAGGGTCAGAACCAGAACTAGAGATGCGAGAGAGTTGTATAATCTGCCTTTCACAAAAATAAATTCTGATTTTTTTTCCCAGAGTTTTCAAGTAGAGTACAGCGAATTTAAATTAGTAAGTCTTTAAAAATAAATTACTGCTTCATGGAGTTGATGCCATTTTAGTGACAGATGACCTGGATTGTTTTGCTGGGAAGGAACCACCCTTCCCTTGAGAAAAAGTCACAGCTGCTTATCTCAGCTATGCAAACCCAAAAAACCTTAAATATTGAATTATTTACGTATTTTACATGGAGCGTTCAGAGCGGAAACATAATTCCTTACATTTACAACAACAGTGAAATAATTCAGAATATTTTTAATTTTTGCTTTGAGGGTTTGTTCTGGATACTAAAAATACCTGTGGTGAGTTTGCAGTGATCATTGACAGGTCTCCTCTTTTCATAGCAAAAGCTGTAGTGAGATACAGATGATAGATAACTTTCTGCAAGTCACTAAAAGCAAAATAGATATAACAAAGTGATTATAATTTCTGAGCTTTCCTTCAAAGGGCCTTTCTCCAAACCCAGCTAATGGAAAATCAGTCATGTCTGGCTAATTTCTGTAGTGGCTAATATTGAATTCTTTATTCTTGTGCTTAAATCAGTGATATTCAGAAAGACTGGCTTGAAAAAGTGTTGTTTTGAGATCACAGGAAGTAGACAGGGAGAGAGCTTTTGTCTCCCTGTTCTTGGTTGCCTCTGCATGTGTGCTGGGCAAGCCTGCCTTCCACGTATGCTAGAGGGTGTTTTTTGCATCTTACAGATGCAAAGAGCGCTTGAGGAAGTCACTACAGAAGTGAGATCTACAATTTCCCCCTCCCCCATCGATTTAAATTTAGACATATGAATTTGTGTATCTTCAGAAATGGCTTAAAGCTTTTTTTGTTACTAAGAGTATATCTTGCACATAGGGTTGAGAAATTTTATTTTAAAGTGTAAAGATACATAATCTTAAACACAGAACAATGTGTCTCTAAATCTCTGAGTCCTGTCACGTTAGTGTAACTTCTTGATGACATGTAATCAAACATGTATTAATCAAAGCAGAACTGAATCATGTTAGCAACTTCAAACAAAAGCAAAATATTTTTGACTGTGCACATGCAGTGATGCCATGAGAAATACAACAGTTTGCTGAAAGCACGCAAGTTGTTCTGTTGGCACGGTTTTAAACTAGCAAGGCTGAATGAGGCACAATATGACATTCTGGAGTTCATGTTGGGGGTAAACATGCCACAACAATCAACTATCTTGTCAAAGAGCTACAAAAATAATTTTTTTCCCCTCCAGAGCAACTCCTAGGGAAAGAATAGTTAGTGTATTAGCTGTCTGGGAAAAAATTAATATGCAACTATAAAAGGGGAGAGTGTTTGGGTTGTACAGAAAAGAAACATCGAAAGCTATAGTTTGTTGAGTCTATTTTTTTGAGCACCAAAGTGAACTGTTTACCATAATTTCCATTTAAGCCTGTTACATAATCAAGCATATCCCAGCAGCAAGATATATAGATGAAACCACCATTTGCATATAAAAGACATTCTTGAATTTTTGGCAAATTCTTCCGGTATTTTCTTTGATTGTTTTCATTTATGCTAAAACTGTAGTAAATATACATAAGTGTGTATAAAATATTTCTATACATAATAACAAATATTTTAAAAGCTAGTTTTCTTTGTAGGTGTTGAAAGATCTCTGAAATAGGAAGTTATATCTCTATTTATTTTGCATTGGCATCATAGTAAATATAGTGATTTTTATTTCTTCCTCGAGTTGTCATCTGAAACCAGCACAAGGCCTACTTAGGAGAACTTCCTCATCAGATGTGTTTGTGCAGAAAGCAGAATAATGACAGGTACAGTGAAGGACTTTTCTGTAAATTGCAAAGACTTTTGCAGGGAGGATTTTAGGAAAACTGCATTTCTTGGCCTGTGACAGATGCTGAGGGTCTGAGTCCTTCCTGTAGCACTCCACCATTACATTATATTGTTCAAGGTTTCGTTGTGAATCATAAAAAGTTTTTTGTTTCATGTGGAAAACAGCTCCTGAATTTAAGGAATTAAAGAGAATCTGAAAATAAATCTTTAAACCTCATTCACAGAAGTCTTTAGCAAAAGTTAAAGCATGACAGTAAGGACTGCAGTGTTGGGCATTGAGAAGATTCCTTTTTTTTGCAAAACATTTGGGGGACTCTAGGAAACAGGTCAACTAATTTAAAGGACTGACTTTAAGATTACTCTGGACTACCACGATAGGCAGTGTTCATGATGTGAGAGTGCTGTGTTTGCTAAGATGACTGATGCTTTTTTGGCTTTTTAGTTGTACTATTGCTCTCCCTTTGCTGAGACAAATGTGATGCCAGTCTGCTTTCCTCCTTAATGCTGAGCACATACTGCGTGTCTGGTCATTTCTCAGCAACTGTTAGGTTTTTGTTCGGTTTCAGCCAAATTTGTTGGAAGAGTTAAGTCAAGTTAATGGTTTGAGTGAGTTTCCCAGAAAGGCACATAAAGAGAAGAGGGAGAGAATAGGAAAAGCTTACCTGGGTAAAAGCATACAACAAAGGAAAGCCCTGAATTCACTGCCTCTCATCAGGGTGTCTGCATGCACTGTTATCTTCCAAAGCTGTATCTACAGAACCCCAAATGTCAGCTGTTCTGTACTTGTTTTTGGTCACATTTCAGTGTTGCTTTTCTATTAAACTTTTTTCATCGAAACTTTTCCTTTGGTTTCTTTTACACTAAAAAACTTCATCTCAAAACTGTCATCTGAAATATCTGTGTGTTCTTTTCCTTAGTTGCTGACGAAGGCCTTGGTAAAATTCAGACTATAATAGGAGATGCTGTGACCTCATTTCTGAGATTTCAAGAGAGTTTTTTTGGCTAATTTATTCTCTTTTTGGGGAGAGTGGTGGCGTGTCTTTTGTAAAAGATATTACCAAGGAGCAATGCAAAAAGTATGGATGTGGTACTGTTTGGGTTGGGGGAAGGGAGATGCATATTAACCTGATTACTTGCAGGATGAAAGATAGTGAGGTATTTTAACTGGTTTTGGCGTTAGACCAAAGTGAAAAATTAATGGGCTGTAATGTTGTTGGCTTTGTTTGATGAAGTGCTTAGTGAATGTTATTCAACTGAAGAATAAATATTCTTGATACAGTTGAAAGAAAAGAAAAAACATTGCAGCACACTGTAACTTGGTGGTGTTAAGCATTCCTTTAATCAGCATGTTAATCATTAGCTTTGGTTTTGGCTTTTAAGTTTTGGAGCGAGGAAAGGCTGTTCACCAAAGAACAGTTAAGAATGTGAGGTGGCTGAATCAGAGAGGCTTAATTACTGGCCAGGTTTTGTTTCAGTAACAATGTATTGCAAAGGGATGAGATGGTGGAGCTTTGCCTGACTTCTCTAAATTTAGGTCTGGTAGTGTATTTTCATCGCAGTGCCCACAAATTTCTGTTGCTTCTACAGCAGCAGGATCCCTCTGCTCACTTAAGGTCGTTATGGGCAGCTGTTATGGCCAGTAAGTGCAAGATAAATGGATATGTGACTAAAGAGAGAAGCTAGCAAGGATAGTTGGGTTGAAGTTACCAGTGGATTGATGAATAGTTGAATAAATTTTTTACTGAAGAATTTTGTAGTGAATACACAGCATATAGTACAAATAAATATTGTTTTTAGCCATTGCTGCAGCACTCTTCTGGGTATATATTAGTGCTGATCCTCCTACAGAGCAGCACTTTGCATGGAAGGGTACGATGTAATGGGGATGTTTGTTTGCCCTTCGACATAATATTATTGTGTGCAGGTAATGCAAATACTTTTTGCTTGAGAAATATAAGTTGTGATTGCAATCTGTGATAAAAGATCCGGTGGATGCTTTGGGGAAACTCATTTTAACTGCAGAATGAGGGGAGGAAACTTGGAAGAAGTGGCACATTTCCTATCCAAATATGGGATGGGGTCTTGTTGGATAAAATGTTGAATCATACAACCTTTTGGCTTTTCTTGGTAGTTTGAAGCTTCAGCTATTGCACAATGTGTAATTCAAGTTTAGAGGGATTACTAAATTATTTTTCTGTTTTTTTTATGTTTTGTAAGAGAGGTAGTGGTGATGAGGTTGGTAGATATCTCTGAACTACAGTACCCTCTACTATTGTTCCAATATTGAGTTACTTTTATTAGGTTTTGTTATTATTTAGTTAAGCTAGAACAGAATTCTCAATTAAAATTGCTTATTCTGGTATCTGCTGCATTCATTTATCTAATTTGGTGAATCAAGCTTAAGAAAAAGTGAAGTTAATTTGTATTGTAAAGGGACTTGGTTACTGCAGATATGATAGAATAATACTGATAATGCATAGCTTAAAACAGCAGCAAAATAGGATAAAGATGTACAGATTTTTCTTTTGATAAATATCTCAGGTTTCTGTGAGTCGTGGAAGTTAATTTTTAGTGCTTTACAAAAAGGGTACAGAATTAGCATCGACAACTAAGTTTAAGAAAGGACCAGAGCTGATTTAATATTTTCTGGAAATGAATTTCAAATCTCCTTCTCCCTGCACAAAGCTTTTGAAGTATCTGTGAAAAGTGTTGGTAAAAGTACATTGTGTGCGCAACATGAAGTTTTTTCAGTTTTTTAAGGTGGAAGGTGCCTGTTAGGCCAATGTCAAAGTATTTTTACGTGGAAACTATTTAAAATGCTGCCTGGGAGCTTGATGTGTGTTTTAAAAGAACGGGACCAATGAAATCCGCTTGGGTGGTACATTTCATAATCATGAAATATTTTTTGTGGAGTAAGGGGTGTAACACTGCCCTGTTGTGCTGCAGATTTTAGACACTCAGCGAAACCACAGTTCTTCCTGCAAGGGCAGAAGACTCCTATAAATGTGACATGGAGTCTCACCATTGGTATGAGAAACCCCACGAGTGCTCAGATCTTTCGGAACAGCAGTAATCTTGGAGATGATTTTGTTGAACATAAATTCTCAGAGTGCTGGTGTTGTGCATATGGGAAACCTAAGTCCTGAAACCCTGAAAGCATAAATTGGTTTTTGAAGCTGCCCTAGCCCCTGGTATCAGAATTTGCCTTTGATACAATACACTGCAGTGAGCTTTAAGAATTGGACTCCTAAGGCCAGGATCCTGTCAGCTGCCCAGGCACTGTTGTTTCCTGTACAAAAACTAGATAATAGCACTTGAATTGAATAAAAGCCTACCTAACCTTTTCTTTATTTAAAAAACCTAAAAAATTTATGCATAATACGTGCCTTTGACGGCAAAATGTGGTGGTGTTTTTTGTGAACCAGGCAGACCAATGAAATTCATTAAAATTACTGAGATTGGATAGATAGGTCAAACAAGAATATTGATTTTTTTTTTAAAATTAAAATTTATGTAATTTTGCATATATCTAGATACTGTGTTAAATTCTCAGAGTACTTTGAATCTATGGCAAATTTAAAATTGTACTGGCAAGCTTTTTGTTTTTAAACTAATGATCGTAAAAGAAGCCCACTGGGAAAAGGACATTTTCATGACATGTCATTGTAAAATGGACACAGAACAAAACAGTTTCTATTACAGAAAGTACTGTTGTGCTTTGATGGAACTTAGGAAGAAACTCAGGGAGCAAGTGAGCTGGTGATGTGTTCCAAAGGTATAACATTCTGGAACTGTGCCATTTCTACCTTTTGCTCTTCTAAGGGATTGTTATAGCACTTCTGAAAGGAAGCCACTAAATACGTTTTAGTTCCTTCCATAGTTGTATTTAGTAGATGATCTTCTCCACAAACACTAATATAATACTTGTCCAGCACTTTGAATAGCAGAGCAGTAAAATAAAATTAAACATTATCATGAAGTGCTTGAAAGTGTTAAACTGATGCCAGGATTTGATGCCACATTTATTATAAATTGCATTATAGAGCATTACATTGCACTGCAGTTTATCCTCGCTTTTGGAGGCAGTGAATGTTTGTATTGATGATTCTCGTGGCCAACTTTTGCTCTTGGAATTTTCGAGTTTAGAGATAGTAATGATTTGGGTCATCATAAGTTATTGTTCTGTAGCCTAAAGTCTTGTAGGAAATGAGCATTTTTGAGCATGCCAACAGTATTTAATCTCAGAATTTTGTCTTCAGAAGCACAGAAACCTCCCTGTGCAGCAGAATTTCAGCGCAATTTGGTACAAAGAGTAGTCCCCTCCTGCATTTTTCCCCTTACTCTCCAGCTGGCTGCAAAGTCTCACAACACCAAGCACCTGTATTGCAGAGACTCTTTGGCAATGCAAGCAGCCTGCTCTCACCCTTGTGATTGCCATATCCCATAGCTTGGCCTTCTCCCCTGTCCCTTTCCTGGAGCTGGAACTCAAGGTGCCGTTCATTCTGGCCTCTCATGCCTCCTGCCATCTCTTAGACACTGTATCCTGCTATTCAGGTCACGGCAGAGAAGGGCTCAGTTAGGAGCTCTGTGCTCAGCTGCAGGAGGACAGCCTAAGAATTTTCATTCCATCCTTTAGTCCTCACAATTTAAGCAATGCCCTCTCATCCCACCCTTGGTACAGCTGCACAAGGGATAGGTAGTCAGGGGTAGTGCTGGTGAGGGATGCCGTGGAATCTCAATGACTGGAGGATTTGAAGAAGAGTTGTTTGTCAGAAACAGGCTGGGTGGTCGTACTGCAGTTCTGAAGCAAGAGATGAACCAGGTGGTATCTTGAGCTTTCTTCAAAGCCCCTGTTTCAGGATGTTGTATTTTTGTACTGAAGCAAAGTCAGTGACTATACTGCTTATCAAAGTCAGATTTGCACTATAATCCTTTTGAAAAGAAACTGTGCTTTGCTAAGAATTAAAAAGACTGTCTAGACAGTATTTTTAATGATCTCTCTCCCTTGCAGCTTTTAAATTTTCAAACATCTATTTTATATTTCACTGCACTCCAGATAACCTGACATGAAAGGAGAAATTTAACCAGTTGCCTTCTGTCCTTGCTTCATTCTGTCTTTCCATCCTTCCTTCTGTCCTTCCTTCCTTCGCATAATATATGGTGAAGGGAAGTAAGAGAAGTGGTTGGTGTGGAGGAAGACTCTGAATTTAAGGGATATTGGAGAGAAATTTTGGGTTGAGAAAACTGAGCCTCTTTCCAGGAGAAATTATGCTAACTGAGCATCCTGCTCCCTGCTCCTTTCAAAAGTGTACTTTGCTAACTCCCTGGAAGGCCACATGTGCACACAGCAGCAAAGGTCCTCACTGGCTTCTCCCTCACACACTTAAAACAGTCTTTTTATTAGCCTGGGTCCAAATAATGACTTTCAGGTACAGATTGTATGCCAGCTCTTCTTTTTCTGCTGTCAGCTTCTTCTCCTTCTAAAACATTGAGCTAGTCTGATATTAAGAGCATGAAAAATAGGTCATGTGCTGTTATTTATTGAGCAGAAGATCTTATATTTTCTTCTTTTTAAAATTTGTCTTCTTACTGTGCTGTTAGTAGCAGAACAGTATTTTCCCCCTTTGTCTTTCAAAAGACATCTTCGGTTTAGGGCCCTCTGACCACTCCCTGACAGATTGGATCATGGCAGCGAAGTCACACCTGGAAGTTTTGGGCAGAATGGAAATTTGCTTGTATAAATTGTGTAGAGAGAGGGAGGAAAAAGGGCCAAAGATGGAGATGTTGAATTTGCCACAAGGAAGCGGCCGCTGCCTGGGGAGAAAATCCTGGATGGAACTTCAGTAGTGTGTTTAGAGGGTAAGGAAAAAAACCCAACAGCCTAGGTGATGGTTCCAAAAGCAAAATCAGATGTCACAAACTCTAGGTGACCAGAAATTGGCAGCATCAAGGATGATTTGATTGTGATTCAAAATCTTTGGGAAGATGTCCGGCCATTCTAGATAGCACTCTCATAAGATCTTCTCATAAACAGGTTAGAAAAATATTCCCAAAAGCTCTTCCACAGCTAGGACATAATGGACAACTTGACAGAGGGTGTGAAAAATAGAAAGAACTGGAGAAATTCTGTGGATATAGTCACGCATTTTCAACTGGGGAAACCAATTTAAAAAAATTCTAGACTTCAGCCATAAAAATGAAATTGAAGCTGTAGTGACCATCGAACAATCTGATGCTAAACTAGAAATTTTACCAGTTTGAGAACTTTATAATAAAGTGTGTGGTGTTTGTGCAGGTACTATGAACCTACAAATAGATGAATTTCAGTTAGTTTTAAATTTCAAGCATGTTACAGTAGGACTTTTCAATACCTCAGGAGCTGAGACTTCATGGCTATTCTGCGTATTGGAATAAGAGTAAAATATTACTGAGAACAATTGGTTCACTTCTCTGTGATCTGACTCTAGGAATGTAAGAGAAATTATTCTGTCCCTGTTACTCATTTTATCAGACTTGCAGTCAACAGAAAAAGGGTTTATCAGAGAAAAGTACATGGAAATTAACTGAAGCGGTTCAAAAAACTGTAAGATGCTGCATGAAATGCATGATAAGGCCTCCCTACTTTTCTGTATAGGAAGCAATCATTGTCCTGAAAAGCTTCTTTGCAGTTCTTACTTTTTTAAGAATAGCTTTGTAGTCACTTATTTTTAGAATAAAAAATAAATATTTGGAAAACTTTTGCCAGAAATGTGACAAAAGATAAAACGTTGATTAGTGTTTTGATTTATAAAAAACATCTGGATAAATAGAGACTTCTAAAATTTTTATTTTCTTAAACCAGAGTTCTTTCATACAAGAGAGGAAACAAATATGTTACATGTACAGTAGGCCTTTGATGCTTTCCTGTGATGAAAACTGTCATTTTCCCAAGTGTAGAAAGAGGCATAGATTTTTCCAAGTCAGGTAACTTATGCTGTATTGCATTCTTCAGGTTCAAATTGAAGCCAAAATAATATTGTGCAGCAGCATTCTTTGCTAAAAAGCAAGCATAGGTGATAAGATCCAGTGATTGCTGCTTAGGAAGGAGTGTCAGGAATCATTAGTATCTCATTCAGGTTCAGTAACTGTTGGGCTTCCCAGGGCTGCTGTTACCGATTGCTATCGACCTGAACTCCTTCCCCTGTTTTTGCTGAAGGTCAGGAATAGTTTATTGCAGCAAGAACCTTGTTTGTTTTTTCTCCCCGATGTAGAAATCTGAGCTGACAAACTCATTTGTATACCACCTTGCAAGTATTTGTGTTATTAATACATGAACTCTGAGGTATTTGTTGCACTAAACCCCATGAATCAAAATCCAGTGCCTTCCTATAGTTACCTAATAGTTGTTTCTAGGAAGGTGTGCTTTCTTTAGTGCCGTTTTGGGCCTTCTTGATTTGAGGTATCTTTGTTGTGAAAAGTTTCTAGAACACGTTAGCATTTTATATAATCGAGATTAGCCAATTTTAAAATATCACGGCTCCTAGTAACAGCAATATTTCCACTTACTCTGTGTATAATAACTCTGCAGTTAGACTGTCAACAGCTATAAAAAGAAAATTCTCAATTTTTTTTCAACATTCTCAGTTCTTAATGTATTTTTTTTTGTATTTCCATTTAACAGCAATGCCCCAAAGTTCACTATCAGAACAAAAATTACTGAGTGGAGACATAAATATTTTTTAGTATTTAATATATTTTTCACAAGTGAAATATAAATATCATTAGTGCCTAGGAATAGAGGACTCTTGAGTAGGCTGAGGCTGGGGGAAACTCCTCTATCTGCTGCACTTCAATAACCTATATGCATGTGGAAATGCATAAATGATGTTTGGTCTATTCTTTCTCAAGTACACTTTTCATTGTCTCCAGCCAGGTAGTGGAATTCAGGGTGAGAGTATTTTCAGGTTTCTTTCCGCAGTATAGTTATTTACCCTGCTCTCAGTGGTTATGAAGATTATCTCATTAACTAAATGACAGTGCTCTCCGTTCAAAGAGGCAAAAGGTATGTGCAGAGAGACTGGATAGGATAAATGATGGCCTGATGACAGTGGAAGAGGAAACCGATTAGTACTTTGCAATGTTCTGGCATTAAATAGGATTCTCAGTAAATTGTGCTATTTGCTGGGAAGTTCTCAAAAACCGGAGTTGTATCCATTGACTGGTGTGAGCCACCCCCTTCAAAAGGTTCCATGGAGGGAGTGGTGACAGGTTCTGGCTTTTCTTAGCCTTGCCTTGTTCAGGCTGTTTCCAAAGGTCAGTGCTGAATCTATTTTTTTATACAGAGTATCTCAGCTCTTAGAGAAGGCGATGGGTCACTGTTTAGAGGTGCCTGTCGTTCTCCGCTGATGTGTAGAGGTAGCCTTGTTGGTTACTGAAATGAGATTGCTAATTTAAATTCCATGCTGATTGTGACAAACTGGCTGCAGTCCGTCGTTTCCTCTTTTGGAGGAAAGCCTGATTTGTGCCACCTTACAGCTCACCTGTCCAGTGCCGTTTTAGTACACGGACACAACTTCTTGTACCATTAGTGATGTACCGTTCAGGAGATGCATTTGAGCCTTGAAAACTCTTGGAAGAAAGGTTACCTAGCCCAAGTAGAACTGTTACCAGAAAATTGTTCAGCTGAAACTTAACCCAGTGTCAGACTTTTGGTTAGAGATCTCAAAGAAAGAAACAAAACATAAAACACCATAAAGAATTCTCACATACCCATGTACTTTGAAGATGAGGAACATCTTTGGGAGAAAAAATTCTGTGTTAACCTTAATTTTCTCAGCACCTATATGTTGTTATGCCTTTGCCAAATTTCGTAGTGAAATCAGTAAGAAGTTTGTGAAATCCATGCAATGTTTTTGGGTGGAGCATACATTCTTGAGGCTGTATTACAGATGGAGACTGTCTCCAAAACCAAAATATGCACTGGCAGCATTTTACTAACACAGACAGAGCTGTACATTTTTACTGAGGTGTTTGTGTAATGTGTTCAGGTTTGTTCATTTTAGTTTATGCCCCATCTGTAATTTTGTCATGGTTCACATAGCAGTAGGCAGCATGCCAACTTCTAGGCCGGCCAGGACACTGTCTTTTTGACTGGAGGCTGCAGATCGTCCCTTGAGTGGATCGATTTATCACAGATCCCATCAGCAAAGCCCATTAAGCTTTCACTGAAGAAAGCATAAGCAGTGCATATGCTTTAAGGTGGTCCCTTATTCAAACACAGCTACTGGTGATTGGTTTAGATATCAGCATTGGGGATCTGTCAGCACAATTTTACATAGTTGTTGGCTGTTGGCTATAGCAATGTGAGTTGTTTCTTTTCACTGACCTTCAAAAGTGTTAGTGATTTTTCCCATATAGTGATGTCTGGGCAGCAGACTATACCCATTATGGGCAGCAGACCCATCACATGATGCCTTCTCTGGAGAGCAGAGAGCCCAAGCTTCAGCTCAACAACAAACTGGCAGCTGCTATTTACTGTGGGGGCAGAACATCACTGTATTTGCAATTGGCTTCACACCTCTTAGAGAGGATAATCGTTTATCATCAAATAACAGTCTAAAAATAAAAAAAAAACAACCCCCGCCCAAACAAACAAAACCCCCACTGCATATTAATTTCCTGTCTTTCTGTGTAGCTGCTGTCCACTGAATTACTAGTCAATAGCCATAGTCCATATTCTGACTCCCTTTATGTTATTGTCTGAAGATCAGCTTGTGACAATTTTTCTTATTCCAGTTTTCTCTTTCTTTTTGTTCTCAGCCAACAGTCATGCTGACAATGACACGCTTTCTTCTAGCTACTGCTTCAGCGCTGCTGTTTGTTAAAGATGATTGTGCCCTCCTCCGTGTTTCCTTCCCTGCAAATCTTTCTGATGCAGTTGTGAGGGAGTAATTTACCCTGCTATGCAGTTCCTCTATTTGTGATTTCTAACCTAATCGATATCTCGAGAGATTTAAAAAATTTTGCAGGCTCTAGATGGAAGGCCTGCAGAATGCTGAGTCATTTTCCTCAAACCGCAATAAAACATCACTTTTTTATTTCATCTGCCTTTTTCCCCTCACTAATTTTCTCTTTTCTATCCTTTTTCCTCTGTCACTTCATATTTATGAAACTCTGTGTGTGTCTGTATTTTAGTTTCTTGGCCTGGCTGCCCTTGCCTGCCTTATTTTTTTCCCCCCTTTTTTGTTACAGATTTCTATGGTGACACTGTGTGCTATTGGTAAAGTTGCCTTTCCCCGTTGCTGGCTTTTGCAGGTTTACTGTCGTCTACCTGCAGACATCAGGCTCTTTACCCAGAACTCTGAGCTGTGGTTAAAAAAAAGACAATTAAAAATGGCATTGAAGCCTTTACAGAGCAGGGAACAGTGACCTTGCTTAGGGTATGTGTCACTAAAAAAGTGCAGATAGAGCAGGTTTGCAATTCCACACATGATTTTTTTGAGAATCTTTTAATAAAAAGCCTCTTGTTTCTACGTTATCTTCTAAATGGGAAGTTCTTTACATCTGATTTAATGCACTTGAATTATAAAGGACACTCTACAGTCCCGAGGCTCAGTTAAGAAGGCCTCAGTGGGTAACGCTTCAATTGCATAGAAACATCTTGGGTCTGGTTTTATTTGTTTTAAATGTCTTTTAGCTAAATCAAATACAAAATGTAACACTTGGACACCATATGGATTCATGATGTTTATGAGAAGAATTAAAAGGGATATGAGATTCATAAATCAGGGAGTGGCTCCCATTGATCTGGAAGTGTATTCTCTTTCCTGATGACAGAGATAGATGGTCACGTTCAGATCTCTTGACATTTCAGGGCAGACTGCATGATAGAAAGCATAAGAGACCTGCTTGTACTCTGAGCGCATTTCATGCTATGTTTCTAAAAGACCGTCCTGTCCTCTTTTCTTTGGGACAGAGAGAGATAGCAATGTGGAGTTTCTGTTTGTCTAGCAAGGTTGACCCGTTTTCCCTCTCTTTCTGTCACTGTCAGCTAATAGCATATCGGCAGAAAAGAAAATAGTTTAGGCCTTATTCTCCAGCTGCTCTCTTCCACTTCTCTCTGTTACAAAACATTTTTGAGACTCTCCTTTTCTTCAGCCTCCCCCTCTTTTTTCTCCTGAGATACAGCTGAGTACTTTATCACAGTGCTGTCTTTTCCCCGTCAATATTTCCTTGCATCTCTCAATTCAGATGGTTCTGCCTTTCAGTGAAAGGTTAGTTTTCTAATCTAAGTGAAACCTGTCTTTTTAAAAATAGACAAAGATCAAATCGAACTGATCAACTCAAATGAAAGAAAATGGAAAACACAAACCTGCTTTAGCTCAAAACCTGTACCTAAGGCTAATATGGATTAGGTCACATTTGGCAAGAGTGTGTATCTCTGAGTTGCTTCTATTAACTCAGTCCATGTTCTCAGACTCGCTGGAAAAATAAATAGAAAAGTAATTGGTAGAACCTAAAGTTACAATATTGACCAAAGACAGGAGATAATATTGCATTTGCTGTTCTGGCTGCATATACAGGTTTAACATTTGAAATTGGTTGGGTTTTTAAAAATTTCTGCTGCATCAGTTGTTTTGTTTTGTTGTGCTTTAGCAGAGGTCAAGAAATAAAAAGTTACAAAAATTTCCTCCTAATCTTCAAATGCCCGTGATCCACATTCAAAGCACAGTATAACTGAAGAAGTCGTTCAATTGAACAACTAATTGTTTCAACCGGTCACCCTTTTAGTCTTTGAATTATTGCATATTTCTAATACTTTGCCTTTTGCTTGCACCTTGGGTGTGTTACGGAGAATAAATAAGGTGCTGTACAAATGTCTTATGTTTTAAGCTTTGGTGCAGTGAAGTCTTTTCTTAGGCCATAATCTACAAGCGGGACTGCAGTGAAGTCTTAACAGGCCTTCCCATCCTTAAGCCAAGTTCAGCTGTTAGCAGGATAGAGAGCTATGGATGCAGAGCTATACTACGTTCCCACTGAAGTGTTTCTCAGAGTTATTTGGAACTCTGTTGTGGTCACATACAGCAGACAGTCCACTTTCATGTGCTGACCCAATTGTTCGCTGTCTTTCTGTTCCAGTGACAGCCCCTGCTGCTTGTGTGCATCAAGACCAGCTGCTGCTTAGCCTGGGTAACCTTTGCTTCCTTCAAAGGCAATTGTGGCTTGAGTGCTTTTGGACTGATGGGGGTCTCAGTGGAGTATTTTGTAGTAGATGTGTGTGCACGTGTTTAACACAGCAGCAATGTAGAAAGGAATGCGCTATGAACAAGGATGAGATGAGTTGTTCAGTGTAAGGATAACAGTGACATGCGAGAATATTTAGTTATTGTAGCCTGGGAAAACAGAAAAAATGGCCATTACCTTGTAAAGGATGTTGTAAATTTTTCCTATGTGCCGTGTTTTGTGCTCAGTCCAGGTTTTTACTGGCCCATTTCTGTGCGCTGACAAGATTCCTGCTGAGGGCTACTGAGCTGGAGCATGATGCAGGAGTAGTCCGTAGCATCTTCACTGGACTTGTTTTTCATTATACCAAATCTACTTTGTTCAACTTCACTTTACCCATGAGGTTTGAAGCACATGCTTATACATGTGATTCGTGTATAAATGCATACCTGGATAAAATCTCACAGCTTACCTCATGTCAAGACAACTGAGGTGTTGGCATCTCCTAACTTCTGCACCCAGTTCCTCGTGCTCAGCCTGGTTGTTGCATGTCTGTCTTTGACTTTAATGAAGCTCAGGGAAAACCCAGCTGAGGGCTGCTGCACCGGCACAGTACATTTCCTATTCTGATACCTGTTTGCTTTTCTAGCACGCTGAGCTACAGTGCAAGCAGGTGCACTATGTTCACATAGTTCAAGACTGAAATAAGACTCAGATTTTACCAAGGATCTAAAGTTCTGCTGGGCATGGACCCCACTATCCCCAACGTAAGGGCAACCCCAGTTCAAAGATGTCTCTGCAGAGCCTTAGAAATGTGAGTGGCTGCTATCTTAGGATCATATTATAATTCAGACTGAAGGAACCTCAGGAGGTCCTGCTCAAAAGAGAGTCAGCTGTGACCCTTCAAATCTTGAAAACATCCTACAATGGAGACTGTGTAACTTCTCTAGGTAATCTTTTCCACTAGTTGACTGTCCTCATGGTAGAAGAGTTTCTTCTTATATCCAGCCTGAACCCCTCTTTTTTCAATTTATGCTCATTGTCTGTTGTGTTCCCACAAGGCACCACTGTGAAAAGCCTGCCTCCCTATACTTGATACTCCTTGCAGAATTTCTCATTTTCTTTCTTTTCCAACTCCTTACAAATAGTGGAAGGTTGCTGTTAGGTTGCTTCAAAGCCTCTTCCCCGGGCTGAACAAGCTGTAGTTCTTTAGCCTGTTCTCACAGGTCAAGACTTCAGCCAGCTGACCATCTTAGTAGCCCTCATTGATCTCGCTCTGGTTTATTGATCTTTCTGGTACTGCAAGCCCAGTGCTGGATGCAGGATTGTAGATGTGGTCTAATGAGTGCTAGACAGAGGGGGCTACCTGCTTCCCTCAGTCTGCTAGCTGTGTTCCTGTTCATGCAGCCCAGGCATCCTCCTGCGTAAAGGGAAGCTCTGTTGCCCACGCAGGGCATGAGCAGAGAGAGGCTTAAGGCTATCTAACGTAACAAGGGTGTTTTAAACTGCAGCTTGCATTGTCATGCAAGTAGCAGGAGGCAGATGGTGGAGCCTTCTCTAGTAGCAGTCAGTGTGACACCGTGGTGTGCCTCTTGCAGGCTCCAACTGTTGTCAGGCTGGTGGTGGAGTTACCTCTGGTGGGACATATGCAAGGCTTTTGTTGTATGCAGCACCACACAGAGGGAACTGTACACTGAAGGCCCTTTGTGCAAGAATTCTTGTTGGAAACAGAGCCCTTTTCTGCCATGTCAGAGTCCTTGTTCATTTGTTGCTTCCTTCCCAACACTTTCAGCCAAGAAGCAATAGGCAGAATTTTAAGGGTAGAGATTTGAGACGAGGTCAATAACAAAAGAAAGGGACAAGAAGTGAAATGCACTGAGACTCTGAGTTTTGTTTCCGTGGCCATTTGCAGTGCTGGCCATTGGAAAGACTTTGCCTTCATCCCACTACTGGTTTTACTTTGATTATGAATGTTTGCATCTGTCCTTTCCTCATTTACCTTACTTAAAAATTGTTGGCTTTGGGGAGAAAAAAGCTGCCTGATTTGTGTATGAGAGTTCTCAGTAGCAGGCAATTTACCATTAAGGTAAATAATAGTAGTGACAAGAAACTAATGACCATAACAGAATTTGAGTGTTTAAATATTAAATATATGTCTTTTGCTTTCTCATTTAATCCACTAATGGAAAAATAGGGTCAAATAGGGCAAGTCATGGGAGGTGATCTTTCTCCTCTGCTCAGCCCTGGTGGGGATCTGGAGTGGAGTGCTGAGACATACTGGAGTGAAGCAAAGGGCCATGTACATGAACTTGAGGTTGACTTTCCAGTGTGAGAGTGACTGAACACTTGACACAGGTTGCCCAGAATGGGTCTGTCCTTGGAGATACTCAGAAGAGGACTGGGCATGGTCGCAAGCAACCTGCTCTAGTTGTCTGTGCTTTGGCAATTTTCAGAGGTCACTTCTGGCCTCAACTCTTCTGTGGTCCTGTGATTTAGAAATAAGGAAGCAAGAAGATTTAGAAAAGCCTCACAGAAAAACTCATGTTGTTAAAATGTTGGAGCAGAAGTTGTTGAAGTTTCTTCCTGGAGAGCAGGGGGTATGGGAGTCCAGCGGTACAGGAACTCCAGCTCAGACTCCTCTGTTTCATCTGCATTAGCAAATTAGAGATATGTATGAAACTCATGGTTAAATTGCTGAAATGCTGACAGACACAATAACTTTAGCCTGTGCTTGGCCTCTCTCCCAGCCAGTTACTAGGTGTGGCTCTGTTCACAGACAAGCCAACTTCTGCCCTACTCAGGCAGTCTGGATGTGGTAACCCTGTTTGAGGCAGTAGGAGAGTTGAGCAGTGGTATGGGGGCTGCTCTCCGGCAGTCAGCCTCGCTACCAGAGCGCGTTGCTAGATGTTTTTAATTTGCTAGCACAGATGTAGCGTCAAAGTGTAAGTGCCTGGAACCATTGGTGGCAACCTGAAGAAACGTCTTTTGCCCCAGCTCTAGCTCCTGTGCTTTTAGGCTTGTGGATCAGCTGGATTTTCAGGGCAGGACCTCATCAATCTTTTATAACTGATAGGGAGCCATGAGACTAGACTCTGTGTCTGAGCCAGAAACTCCCAGAGATTGAGCTCCAAGTATCAGCCTAATTTATTAAAAATTCAAGAACCTTAAAAGACACAAGAAGACATTAACAGGCATACTAAAAGACTGGGGGAAAAAAAAAAAGAGCTTAAAAGACATAAAAGTATTTGCATGGGGAAGGTATATATTTTAAATGCTGAACAGCAAAAATAGCTATGCTCTGTTGTTCCATTTTATTTCTTATTAAAGCAAAAATTAAACAGCTCTGCTGACAGTAATCCCTATACCTATTATTTGTAATATATCGAACTTCTCATCAAAATGGAACATTTGGTCTTTCACTGGAGAGCAATGCACAACCTGTGTATTTTTAACTTTGACAAAACCAGGTTAATTCAGTATGCCCTCAAACTTCCTTTCCCCCCCTACCCCCCGATATCTTTCTAGTCCATAGAATTTCTGTCTTGTGAAGACAGTTTGTTTCTTCAGGTACTTATTTTGAACTCCACCACAGCCTTTCACCATTTGGATTTCAGTGAAACTGGGGATGTTCACTGAGTCTTCAGTGTGGGCAACTGTCATTCCGATATTTTACTTTTCACTCGAATAACATCCTTAGCAAACTTGGGCTATGGTGTGCAGATGTCTTTCTTTCTTTGCTTTTGTTGACCACTGCAGTGCTCCACAGATGCCTTAGCTTTCCCAAGTGAGGTCTTCCTGCTCTTGAGTAAAGTGACAATGCTCTCAACACCTTGGATATCTGGGTTTTGATGAAAAGGCACACAGAGCTCTGTCGGTCAGAGGCTCACGTGTGCTGGTGCAGGAGGACAGGCAGATGAAGGGGCCTGGCATAACTGAGCTCTTTTGCTCTTTTGCAGACTTGAGCAATGTGTTTGAAGATTTAAATTTGTTTTGAGTTTTTCCAGTTTTAAGCAGATGCTTAAGAGTTTCTTTAAGCATTTGGAAGTGTTCTAGTTTGAATATTGAAAGTGTTTTTATTTTGTGCATTTGTTCTTGTGTTGAAAGCTGTTTACGGAAGGAACTCTATGCTCCTGTCTGGTAGTATACTTCCACTAGAGTGTAAATATCCATATGAAGCCCCTAGGAATAATCTCAGTACAGGCAAAGAAATATAATTACGCATCCAAGAGACATTTGCAGCACAGTTCAGTTTTGACAAAAGACTTATGGCTTGTTCAGCTTTAAAATACTGTGTTTTTTTTTTCTGAAATATTCAGAAAATACAGTTTTTGGAGTCTAAAATATCTTTTTAGTGTAAATTTCAACAGGCCTGTAGAGGAAGCCATGTGCTTCACCAGTGATTTCATGTGACTTGGCTGGCACTCAGGGATTGTTAGTCACTGAACTGCTTCAGAGGCTCCAGGCTTCTTCCTCACTGAGTTGCAAGAAATTGGTGGAAGTATACTTTTCATTTCTATGAAGAGACAGGGTTGGCTGGATCACTGTGTGCATAGATTATTAGTAAATCTGTAGGAAACAAAAATAATCTAACTCCCAATGGAAAGCTTAGTGATTCTGTGCAAATTGAATTAAAGTTGCTTATAAATAATGAAATAACAAATTGATGTCTTCTTCATTCATTTTTATAAAATGAATTATTATAATTCATTGTATAATTATAATTATTTTATTTTTGCATTTGTGAAAGGCTTTATTAGTAATGATCTGTGTGTAATTGTAACAAAATTTGGTGACGAAGTCACTAGCACTGTAGTGAAATAGCATTTTTTTGACAAAAAGTATTTTTTTGTCAAAATGTAATTTACCAGCTGAAATATATTCCATCAGTTTAAAGGAATCTCTGTGGTCTTGAAGCCTTGATTTATTGACTTGTTAAGATGATAGTTTAATGGTTTTAGTGTCTGTTATTCTAGCAAAGATGTGGCACTGATCACGCACTGACAGGATAAATAATGGTTTTTCAGCCGTAAGACCAGTTTTAGGTGTTCACATGCAAGCTTCAGTTGTGAACATATTTCCTGCAATTGTGAGCTTCAATATAGCAGCTAAAAATAGTTTGCTTTGCATTTCCTGTCATCTCTCTTTATCTGTTACTCAAAGGCACATATTCAGTTTTATTCTGAAGGGATTCAGTTGCCCTCTGAGGGCTCTGGCCATGAAGGATCTGGCTCTGATGGGTTTGCAGAAATATAGTAATAGGTGTAGAAGGGGCTCAGACAGTGCCATCCGAGAGGTCTGTGGCCGCAGCATTTAGGAATAAGAAGGAGAGTTAGGAGAGATTTCACTTTCTTTTTTTTTCATGGTTACGAATACCTTCCCAGGTCTTCTGTGTTCCTGTGGTGTAAAATGCTATTTAATGACTAAGCTGTGTGATCTGAAGCATGAGCTTTCCCTTTCATCTTACACATATCACATGTCTTTTCACTATTAGTTCAGTGACTTCCTTTCTTCTCCATCTATCCCATAATTCACCTTTTTGCATTTGATCTGGCAGTGTGATAATGTATCTGCTCTGACATGCTGAATTTTTACATTCCTCATGGAAATAGCTTTTTCTCTGCATTTTGCTGTAGTTAAAGTACTTGGTTTATGCTTTGGGCAGGCCGTTTCTGTAAATTGGCTTAGGAATTGCTTGCATTCCTCTTATATGTGATTTTGTTTGTGCCTGTTTTACATCCTAAAGGATCAATTTGTTAAGATAGCAGCAGCCATTCATCAGCTGTTCTCTTCTGTCCAAGTGGGGAGATGGAAAACATTTCTTCGCCTTTTGACCTGAAGTTAGTGAGAGGCAGATCTTCAGCCTAAAAGAATGAAAAGCTCAGGAGATGTTATCGAGTTCTGCTTGTTTACAGAGAAATTGTGGATGCCCTGTCCCTGGAAGTGTTCAAGGCCAGGTTGTGGCCCTGAGCAACCTGATCTAATGAGTGGTATCCCTGACCATGCTAGCGGGGTTGGACTGGATGATCTTTATGGTCCCTTCCAGCTCAAGCCTTTCCATGATTTTATGATTCTATGGTTTTAATAACTTTCTCTGTGGAAACTTGTGGAAGCCATTTGTATGACATCCAGTGCAGTTGCTTCCGTCTCTGGAATAGTATTTGGGTGGAATTTAGGGTCTGTGTCCAAGAAAGTGATGAGAAAGCCCATGCTCTATGAATTACATAAACTTATTCATTTGCCTAAGTCTTTAATTGAAAATACTAAGAGCTGTGACAGAAACCCCTGTATTTTAACAGGAAGATACATGGTAGTATTGTTTCAAGCAGGGAAAAGAGAGACAAAGCAAAGAGGAGAGGGGACAGTCTTTGTAACAATACTGATGGAGCATTTAATTAGCAATGGCAACTGCACCTGGTTCTAGTCAAATAATAGTCCATGAGGAGCTGAGAGCATAATGTACAGAGAAATTCTGTAGGTGTTTGCAGGGTATTAGTGAAAATGTGACGTGGTTGTTGCTTTTCCATGATACATACATAAAAAGGAATCTGTGATTTGATTGAATTACACAGGCTTTAGAATTCGGAGCTTACAGACCAGATCTTCTGTGAAATATGACATCCTATGCCACATCCTGAGGGGCCTGTGATGTCTTATATAGAACTGTTTTAAATTAAATTGGTAATACATTGACTTTTGCCCAGGATTTACATTAAAAATTAGTGTTTGCTTTTGCATCCTTGTACCCTTTCAGCAGAGTAAGCCAAAGCAGTCTCTACAGAGAGTATTCTTCATTTCTGAGCAAAAGCTAAATATACCATTTAATAATTTTTTTTATAGGCAAATGTGCTGTAATATGAAATTGTTTTACACTATAATAGCGTAAACTATCTTTTATAAACTAACTAAATAAACTTTTTTCCATTAATACTAATTCTATAGAAATGGATACATTAGAGACATTTTCTGAAGCTGCACAGTTAACATAGCTGCTTAGAATTTACAGTATGTGAATAAACAACTAGTAAAATTTTCACTTGACAAAAAAGCAGCTTTTCCTTTTCTTTCTTCTAGCCCATATATAAACATAACTCTGTTTAATGTACTTTTTTTTGACTCTAGCTTGGAGTTGCTGATGATGGCACCGTTTTAGAAGACAAATGCTTAACACACTTTACAGTTAAACAGGTAGCAATATGAAGGCATTGAAGATGAATTGTTTCCACCTTCCTTCTGGTCTCCTCTCCCAGTTCTTAATAGAGTCCAAATTACTTTAGTTGCAATACCCGAGGTCTGCTTCCATAGTTAGTTGCAGAAATGGTCCCTCTGAAGGGAGTTAGGATAGAGTTGGCTGAGCTCTCCAGGATGACACCCGTAGCTCTGGAGGAGTTCAGTCAGTTATGACTCCAGCTTTGGTAGACTGATGACTTGGCAGATGCCTTTCGGCTTTTAGGGATATTAGATCTGCCACTCTCTTGAAGCCATCTAAATAGTTTTTGCAAGGTCAAGAAAACCTGTGATGTCTTTCTAGCACTTACTTCTCTTTGGTCTTAGAGATGCCTTTTTACTGTCCCCTTGGTCCTATTTGCCATGTCTTGAATGACAGCTTTGAAATTCAGAAGCACCAATGAATTGTCCGGTGAAGCTTGACTTTATAGCTTTGCTAAAGAAATGAAGAAAAGCATAAAGATTAAAAGCTAGTAAACGTATACAGAAGAGTTAAGAAGCAGAAAACATGGAAGCTAGGAACTAGTACATATTTAGTTTCCCAGGTTTCGGCTTATACCTTTAGTTTTAAGAGAGCGCAACAGCTGGACTCCAGTTTCGTTACAGCTGTGATCTAGTGCTCTATGGCCTAACAGGTTTTGAATGAATGAATGAATGCATGAATAAGAATTTCAGTTTTTAGTAGCAAATATTCTTTCAGTCAATACTTCCTTGGAAGAGGAAGGCTTAACGCAAGCAGTGAGCAATAGATAATCACTCGTTCTTGACTTCTGCTGTCATTGTCATAGATTTTTGGGATTAAAAATTTTGGAATGAAACTTCTACCTTGTGTTGTATTTCTTGCACTTGAAAAGCTGGCAGAGAAGAAAGCATTATTAGGATAGATTCAAGTTTTACTTCTCTTTTGCTTGTGACTGGTATTGTATCTGAAAGCCATCCATTTAGATGTTGTGTTTAAATCCCCATACTGAGTGCTACCAATTGCCTGGGAGCAATAACGCTTGTATAATTCAGTGTCGTGCTGCTTGAGATACTGATATATTGAATGTAGAATAAATAATAAGAAAATTCAGGAATTTTGTGAGAAGATTTGCCATTGCTGTATGCATGAATTATACCTCTTTCTGACATCCTTAAAAGAGGACAGCAAGATGTTGATGGGTAAAAAACAGCCCATAGGAACTATGGGTCATACTGTGTGTTTCTTTACTCTGCTAGATCAGCTGCTGTAAATTGACAAATGAAGTTAGTGAGAAACTCAGCTTCAGTCTGTGTTTTTCCTGCTCATATTCATGTCCTTTTGTCTTCTGGATATTTTGAAAGAAGTAATAATCACAGTATCTGGAAGAAAATAATTTGGAAATATTGAATCATCAGCCTTTTTTTGTGCCACTGGTGATTACAAAGTTTTCTTAAACTTCTGTGGAGTCTTCTGTGTCTAGGTGATGTATAAGCTTGGGTGAGCTCTGGGTGAGCGCTGGGTGATATCCTGGGAGCAGTCTAGCAGTGGCAAATGGTAAGATGTATGTACGTCTTCGGCAGATTTTGCTGTTGCAGTCAGATTTTTGTTTATTGTTTTGTTTTGCCACAGTTGCTTCCTCTCAAGTTTCCCTGAACTTCCTGTGCAGTTCTGAAGTTCCCTGAACTTCTCCAGCAGTGGTTCTCACGTTTTGATCTATTGTCAATACCTACTAGTGTGCTGCCAATAGATTTTTGCACAGCTCCAGGGTACCCTGTAGTTCTTGGTCTGCTACTGATTAATTTTCTTTCCCCAAGCACTGGAATCCCATAGCTGAGGAATAGGTAAATTATTGAAAGGGTGAGTGCCTGACTCCACTAAAAATTCTAGCAGTTCTACTTTTGACATCCATGGTGCTTGGATTTTACTCTTTTTGATCTTTTTGCTGAATCTGGATGCTACTTGGCTGAGATCTGTATTATAACAATTCTTAGTATTATACGGTAAGATATGAACTGTATCCTCCTCCTGCTGTATTTTTTCAAATCTTTAAAATTAAAATGTTTTGACCTGAATTTCTCAAGAAGCAAGACTCACCTTTCTCATTAACAATGTATCTTTCTATGTATAATAAATATCGAATTGCAAAAGAGAGATAAAGGAAAAATGTAAGAAATGGGGAAAAAGCTAATATCACCTAAGAGCTGTTGTTTTCAGTAAATAGTTCATTTTTTCAGCCTCTAACAGAGAACAAGAAGTCACTGACCTGTGTCTTGGGGCCAGATACAGTCAGAATATTTAATGTGGTCCCTAACCTTAGATATTGAAGGGAGCCCCAGACAGGGGTCTCTGTAGTTGTGTATCGAGTGCCAGTCCAATAGCACAATGCACGGTCTGCAACGTGTGCCTGGTTTTATGTGACACGCGGCTTTTCACTCACTCCAGGAGCAAGGGTGTTACAGCTTACCCCAACAAGCCAGTGGAATATCCATACTTTTTTAAAATGGATATTATTGCTTGCTAAATCTTCTGCAAATCAATACAAGCTCATCTCTCTAGGAGATTTTTGTCACAAAAAGGAACTTGCATTTAGCTAGCATATGGGAGGAACTTTCTCTTTTACTTCAAGTAAGAAGTACAGATACAGAAATTAAATATTTGAAAAAGTGAGTTCCGTGCAAAACAGAAGGCAGATATTGAAAAATGCTTTCCAAAGCAAACTAGTTGCAGCCAGAGTTCTTCATGCAGAGGGGTAGATTCAGGTAGCCGACTAGAATGCCATCTTCGGAGTAATTTCTGGAGAACTGTAATATATTTCTTGTTCACTTCATTGCCCAAGCGCTGCCATACCAAAGCTGTATTATCCTCTTGTTACATTATTCCTAATACAAAAGCCTTTATAATTGCATGCAAATAAGTGATCTTGCACAGAAAGCTCAAAACAAAAGAGAAAACCCAGAGAAATCCCTCCTGGAGCTTCAGAGCAGCAAGTGCAACTGAGCACGAATTTCAAATCAAGTAGTCAGCTGTGGGCAAGATTTCCCTCCTGCTGGTTCTTTCTCTGCTGTTGTGCATCTTACATGTCTTTCTGTGAATGATGCGGTTTCAAGGTAAGGAGACGAAAGCAGTCCTGTGCCTCTTCAAACTGCCAGTTTAAACACTCCCTAGCCGAGCACAACTTAATACCTTGTCACCTTTATCCTGGAAAAATTATTTTGTGTCTTCTGTATGAGACTTAATTGGGGATCTGTGTTTCTCCTCTCTGTGTTTGTGCTGTTTGTTGATGTGGGCTCAGATCGCATTTACCAGATTGGGCTCTTGCAGGTCTAAGATGGAGCTTCCCTATCTGTCCATCATCTGTGAGCTTGGGTTGCATCCAGACTGCTACACCATTATTCACTGTTTAATTTCAATTTGCAATTTTTGCATACACTGGACTGAAGCGCTAGTTTAAAAAGCCTAACTAATTTTCATAGTTTTCTGTAATTCTTGTAAGATTGGTTTAATTTTGTTATGTTGTCTTACAGGTTTATTTTGTTCAACTCTGCACTACTGCAACTGAAAATAAGTGATTTTTTTCCCTTTTTCTTTTAAACCTCCTTATTTTTTTAGAGTTTGCTTAGATTAGAAGAACAGTTATTTCGGACAAAACTTAGGAGAGGACAGATAGCCTGATGTGACAGCCAGTGATGGCAATTGCTATTATGGAAAGATGTGATGGAGCTGACTCTCTGCTTGGGAGAATAATTTTGATTTGTGTATTTTGTACTTTTTGTCTCTGGTTAAAATATATCACAAATGTTGCAGGCAAATAGGAATAGGTGTTTTAGGGGAGACATAACTCAATAGAAACCTAGTAACTCTGACAATAATTTTGTAACTGAACAGTAAGAGTTAATTTACAGTTAGAAAACACACACAAATCTCTTATTCATTTGTAAATGTTGGTTAAGTCAGAGTGAGGTATGAAGGAGGTAATTTCAGCAGATGCCTGAATTTATCTCCATCTTTGAATCTGACCTTTTACAAAAGAGACAAAGCTGAATCTTCATCCCATTCTCTCTCAGAACATTTTTCTTTCCTTTTGTTGGTTTGAGAGCATGGAAAAGCTGATGAAAACTTTCCAGCTAAAGTAGTATTTGAGAAAATTTCACTGGAAAAGCTACGTAACTTTCAGGTACTTTCCTGAGTTCTCAGAGGCTTTACTGATCCTGTTTCCAAGTATTGAAAAGCGAAGGAGTTTCCTCATAAGCAGCAAGAGATTGAGTTGTGGTTTGATTTATTAATCAAGCTGTGCAGCTGAGGCAGGCAATACAGTAACCCGCAGCAGAGACACCATACTGTGTATCCTGATTTGTTCTGGAACTTCTTGTATAGATCTTTATACAGGATTAATCCTAATAGCATTAGTGTCGTAAGACATATTGCTAAGTAGACTTAGACAACTAACAAAGACTTAAAACAAACAAAAAAAATCCTTTGGACATTGCTATTAAATAGCTGACATGAGATCAACCTCTTTAACCAATTCCTGGCTCTTTCTCAGACATCATCTTGGACAAAGGGGAAACTGAGCAACGGATTACCAGGGACCACTGTCAGCCTTTTGAATTAAAAGCTGTTGCCATCCAGTTACTTATCCTTATTCGGAACATTTTGACGAAATGTGGTATAGCTCTAAACTGATGGTTAAAAAAGCAGATTAGTGAATTTTAACACTTGTGTTTCAGCCTTCTGTTTCAGACAAAAGTATCCAATGGTACAATGTCTCTTGGTTTTCACATAATTTAATATCTTAAATACTGGTAATTATCCTGAAGACATCCTATCAGTAAGCTTAAAACAAATGTGGAAAGCTGAAGATAGGATTTAAATTTAACACTAGTCTTTTTAATGCATTTGAGGCAAGAATTTCCATAAATTAGAAGGGATGTATCTAAACCCATGTCTTTCTGGTTTGAAATACCGTGTGAGTGGTTTCATAAATCAGCAGCAGTTAAAATGACAACCCATAGTAGAATGCACTGCTAATTTAATTTTGCTAAATGATTCTTATTTTAATCACTGTAATACATTTTGATAAATGGTTTAGATGATCAGTTTAAAAACCAATTTAAATTTCAGCGGTTTTGTTCACTTGTCATGTGCATTGTTTTCTTCCATAGTCAAGTGTAAATACTTTTCATTGGTAAAATCAGTTTACATAGTATTTTCAAGCACATTAAAGCACTGCTTCTTCAAGACTAAGCATACCTATTTTACTTGAAGTATGGAGCTAGTGCTTCTAAAATAAATAATTATCTTAGATACATTGGTTCTCAAGTGGTTTGCTTGGAATGTTGAAATACCTCTGAGCTTCTGAACACTAATTGTGGAAGAAAGCATTTCTTTTGCAAATGATCAGAAGTAAGAGCTGGTGAATGACGGGGACAAGGTGTATGTTTTTATGCTTCAGAATAGAGAGGTTTAATTTGAGAACCTGGGTTTGCGGCTCTCTGCTGCTGTTGCTGACAGGGTCCCTGGTGACTGTGGCTGAGACGCTTGCCTCAGTGTCGTCCACACCATTCCCAAGGGGACCAGGCCAAAAACCCTGGCTGAGCTGGCTCGCTCTCTCTGTGTTCTCCGTGTTAAAAAGGATGCATACATGTGATTACTGTGATTATACTGCCAGGGCCATGATATGTATCCATGGTGTAAAGCAGTGCAATGAAAGTTTATGCTTTCAGCATAATGTAATATTTTAACTGCATGTGTGGCAGATGATATTTTTTTAGGGACACGGATTTTGTCATTTACAGGAGCTATCCATGGATGTCTCATGGCTGCTATGTGGAAGGCTGCTATGCTTTAAGGTGTGAATTGTGCACCATTGCTACAATCTTCCTTGGGCATCAGCAAGCCCTGGCTGTGAGGTGGCTTGTTGCCTTCCCCATCTGCTCATTGCTGCTTTCCAAAAAGGGCTTATGACCCTCCTTGTGGCCAGTCTGGCATTTGTTTTTTCCTCTATACAGAAGAATGAAGTGTGAGAGAGAAAAAAATAAAGAAAAAAAGAGAAGCCCTACAGGAAGTATCTTCCTTGTCCCAAGATATTACACAATGCTGACACCATCTGCTTCATGCAAGAGTGCTCAAGCACTAGGCAAAGCCTAGTTCTGCCTCCCTGTGTGTTGCTGGAGCTGTGGCTGAGCTGTTCTGCTGGCTGGCATTGGCTGGCTCTGAGTGGGGTGCTGGTGAGGGAGCCCCTGGTTTGAAAAGGAAGGAAGAGGCAACAGCGTATGCAGAAATTGGTGCTCTCTCTGGCCAAGGCTCCATCTTGGGTGGGACTTTGGAAGGACTTGGCTGTAACTCCAAAAGAATAGGCTGAAGTGTCTCATGCCTAGAAATTTTGTTTTCTAGTTTTCAGTGGCATGAGCTCTCTGTGACAAGTGGCTGACATAATGGGTGGGAGTGTGTCTCACCGTAATCTTAGAGTAGCATTGTTTGCCCATCTGCTCGTATCCAGCCTGGGATGGCTCTTACATTTCTGAGAGGAAATCTTGCTTTCATCAAGGTGTTTAATTTTTTGCTCTTTCTATGCAGTTATTAGCCCTTGGGAGCCTGAAATCCCAAGGCTGTCCTGTATTTCTCCTCTGTTCTCCCTGTGCACCACCACCATAAATGAGGGGTTGTTCCACAGCCTCTTGGTGCAGGAGTCTACTCCGTTGTGCTGTGGTGTTGAAGTCTGGCAATGCAAGATGTCATCTGATGGGGGGATCAGGTCTGGAGCAGTCGACTGTTTCAAGTTCAGGCAGCATTTCTCATCAATTCTTGATTTTGCATTTCTGAGGAGGAAACATTCAGCTTTTGGCTAAAACCTGAAATCCTTCTTAATTTTTCATGCTTGTTTTATTTTTTTCAGAGAAAAATAATTTTTTTTTAATTGAAACCATGCATTTAATGGAAATAGAACTTGTACATAGAAAACTTTCTAACAAAATACAGTTTTGATAGAAAACATGTATAATCTTTACACAGCATGGAAATTTTATGATGAAGCCATAGCAACAACGTACAACACTGGTTGTAGTGTTCTAAAGAACACATTAGAGATAGCCTGGAGTTTGAACATGGAAATGTTTAATACTGCATATCCTCGGTCTCCAGACACTTACTGCTTACTCTCTCTGTGGAACTTATGCTGCAAATGTTATTGTGTCTGTAATGCTGTGCCTGTTTCTTGTACTCTGAAATATTGGAGGCGCAAATGGGGGAGGTGGCAGAGACGAGAAGCTGTGAATGGTAACTGACGTGAGTGGCTCACTTAGTAGTAAGGTGAACATTTTGGTTTCAGACTGAAGATGATGGAAAGTAATTAGTAAGAATCAGTTTCCTCGTAGTGTTAATGGCTCATAATAATATATCTATTTTGGGATGTGCTGTTTCATTTTGTTATTAGCTTCTTTTTGTGGTCTTTCCTATAATGGAACTTCTTGTTTGACTGCAAAATTGAGGGATAAGTACATGAAAATTAAAAATTAGTGGTTCTGTAAATGAGTGGGGTTTGACTGCTACTGTTCACAGAATCACAAAATGATTAAGATTGGCAGGGATCACCAAAGGCCATC
The DNA here is from genome assembly GCA_013398855.1 of Mohoua ochrocephala. Taxonomy (NCBI): domain Eukaryota; kingdom Metazoa; phylum Chordata; class Aves; order Passeriformes; family Acanthizidae; genus Mohoua; species Mohoua ochrocephala. The sequence goes on from VZTA01027042.1 coordinate 83,892, forward strand.
TGGTCCAACCTCCCTGCTCAAGCATGTTACCGTAAAGTGCCAAAGCAAATAGTAGGAAGGTATTGTAAAGGTGTAAAACTTCAAATGGAAAGAGAGATGCCTGATCGATTGCAGTTCTGAGGCACCTTAGCCTTTAGTACTGGATATTACAGTCCTGTATTGACGTATTTACCGTTAAAGCGTTTGACTTTCCTCTGCCCGGAAAGTACCTGCCTTGATCCTTCTGGTTCTTACACTAAAGGGTTAAAGACCCGTGGCACTCCAGCAGTACCCTCTTATGTAGCGTTGGTTTCTATAAAACAGTGACATTTCAAGGGATTTTAGTTTAGTCTTTGTCCGGCACGTGACTATACCAAGACAATGCAGTTAAACATAGTTTTGATCACTCTGTTGAAAGCAAATTTTGGCTGATCGGTCTTTGAAGTCAGTGGGCAGGATGAATGGGTGGGATTTAGACTCATTACAGGAACTCCTTCATGTTGTTTCTGTAAGGCATGTCTGACATGATATTTTCAGAGTAAATACATGTAATTCATAGCATACTACGAAAGAATTCCGTACACTGTAGGAAAGAGTGCTGGCTGCATTTGACTTTCTAGCATGTGCAAATATTTACTGTTTGGCTTTGTGCTTCTTCTTCTAGACATTACCCAAAGCAGTCCTTCACTACAGTGGCTGATACACCAGAAAATCTTCGCCTGAAGCAACAAAGTGAATTGCAAAGTCAGGTAAATAAAATAATTATTTTGTCTTGTTAATATGACACTGTCAGTCCACGTCTTTATAGTTTTTCAAAGTAGTAGTAGTATTTCTTTGTACATACATAGTAGCGCTGCAGTGCAATTGTAAAAAAAAATTTGTTAGTTGGTATTACACAGCAAAACTCAAGGTTTTATTTCTGTTCTCACTTATACTATTGTAAGTCCATTGACATCACTGGAATCCTTCATTTTCAACAGTACATGAAGCATCTAAGTACTTTTTAATGCTTGAAGTGATACAGCTTAACTCAAAGGGCTCATTTTCCTTCGACAAACTACTGTTGTTAGCTTGCATTAAACTTCAGCATAAAATAGGGTGTGATTAACAAACAATGAATTTGTCATTAGCAGATAGTTAGAAGCCTTTAATATTTATCAACAATGAAGTGACTGTATAATCAGTTTATGGATCTCTTATGGCCTCTGTCAACTAATAAATGAGGCAGTCTGTAAGCCACTTGTGATAAACGCATTATCAATCAAAACTTATGTAGGTTAATAAGAAATATATTTAAATTAAAATGTAAAATGAAAAGGGGAAAACCAGAGAAGAAAATGTCAAAGAAGACTTAGGTGACCCAAATACACTGCTGGCTATCTACTATAATGTAAAGTTCTGATTGATATTAATTCATGATTATCTGAAAATCCCTCCTCTCCCCCCACTCTCCAGTATCACTTTATACTGTTTTAGTTTATGTGATGCTAGAAGTTGTCCTGGCTCTGTAAGACAATTGATAATATTTGATTGCATTTTATTTTATGAAAATTCCGTTGGGTTTTTTTAAAATCTATTATGTTTTAGTTGCAATCTCTCATTATAAATTCATAGCTCTCGTTGTCAATGTCATAAAAACCTGTAGCAAAACACAGATAGTAGACAACAAGACCTTTCTTTTTTGGGAACCTCTCAAATGGGTAAAATTGAAGGAGTGCTAACTAGAAATGGTAGCATGTATTGATGTATTGTCTTAAAAATTCCTTACCTTTTGCCATTACAATTATTGATTATAAAACTTAGAGACATTATTTCATGCTGAAATTCTGCCATCTAGAAAGAGGACAGTTCGTGGACTCTACATCTCCTCTTGACTTCAGTGGATTTCAGATTGGAGTCTGCTTCATTTTCTTGTAGTTCAGTGGTTCTGTGTACTAGTTACCATTGTGTCACAAAGTTAAGAGGAACTTAAACTCAGTACTTTTTACAGGTCTTTTAAAAAGAATACAAATTCTCAGCCCGCTATTTTTTTAGGGGTTTAACAGAAAATGTTGGGATTCAGTAGAATAATAAAATTTTATTACTCTTTATAGAGGATGTAGGAGAAGTAGCTTTCCCTGATGTGTCTGAAACATGCTTCTGTGGCACGGTGAAAGCATAAGGAAACTTTTTTGGGTATTATTCTCTATTTGTAAACTGAGAACTTTGTATTCTAGGGCTGGATAAGCAGTATCAGCAAGAAACTTGGAGTTTGTGTATGAATAAAATTGCTGCAACTGTTCACAATGCACTGTCATAAAATGTTAGATAAGGATCTACTCAGAACTTGGAATTAGAGAGAAAACCTTAATTTGTACAATGTGCCTTTTCTCAATATTGTTAGTCAACAAAAGATTTGCAGATCCAAATATAATTCTAAATAATAAGGGCACAAAATTGCCTACTTGGAAGAAAGGCCCTAATGTTTTTGATCATCGTTTGCTTCCTTGTTGTTGATTTACATCTAGACTGTGTTAAGTAGCCTAACCTGTAAATCGTTTCAATGCTGAAATAAAGATTCCTGGTACTTTTCCTTATCCAATTTAAATCATGTCATAAAATAGGACTGTAAATTCTGAATAGTTTATGTAATACTTTGAAGAGTATAAGGACAGAGAAATTGCCATCCTCAATCAGTCCTATTGGCCATCTAGTCCCTTGTCCTATCTTTCCAGGGAAAGTTGAAAGACTCCCAACTGAAGCAAATACATGGGATATAATTTGGCATTGTTCAGGTCTCATTCTATTTCAGTGCTGTGCAGTAGAAAAAAGCGTGCGCATGGTTCAAGAGAAGCCTTTCATGTGAAACCAAACTTGGCTGGATAGAATCACATTATTACTACCTTCCAGTACTCATCAGAGCTGCTTGAGCCTCCTGCCAATGCATTTGACAATTTGGGATTGAGCAAATTCTGTGTTAGGTATTGTAAAAAATTATATTAACTATTGAATAAGGAGAAATGCTTTTCTAAAGTAATAGCTGCTTCCTAGTTTCTAAGTAAACATCTTTAATGCTTTTAGTTCTGAAGAGGCACAACCGTGTGTTTAACTGCAGGACTCCAAGTGTTTTTTCAAAATCTGTAGCTTTAGAACTACTCTTTATTTTGCTCAGCAAAACATGAAGAATTGGTAAAGAAAACACCATTAAATGTTGAGTAAGCTAAAATACACGTTTTTGTAAATCTGTTGGTTTTATTTTCATTTAAGCAGCAATTGACAGTGTTTTAAGTTGCAGTGCTGGGTCCTTTGTCAAAAATCCATTAAGGTCAGCATCAGGTGCCAGGGTGTCATGTTGACATAACGTGACAAGAACAAAACAAACAAAACAAAATACTGTTTTCTGATGGAGTCAGTAGAAAATGGATGGCTCTTTGGAACACTTGAAAAATTATGTTGTTAAGAAGTCAAAGGACAACATTTAAAAGCTTTCCAGAGAACTTTGTTCTTCTTTTTTATATAATCTTAGAGCTTTTCCCCTCTTTAGCATTTCCCTTCCATGGGCTTTCATTCTGCTCTGTGGTTGGAAGGAGATACAAATGCGTTTTCGGAGAGGCAGTGTTTGTTCTCCATTCTGGAGAGCTCCAAAGTCCAGTGTGCCTCCTGACAGGAGAAAAATGAGTTTGAAGGTCTTTCATCCTCTAAATAAAGAGTAGAGACAGAGATCCAGTGTCTCAAACAAATTTTTCTTTATACCTCTCTGATGAAAAATCCCAGGCTTTTTGGGGAATTAGTGCATTCTCTTACTCCACAGCATGCAGTGGATACTTTCCACATTCACTTGCCTCTCTTAGATAAACTCAGCTACAGAAGTTACTGATATGCTCATCTCAGCTTTGTTTACTTGGGAATTTCCTTCATGTACCTTAGCTACTGATCTCTCTAACTTTATAACAGTGTAAATTGCTCCGTGGCCTTTAGTCCTCATCTGTGGCAATGCTGTGTACATCAAAAGCAGCAACTCCAGTTGAACTTGCAGAAAGAAACAGAGATGTTCTGCAGCAGTTCTTGGCGGGAAGAATATCAAAGTGCCAGATCAGAGAGAGGGCTGATGTTTAAGGTGTGTTCTACTCCAGCGCTTTCTGAGGAAATGTACTTTCCGGTAACTCGTGGGGAGCTTGATGCAAAGTCACGGGTGTTGTCCTGCTGTCTTCTTGTCCTGGCCTGTGGTGACACACCCTGAGGCTGCTGTCCTTGGAAACTCCAAGTGCTTCTGTTCGTATGGGAGAAAATTTCTTGTGCTTCCCTTACAGGAACTTGGATAACTCAAAGTGTATCTCTGTTTCTTTAGGAAGAAACACACTTGCAGTTTTTCTTGATAAATAGAGTTCACAAAGTGTTGATTTTCAAGAAGTACTATAATGTCTTATGAGATATATGCAATTGAATCAGACTGTTATCCTAACAATATTCTATTTTAACAGTCCTTACTTTCTCAGGAATTGCTTGTGTTTCTATCTTTATCTGCCATCTCTCACCAGGATAATCATGGTATTATTGAGCATTTGGAAGAGAGTCAGCCTCAGAAAAGGGAATAAAAAATCTTTATGGTCAGATGTTTGCATCTAGGATGGCCATGCTCCTCTTTGTTCAGGCTGAAGAAGAGGTTGACTCTGCGTAGCAATAACATAGTGTGAAAGTGCAAGAGATAGCAGGTGTAAACTGAAATATGGAAGACTGCATTTATGCATAGGGAAAAACATTTCCAGTGTGAGGGTGACTGAACACTGACAGAAGTTGCTTGGAGAGATTGTGGAGTGACCATCCTAGGAGATTTTCAGAAGGGGACTGGGCACAGTCCTAAGCAATCTGTGGTAATCAACTGTTCTTTGAGTAGGGTGATGCAGTAGATGATCTCCAGAGTTCCCCTGCATCTTCAGGTCTTTTCATATTCAGTGATTTGTCTCTGTCCTGTCCTTCCTCAGGTTCCTCTTGACCATTTCTCTCATCTTCTTGCCTTTTTATCTTTGCTTCTCTATTTCAAAAATATGTCTTAGCAAACTTCCAGGCAGATTATTTTCATTAGCTTGATTTGTTAAAAAAGCCTTTTCAATTTATATGCGCCTCTTTTATGAAATCTTTGGCATGACCTGCCACAGTGAACGCTGTAGGAGAATGAAAGGCTGTATGGATTACTAAAGCAGACACTGAACGGATTTCCTGGGGTACCCTGAGCGAGCTCATTGGAGAAGTCATGGAGAATACAGTTTTTGGAGCTAGAGAGAGAGATAAAAATGTACTCTTTCAGCTGAGAAAAGGAGGAAGCAATATGATATGGCAAACAGAGACCTTGTTATACCTTTATGGGTGATTTTGTAAGAAGACCCTGGAACGCAATTTAAAGATGGGACTTTTCTAGATGGCCGTCAGAAGCTGATTGTTTATATATTCCTCTCTCCAGTTATCTGAGGATCTGAACCCAATCCACCCTATGTGTATGAGGAGAGGTGTGAGAGAGCAAGGAGAGTGCAGGCTTCTCAGGCATCTTCTTGCTATTATTTGTGAGTGACAAGTCCTGGAGACGTTGATTAGGTTGGTGCGTTAAAATAAACCCAGACTTGCCTGCAGGAAGCTCTGCCCTGCTCCCCTGTGGACCCCTTCACAGCAGTATTTTTTAAATCATGCTCACCTACTAAATGTGATTTTTTTTTTCGGCTCCTGGTTTGTTCCCTCTTTCCCTCTGAAGACTATTTAAATGGCTTATTTTATCCGCATGAGTCAAAGGCATAAAAATCATTCTTGATGCGAATAATACAAAGCTCCAGAGGAGTGCAGGAGGCAGAGTGAATTTCAGTTTTCTGGGAAAATGGTTGTCACCTCTTCTGATTTTTATCTTGCCGAGTACGTGAGGGATTCTGTCTACATCCTGTCCGCTCTGGACTGGCTCCTGTTACTGTGACACCGTATATCTACACTGTTTCGGTTTTGTTGTTTTTATTGTTTGTTTGGGGTTTTTTTCCCTTGCATTTACTTAGGCTTTAAGATTCAGAATGTGACGGTACTGCTTCCACTCCTCTGCTATCCTGTCTGCTACTCTTTGCTGTCATAGGTGCTGAACCAGCATGTGGAGATAAACATGTCATAGCCCTGTGGTCAGGAGACACTAGAACATGAGGCAAAGACACCAAACAGGATGTGGTAATGTAATAGATAAACAGACTGTGCAGCAGAGAGGGAGTTTCTCTGTGGAATACATTTTTGTGTTATTGACACATTTGTAGCGCCCTGAAATTCTTTGATTTCATGTGTGAAAATACAAATCTTCTACTGGGACGTAAGATACGGTTATGGGCTACTTCTGAAATAGAAAAGCTGTTTGCCTTAGCTTTCAGTTGTTAAGACAAGTCTGAAATCTGATTCCTGGTACTGACTGCATATCCTAATTTTTAAATTTTAAAAAAAAAATCTAATATCATTGGCCTGTATAATTATACAGAATTTTATACTAACTTCCAATGGTAATGTACTGGTCAGTGTAGGAAATATTACTTGTGTAAAGGGGTCTAGATAGTAGTGGGGTTTTTTTTTTGTTGTTGTTTTATTTGTTTATAAAAAGAACTATTTTTCTTGTGATATTGACTGTTATTTCCCCTGTTTTCTTTCTGGGTCACATTACACCTTGATAATCAGTAAGTTAAGCTGTGTAGATAAAAGCAGTAAATTCTTTTTCTTTTTTCTGAACCTATGTTATTATGTGTATCTGCATTTACATCTAAGGACAAAATTACAGGTTTCAGTGCCTGAGCAAAACAACTGCTTCAGACTACTCTTTTTGTACTGTTTCTTCGTTTCTCTGAAAAACGATCTGCAAAGATAATGATGAAAGGAGCACATTACAAAGCAAAGATGAATACTTGCCCAGCATTCAGAAGAAACTTTAGACAGACTTGCACATGAGCATCTATAGAAAATGGTAACCTATCTAACTTTTCAGCTTTTCGCTGTTGATTTGATGATACAAAAGTGAAAATGCCAGCAATTTTTTTTTTTGCATTAGTTCTTGCCCTGTTGTTATTAACCACAGTGATGTGAAGACTTTATGTAATTTGATAGGGGAAAAGCAGAACTGCAGAACAAAACTGCATTTAGGGAAGCACAGAAGTATCTGCAGAGTCTCGGAAGCAAGCAGTGCAAATTTCCTGCTGGCTAAAAAGTTAGGAAGCCTATAAAGTGCACAGTCACGGGAGAAAAATTGTGTCTTCCAGTGCCAAGACTCAGAAGTAAGCTGCAAAATATATTAATATAATTAGATTAATTTTTCTGGTATATGTTAACGAGGAAAAAAACCATAGTACATTTTTTTTCATGTGTATTTCAGATGCACATAATGTTTAACTGTAAAAAGTGAAAGGATAATCTGTTTACATGAAATAGAGGTAATTTTTGTGATAGGGTAAGGGCAGAGCGATGATGATTTATTATTAATGGAGTACTTACGGACAAACCCGTTTTTATAGACTTTCTTATGACATCGAATCAATGGGCAAGTAGGACATCCTTAACAGAAAATCTTAGGATCAATAAAACCAAAAGTGATTCTGACTACCTTTACTTGTACGATCACAAGTAATAGAAGGGGAACAAAAGAGAGCCACAGAATTCATAGCTGTTACTTGTGAGTTGAGTTGTGGAATTCTTAACTGCATCCACACTAGTATTGAAGTATCTATAACTTCTTAGAAGAGCAATTAATAAAAAAAAAACTTAAAAATTGAGATATCAGAATTTCTATGATTTAAATATATTCACAAAATATTATAATCTTTGAAAAAGTGTCCTTTTTGTTCTAGAGGAGGGTGGAATGGAGAACATATATGTTCTTTTTCATGACAAGTTTCTCTCCAGATTCTCTTGAGCTTCTTTCTGGTTTTTATTTTTGGAAGTAGATTTTTAAAATGATTGCTCTGTTGCTTGCAACTGTGTTGCAGGTAATTGGATGCTGTGATTCTTTTTAGTTATGTTTTCATTGGATTACTGCACAACATTTCAACCCACATGAAGGAAAAATGCATTCAGTTTTAGAGACTTGAAAGTAAAGACTGAGAACAGAACAATTGTCATAATAAATCAGGCATCCAGGGACTGCAGTCAGGCACTGAGGACATATCTGTACATGCAGAGTACAAGAGGGTCAGGAAGAAGTTCCTGATCCCAAAGACAAATAGAGTGTGCTGGCTTATGTCCATGCTGTGTATGGCTTCTCCCCCTATCATACATATGTATATTTTTTCCATTTCATAGTGTTTAAGATGGTGTAAGAGCTGAATACCAACCCATCAGAGTGGCATTTGAGAAGCATGAAACTGAGCATGCGTGAAATGTGATGGTAGTGGGGAGTTTGTGGGGTCAGTGTCCTTTGGGTTGTGTGCAGTGACTGGTCAGGTCAAAGGGAACAAAACTGGTGCAGGAGTGTCCTTGCTGCCTTTCAGGAGTGCTCCCTCCACTGAAGCAGACACTGAGCTGTGCCAGGTCTTGCCGTGGGAATGGCTGGGGAACACACCCAGCAGTGTTGGGTATTGAGGCTGTCAGTACTGACTTTGTCCCCTTGCCCTCTCCTGTTTAGCAGAGTATTTGTACCGAGAAAGTCTGTCAAAGCCAGAAAATGAGATCACATCAGTCTTTCTTTCCTTTCTGGGCTTCAGATCTGCACCTTTCAGACTGCCACATTCAATCAAAGGGGGTCCAGGTAGACCTGCTTCCTATTGCTGACACCGCTGTTTTTTCACAGAAACTGGCAGTACTGTGATCAACAAGAGGAAACTTGACTCAGTAGGTGACTGGTCTGATCCAGTGTGGAGTATTGGTAATGTCATCATTAAAAGGAAGGACAGCTAAGGAGCAAGCCTTACTCACTCTGGGATATCAAAAATGAAATTTTCAAGAATATGGTTTTAGCCAATGCACTGTATTAGGAGAACTTGTTTTATTTTCTTGATGTTGCTAGTGTCTTCCTCCAGAAGTTTCCTAGTCTTTGCCTTAGACTTCCATTTGTGTAATGGCTGGGATGAATTATCTCTCCCCCCACGCCCCCAGCAAATTGTAGTGGCTGGCATATTTAATGATTTGAAAGTGGCATATGAGTATCTTTGTTAATATACTTGCATCCAGAGTAACAGCTCAATTTTTTTTTTCCAATGTGAGATTATAGGAGTGAATTCTTTGTACATCAGAGCATCGGATAAATCCATTTGGCACGTCACATTGTGGCAATTAATGATTTCCATTTAGTTCCTTATTTTAAGCTCATATCTTTTCAGAAATACTGACCTGTTTCTTACCAAGGAACGAAGCTAGTCATCCATCTTGTTGTAATGAGACCAATTTTTGTGGCAATTTCTTAACAAATTTCAGAGGTTCTGAACCGAGAACTTACAGAGGCAGTGTTAATTTTTCCCTTCATTTTTTCCTTGTCCTTAGTCTCATGGCCTTAAATGCTGAAAGAGTATGATAAATAACTTTATTTCTCCTAATTTTATTGGTTCTCTGAAAATGTTTTGAGTTTGATCCTTATCTCTTACTTTAGTTTTTTTTCCACAAGGTTGAGCCCCTTTTACTCTTTAGACATCAGGGGTTTTTTTCCTACTGATGCTACCAGCTCAACATGTCATGAAGAATTTCTTCACTGAAAGGGTGCTTAAGCATTGGAAGAGGCTGCCCAGGGAAGTGGTGGAATCACAGTCCTTGGAAGTGTTCAAGAAACAACTGGATGTGGCACTTTTTGCTGTGGTCTAGTTGACGTGGTGTTTGATCAAAGGTTGGACTCGATGATCCCGGTGATCTTAACCAACCTTAATGATTCCATGATTCTGTGTCAGTTTTTGTAGTTCAAGGGATTCTTGAGAGGGATCATCGCTCACAATGTTGCATTGTTTGGCAGATATCTATAATTCTCTTTCAAAGGAGAAAGCAAGAAGAGATCAAATCCTTTGCTAACATACATCTTCAAATGCATTGTTAGTTTGCCCCATAGCTGAATATTTTTCCAATAAACTTGTTACCTATTTGTATTGTGATGGGAGTGTAGAATTAAAGAATTTCCATGACCCTGATTATATTTATTCTTATTTGGTGCAGGTTTTTTTCATTAGAATGCATCCAGTCTTTAGATCTATACTGAGAAAAAAGGAAAATACTGATTTACCTACATGCTTCTCCCATGTGATTAGCTGTGATCTAAGTCTGCTTTTGCAGAGCTATTATAAGTATGCATTTTGTTTAGCAGTTGTTTGTATCTGCTGAAGTACCTTAAATTGATAAAGATTTCTATGTAACAATTGAGAGTGGCTGGATTTCTTCACCTCTT
>VZTA01027042.1:94234-142181 GCA_013398855.1 Mohoua ochrocephala
TTTTTTTTTTGAGTGTAACAAAGACGTCAATATAGATGCATATTTTTACTTTGTGTAAAACAGCTGTTACTATTGTGTGCATGGGCTACTGAGTAGGATCCTTTAAATCCATTATTAATTTTGTTTTCGGTCAGCATTTGTTCTGGAGGTGGCCTTAACAAAATGACCAGCAAAGCTGCTTAATAGGAGAAATCCAAGCCTGGCGAGAGTGTCACATTCTCTTAATTGGAAGTCTTACAAAGCAGAAGCTTTAAGCAAATGAAACGACAAAAAGAGCTTTAGCCTTAGCAGAGAAATTAAAAACTGAATAAACAAAATCTCTGTCATTCCCCGTGTTTCCCAACAAAATGCAATATTCTGGCTTCTGGGTTTCGAATAGCTGCAGAAGGGCTTTGTCTGCTCCAGCAAGAGATAGTTTTTGCACTTTGAAGCTTTGAGGATATTTCTCTCTGCCTCTCTCTCTCTTTTGAGTTTGTTTTTCAGTTCCTCATAATTTCCGACCTGTCTGTAGCCTGAGCTGTCTGGCCCTGGTGCAGTTGTAATATGCTGAGTGTGACTATGAGAAGGAGAAAGGAGAAATTTGCCTTGGCTTGCCTGATGGTGCAATGCCAAAACAACACATGAATCCAAAATTGCATAGTATTATTAGGCCTTTCAGAGTATTTGGGTGAAGAAGAAAGGCAGGAGGGATCCTGGGCAGTCCTACCCCTTGACCCCAATAAAAGGCCGTGAGCGTTCGTCAGCATTTTGGTTGGTCATTTTCCTGATGCTTAGGTTACTTATTGATGGGGCTGTTTTAGATCCAAGAAATATATTGTCCTCCTGATTTATTCTCAGATGGTACAGAGACCATTCAGAGTTCAATGATTTCTTGTAACTGCTGCCTCGCAGGATGGATTGAGGTCTATTCGGGGTGATAGTTTGTCAGGTAGTGCTATGCTTGCAGGAGATTATGTTGATGGGCTTTCAAGTGAAAGGGTCAGGAAAAAAAGAGAAAGGAAAAAGAGTAGGATTAGTATAATGTTTAACCTTGTTCAAAATAAAGTGAGTGGAAGAAAATACTAAATGCTTTAATTGCACCAAATGTAAGAGCTTTGAAGGTATTTGGTGGAAACATTTTGCGGAGGGAGGAGGGGAAAGGATTTGATGTTAGAAGCTGCTTGGAGCACAGGTTTATTTTTTGCCTGTAGTTTACTGGACTCAAAATTTTGAAGGACAAAATACATAAGATGTTTTAATTTAAAAAAAAAAAAGGCAAAAAAGAAGACTTGGAGCTTACTGCTAGCAATGACAAAAATTTAAATATTTTGTACTTATATAACCTTACAGTTCAGGTCAGTTTGATTTAAAATGTAAGCACTTCTATAGAAATATGTCTACATTTAATATGTTATTTTTTAATATCTTGTGAATTAAAAATAGTTGAATTCTACTTAAATAAAAATAATTTTACTGAGTAAAATGAAGCATAAATTTCTTGTTTTAAATTTTTTTCAGGAAGTATAGTTGAATTGCTTTAAAGCTTTACAAAATGTAAACGTGAATGAAACTACCACATCTATTTTTGCAACGTAGGATAAATTTTTAATAGTGTAATATATTTATCAGTAAATGAATTGTTGATATAAACTTAAATGTGTAAACATAGTCAGAAGAAAGGTCCAGGTTGCTCATCCCTGTTAAGAAGGGGGTAAGAGGGATGTGTGTTGAGGACGGGATGCTCCAGTGCACGGGTGATAAGGCTGGAATGCAAACACCCGGCACAGAGCCTTGGTGGGCACACAGTGCAGCACCATTTGAGATAAATGGGAAGTAGGTTACATTGCTTGTTCTGATCAAAGGAAAATGCTTTGATCTGTGTAAGAGGAGAATAAAAAAAATCAAATAATGTTGTACTTGACTTGAGTCGTGGCTTTCTGGTGCATCACTGGCGTGTGTATCCTTGCACTGTTAGTACTATGCCTTGTGAACATGGTGGCCTTTGCCACCAGCCTGAGCCCGTGGTCCCTCCTTATGGACTAAACTGAACACTGGAGTCTTTTGATACTGCTGTTGTCTCCAGCAGCTTCTGCAACAGAGGCTACTCTTATTTTTCCATCTTTTTAAATTTAACTCCTTCAGTTTAGTTCCGTCCTTTTCCAATCCCTCATCCTATTTTGCAGCCTAAAGCCCAGCTCTTGCTTTTGGCCTTTGCTTTTACTTTGTGTTAGTTCTCCTTTGCGATCTAACCTGACAAATTCTTGTGACAAGATGTGAATTGAGCATGCAGGAACTGGAATAGTTTGAAATGAGTGATGCCAATGAAAAATGGAGCTGCTGCCCTGGAAGGCTGTCAGCAGTGCACGGCACCAGAGATGGCAGGGCTCAGTGGGCGAGCAGCCCTGGAATGGGGACGTGGAGGGCAGGACTCCAGGGAGCTGTCACCCCCGTGCGCCGAACGAGTTATAATTATGAATATGTGTTTTGATGGTAGATGTTAGCAGGTGAAAACTTTAAAAATCCCCTCCGTTTTTGTAGATGCCAAGGCCATAGAGTAGTATTCTTCTGCCACCTGGGGTGTAAAATGATCGGGATGGATCAGAATATCTAAAAGGTTGTATGAACAGTGCCCCTAAAAATGCCTGTTTCTGCCCAGTGATTAGCGTTGTATAAAGTGTCATGGCTGTCTCAGATAAAAACTCGTAAAGTAGGGTAGAATCTGATGCCTGGTTACATGGAAGGCAGTGTTTGAGTACTGAATGATAACTAGACCAAATTTGGCTTTTCAGGAGACTGGAGTCAAATGTAAGAAAAAAAGACCGAAAAGAGAATGGGGCATATCAGAAGTCTAGTAAAAAGCACATCTGCTGTCCTGAACCAGCAAGTTGTGGAAAATTATGCTGATCATCTTATTTTATAGCACCAAATAGAACCTTCTTGTTCTGAGAAGCATGGTGACAGGGTTCAGCAAAAACTCTTCTGTTTAATGTTTTACCTCTGCTGCTTTCTTCTCTTCAGAAATAACGGAAAGAAACGTCCTGGTGGACCATAGGTATTGAAGGTATTTATTTTAAATTGCAGCATAGGATGAGCAGAGATATGCAAACCTGAACACTTTTCTGAGGGAAGTCCCAGCCTGCTGCAAATAAATTGAGGAGTGGATGTTTTTAAATGGTATTAACAGGCATTTCTGTTTAATTTTACTTGTTGTTTAGTGCTTTAGCATAAGCATAAATTCCTGGAGTGTTTAAATGTTTCTGATTATTTCTGTCTACTTGCAGGAAAATTGTGTTTTACTAGTTAAGAGTTGATGTACTTTGGGGACTTCTTCACTGGCAAATAATCATCCTTATTAAATGAAAGTTAGTTTTCTTAACTTTTACAAGTTACAAATTAAAATAAATAAAACCAATTAGCTCATTCCTAGAAAATGTTTTTTGACTCTATAAATCATGTAAGCTTGAAAGATGTTAGTCCACTGAGTTATTTTTAGTATCTATAAATGTTGCCTTTAATGCAATTAAAGCAGAGAAGTTTTTTGGCTAGAATGGCGTGTTTCAGTAATAGTCAGCTTTGTTTCTAATATATGCTGAAGGAAGCTCATATTTAGTTTTAAAATAACGTGTTTTTAATTGTTCATTCATTTTTCTTTGCTCCAAAACTTTGGGTGCATCACTGATGATGGGAATTACTTGGAATTTTACTGGAATCACAGGACAATATCCCTTTGCTGAAACAAGCTGACAGTATAAAGTCACAGCCAGGAACTTGCTCTGTCTGGTGTAGTCATCTGTAGCTGCTTGGGATCTAGATGCAGTGTAGCTGCTGCTGTGGGTCCTCAGCTAAGTGAATTTATTCAGCTGAGTCTTTTGTATTGCATAGAGACTTAAACAACAGCACTTCGGTGTCTTGGATATCTCTCCATGTGGCCGGATGGAGCAATGCAGACATTGGGTCTGTCAATAAATTGACTGCAGAAGCCTTCAGTTGGAATCATAGTTAAGTGGCTGAAGTCGGAATGTCAGCTAGGATCTTGTTCCTTTATTGGATATTTGGTTTACTAGAGATTATTTTTCTCAGTTGTACGCTTATGTTATCCCAAGTGTCTCAGAAATGCAGTGCCAAAGAAGTCAAGTAAATAGCCTTTGTTTTGATAGCTTGCTATTAAATGATAAACACTAATATTGTAAGGAAAACATAAATAAATGCACTTTTATACTGGAATTTCCTCGCTATGAGGGGAAAAAAGTTAGCAAATACAATCCCAGGGTTAAACTGGACATTTATCAATAATGTTGCTTTGCAAATAAATAGACCGTTTCCTTTTTGTAATCTTTGATATGACAGCAGTGAATTATTCATCTGCAAACTCTGTTTCTGCACTGAATTGATGGCCGAGGTTCATTGTGTTCACCAGGCTGATTCATGTTTGCTGTGGAAATGGTGGAGTAGCTGCCTGTTGTTACTACCTTGGTAATGAGCTTCAACAGCAATGATGGGATGTTGTCTGTCTAAGGGAATAGAAAGATATTTCACCTAGGAAAGGAAAGGAAGGACTGGGGAAATGTATTTCCTGCTTGATATTTTATTTGAAAGAGCAGATCAGAAACAAACACGTGACTTACAATTGCTTTATATCCTATCTTCCCTTACTTACCAGGTTTTTTTTTTTCTTTGAGGCACATGTTCTTGCAGCAGAAATGAAACAAATATTAGCTACTGTCCTGACCCTGATTTGGAAATAAATTACTGAAGCATATTATGTCTTAAGGGTGTTTGCTTTGTGTATATTTCAATTACAGTAGGAATGTATGCTATTGAAAGGCAGAGGTTATTGCCCTAGTTCTTTCTTACCTCGCTTTCAATTAAATCTGATTTCTGTTACCATAGCATTGCTTGCTTGTATGCTGCTTGGTCCAGTGCTGGTCATTTGTGCGTGTTTTCTATTTGTCCGTGTGGCTGTTCTTACTGTCCCTGAACTAACAGCCCCGGTTGAGTCCTTTTTGGTCTGGGAGGGGGTGGTCAAGCAGCTGTTTTTCACAACTGATGCAATTGCTAATGTTTCCTATGCAAGAAGGCAGACTTCTGCTCAGTACCCCTGGGGAGTGTAAACATCATTTTTATCATGTTGGAACTACAGGCTCTGTCAGCCCAGTGAAGTTGTTCTCAATTAGTCTGAGGCAGTCCGATTCAGAAGGGAATAGCTGCTCCTGTTCGAGCCCATTTTTCTTTGAGTGTTGCCTGTGCTGATTTCCAGCTGTTACCATGCAGCTTTGGGGAGCTAATGGGGTTCATTTGGAACATCTATCTCAAAAGGAAATGCCTGAGTCAGTGTCTAGTTGAATGATTGGAGATTTTCACACACAAAAACCCTGGTTAATACCCACTTAGCTAATTATCTCTCAATGTACATGATCATCCTTTTCAGTCCAGTAATTAGAGAAAATTAAGTGGAACCTTGCTAATTTGCACTAATGTTGGGAACAACCTATTGCCAATTACTGAATTTTGTGAATTGGTGCAAATGAAAACAAGCACTTTTTACAAACTATGGAGTAACACGTGCTGAACCTTATGCAATAGTGCCACATTAATATTACACTGCCAAGAACTCACCTGTACATGCAGGGGAAGTTAATATGATGCAAATTGAGAACAGAATCTTTCTTATGCTGAAGTTTGCCCTTTGTTAACTGTGTATAGATTACTACACTGAGGCCTAAAGTCACATGATGTGTCGTGAACACCATTCCCCTGCTTTCTGATAGAGTTCAAGGAGACTTTTGGAGATCTCCTTACTAACACAACTTAAGTTTCTCCTCTTTCGAAGCAGCTGCAATTGTCACCATGGCTGCCAGAGTCAGCACAACATCTTCCTTTGATCCTTTTGAGCTCTTGCAAGGGGCTAAAAGGCTGGAAAAACCAGCCCTTCTGAAAACCCAGTGCAAGTGAAAGATCTCTAACTGCTGTGTTTTTGAAATGCCCCTGTTTTTTTCCTTTTCCTCCATCAAAGTAGTTTTGCTGATGATTCCCTTGTGTGGCTGCATGGCAATCCCAGTCCTAATCTTTCTGTCAGAAGGCTCTTTTTCCAATCCCGTTTATCGTGTCAAAGTTAACCCCGTGTTCCCCGGACATGCAATTTTTTCTTGAACTTGGCTGGGTGACTCCTAGAAAGCAGGCTGCCTTCTTGCCCACGTCCTTTATACTAAATCACCCATTGCTTTTGGCATGATCACTGTCCAGATCCCAAAGAAGTCCTGAAACCCCTGGTGACCATATGCAAAATAACAACAGGCTGTTGCCAAATAGTTGGGTGCCACTTACAAACCTGATCATCACAGTGCAAGCGGCTGTTTTGGCACATTTTGAGATTTCTCTACCAGTCTCCCTCATCTGAGCTCCAAATAATGTCAATCTCATGTTCAGCTATAATTTTTCCTCATGTTTGTGTGCCTGGTCTGAGATTTGGTGAGAAACAAGTGAGAACACCTTGCAACAAAATTTATTATACTTCTGTTCCCTAGTTTCAAGAACCATCTTTTCATTGTGTTCTATTACTTTTGAAAATAACAACAGCAAATCGGAAGCAGGAGCACTTCTTCCTCTCTGTGTTCTCACCTGTCTTAGGGAAGCTTCCACTTCTGAAATTAGTAAAGTTTATCTACAAAGCCAAAATGATTCCTTTGGAACTTTATCTTTGCAGTCATCCTCTGTAATAGCTCTGCATCTTTCCAGGGCCTCTCTCCATCTGGTCCGAGGTGGTACCTGAATTTCTTTTACTGGAATCTGTCCAGTCCCAGTAACACAAACTGATGAAGGCTTGGATGCCTGTAACTTTCCAGAGCTCCAGCTTATGGATAGGAAGGTGAAACACTGTTTGTAGAGCAGCCAAATCTGCTGTTTATGACCTAATGGCAAGATTATGACAGTCTATTAAGATGACCTGCTTTTTAGCCTAGTCTACCTTTTACTTCTCTAGTTATAGGGAACTGCCTGTAAGCCACAGGAGCCAAATGCCTCAAGCTTTTAATTTTATGTGATGTAAATTTAGGAAAATAGAAAGTGGGAAACTAATAAAGATTGCGTTTCTTTGGTTGCATTCTACCAGTTCTCCTTTTTTGGTGGTGAAAGAGCTGTTACAGAAATAAAAATGGTGTTCGGTAACCTTTGAAGTTATGAGGAACGAAACCTAAGATTTTCTTTTATTCTGGCTCCTTTACATTCTGACTTCCAAACCAAGAGTTAGTTCCCCCAGGTGCCTAAGCCCAATTTCTTTTCATCACAAATGGAACACCTTAATATTTAAATCAGTCCTAGGGATTCAAATTATTAAATTACTTTTTGAGACTTAGTCTTCTAAGTCATGTAATAGCTTTTTGAAAAGCATGTTCTGCCCTAAATTGTAACTCAAAAAATAAAAAAAAAATCCAAATGAGTTCCAATAAGAATTCTATTTTAATGGTCTTATTCTATAGTTTTGATACAAATTGACCCCTGGATTTGGCTAATTAGAAGTAAGAAACAGTACTAAGATAACTGGAACATAAAAGTCAGTGTAATTCTCTTCATAAAATCAGGTATTATGCTTGGGGTAGGTGATGTCTTAAAATGAGTATTTTGACTACCTGGTTGTGTCCCTTCCTCAGTCTGTTCATTGAGGGTGCAGATTGAGAAATATTCAAGCTGTGAAACTGCTGTTGAACAACAGCTACAACATTAATGTGTTATGAGCATTGTTTTGGTCACGTATCTAAAACACAGCATCACAAAAGCTGCTGTGAAGAAGATGAACTACATCCCAGGCAGCCACAGCGCAGCCATGAAGATGTTAAAAGAGGGAGAGAACTTGATGTCTGAAGTAGGACTGACAGAACTGGCTTTCTCAGCCTCAAGAATAGAAGACTAAGGGGAAACTTAATCACAGTCTTCCCATGTCCAAAGATAGGGGCAGACAAAGTGGAGGTTCTCTCTTTGCAAGGTTGGATGGTGGTAGGAGAAGAGGCATTGGGAATAGCTGCTGCAGGAGAAATTCTGTCCTGGAGGTAAGAAAAAACAGCTTCACCATGCAAACAATTAACCATTGAAATAAGGTGCCCAGAGAAGTTGTGAAATCTCCCTTGCTGGAAAAATTCAAGATTTGGCTTGACAGGGCCCCAGTAACCTGATCTAAACCCAGACTTTCAACAGAAGATTGGATGAGATGATCTCCAGCCTGCTTTGCAATGATTCTTCATGAAACATGGACTGTTGGTTTGGTGATTTTTTTAAAAAATAGTTTTCTGAACACAGCTGAACTGTTATAAATACGTGAGGTACCATGGTTTAGATTTGATGGGATTTTAAAACTAGTGAAATTCCTACAACTGAAAAATAAATGTAATTCAGTAAGCAGTGATATAAATCAAGATCTTTTAAGGTCTATTCCTCACTGCTCTGGTAACTGGGGTGTTTAGTTTCTCCTCATTTGCTAGTTCTGCGATCTCTAAAATGAGGAAAATTTTCTTATTTCTAATACACTGGAAGAATAATATCCAATAAGCATCTAGCAATGAAAGTGCTGTTTGGGATACCATTTAATTCCTTTAGCCAAGCTCTTCTTGTATTTAGCAGATATTCCTCGGGGACAAGGACATTTTAGGTTGAAATATATTGGTGTTTAAACAGCAGTGAAATTTCTAGGTTTTTTCTGCCTTGTAAAATAGTCTAATTTTAACACTTAAATAGGATGCAAGCTCTCCTAGGACTTACGTTGTAGATGTATATTTTTCTCTTACTGCTTATGTAAAATTTTTGTAGCTGTTTTTTATTCTTTGAAGGGAAATTGCCCAAATGATGCTTTAAAAAGATTTATTTTTGAATTTTTCAAAGAGTCAATAAAATCAGGCAATACAATTATATTCCTGATATTGATAGATATATATTGATTTTTGGATTGCAGTTCAAGATAGCACTGTTCAAAGGGCACAGATTGAGAATGCAACAAAAACCATCATACAAATACTGTCAGGAGTGGGAGGAGGAGTTCACTGGAGTTCACAGAGAGTGTCATGAGGAAAAATTCCCTGGTGGTGATTTTTTTCCTTCAAAATGTGATGAGCATTTATTGTAGCCCATATGTAAAAGTGTAGATTTGCACGGATTACTACGAGAAACTAAAAGCAGAAGCTGTGGCAAAGTAATTGCATGACAATAGTATGTTTGCATGAACAATATCTACTGTAAACGTTTGTCTTATTTTAAAATATAAACTGAGGCAGGAAAATAGGTCAGGTTCTGTCCTTCATCAAAAGAAGAGTGGATTAAAGCATCTGAATTATGCAGATGTAGCACAATAATTGTACAGAGACACTTAAAAACTGCAAGGGTCAAGATGAAATCTTTCAGAAAGAAAGAGAAGAAAAGAAGAATCCCTCAGATTAAAGCAACTTTAAAAAAAAAAAAAAGTCGTTTTAGTCACAAAATAGAAATAAAGAAGAAGGAAGAGGGTTAACTGTTGCCTTCTTCCCTCCTGGGAAATATATCAGACCATATGTTTGAAAATAAGAAAACTTTTTTTCAATTCTATGGCAGCTGATGTCAGAAAACTCTTACGATAGTGCAGTACTGACCTCATGTGTTTCAGGATATAACAAAATAAGTGTGTGAGAAAACGTCTTGCAGTTATGAAATAACATATTGATGGCTTTTTGCTGGCATGTAGGAAGAAAAGAGAAACCAGTAACACTCTCTTCTTGTTCAGCATTATAAATACACTCATTTGGGATTCAGATTCAGCTTGCTGGTATCAGGCAGTATATGGGTAGTAATTTTGCCAGGAAACTACGTATTAGTACTTGAATTTTCCTAAGAAAGGGTGAATCCATGGGTTTTGGATCTTGATTTCTTCTTTGAAACATGTGCTATCACAATATTACCCCTATTATTATCCCATTTTCTTTATCCTACAGTCCTGGGGGGAGTTGACTCACTGAATAAAAGCCCGAGTCGTGAATTAGACAAGTGAAAATATACTCATAAATGAGAATGATGCTGAGAAGGTTCTGAACACAGTGTATCTGTTGTTTATTTTTTACTAGATTTTTTTGTCTTGCCCTTTGTTCATTTTCCTTTCTGTTAGTTTCCTTTTGTTTCTACAGTCTTCTGTTAATGATCTGCCCTTCATTTTCCGTTTTCCCCTTATCACACTTTTCAGTCTTTTAACTTTTTCTCTGATCTCTTCTAAAAAGAATTTTGCATGTACTCAAATGACATAGTTATCTATCAAACCCTTAGCTATTTCGGCCCTAAAATTTTGTTCAAAGGTTCACGTTGCTTTTGTAAAACAAATAAGGAAAGCTTTATGCTGGACTCTTTTTTCTCTGGAAACCCTTGGTTGTGGAAAGTAATTGATTGTTATGTCAAGATGCAGTGGAATCCAGCTTGGGAGGATTGATTATGAGCGTAAAGAAAAAGGCTCCATCTCTGCTGATGGGTTAGGGGGGGAAGGGAGATGAAAAAGAGAAGAAAAAGCAGGAGAGCACAGGAGAAAGAAGAGGTTAAGGAGAAAAAACTTTAAACTTTCAGATATCGTGAAAATGGGCCTTGAAAGATTGCGGCAAACAGACTTTTTTAGAAGATGTTTTGTGTTATTGCTAATTATTGTGTGATAATGGTATGCTAACGTGACAGGGGCTGGAGAAATAGCTACAAGGTAGCTAAATCCACCTTGTATTCGCTCAGTTTTTCTCGAGGGTCTGTGGCTTAATGTGTGTTAAAAATGGTCATAGTGTTTCTGGCTTATTATGAGGGTTTTGAACTCTTTGCAGTGTTAGGTTTTGGGTGGTGAATATAATTTATAGTTGTAATTGGTTAATGCTATGAGAAGTGTTCTCTGCCACTTGATAAGGGAAGACCAAGCATTGCATGTGCATTTCTAACCTGTACATTTAGGATGTAGAATTGGGTAAGTGAATTATAAGAATTGTTATTATTCTTAAGCATGGCTTTTACCATCTTTCCATATTGTTTTCAGCAAATTAAAAATAATAAATAGATGGTATTTCTAAACGTGTTACTAAAAGGTATCCAGGAACAAACTCTGCTCCTGCCTTCTGCTTTCTCCACATTGAGGGTCAGCTAATAATGTGACTGATGGCTCAGCAGGGGTCTGAGAAGCCTTTCTCAACCTCATCTAGAGTTCCTGTGCATCCCAGTATGGATGGAGGTAGCACATCTGGCAGTATTTGCTTTGAAGCAGGAAGCGCGAGTTTGGGATCGTGGCACCATCTCTGTTGCACTGGCTGGCAGAGCAGCTTAGGCACGTGAAAAGCATACACTGCATCCATTCAAAATGTGGTTGAGCATCTGTAGCCGTGTACACTCCCTTGAATTCCTGGCAGAAATTCCAGCTGAATCAGCTAGAATTGCACCTGGCACTTCCATCGCACTATGGTAAAACAAACGGGTTGACCTAAAAACCAGATTTATGTGGATTTAGTTATGGAACTCTCAATAAAGTCAGCACAAACTTTAAGGGCTGTATATCACTTTGGAATCGATAATATATGCTGTGCTTGGGTAATTTTTGCCTTTTTTTTGAGGGGAAACAATAGTGTCCTGTTTTGCTTACTGAGTCTTTCTTGGTTGTGAGATGTGTGTGTAATTACTGGAGTCACAGAATGGCTGTGGTGTGAGCTGAAGGAATCATAAAAAGATTCATGGGAAAGACGGTGTTTCCCTGGGCTCTGCTGAAGGTTTTTTTGACATTTAAAGAAGCAAGATGTGGTGTGGAGTTCACAGAGGATTTGAGGCTGTAGTTAAAAGTAAGTTGGAATTTGTTTGACCTTTTTCCCTGTACATTCTTTTCAGAGCATTAGGTGGCTGAGGTCAAACTGAAATGTGTCACTGGTCAGTGTCTGAATTTAATTAGTAGGCAAGGACTTGGAGAACTCTGAAGTACAAGATGCTTGATCACCACCTTCCCTTTTCAAATAAAAACAGAACATGATCTGTTTGTGTTTTCCTTCCACCAGCTGGTACAGTTTCTTGAATTTGTTTGTTTCTAAATGTAAGGTTTAAATGTGGGAAATGTTACAGAAAACTGTTGTACTGCCAGGCTGGTTATTCAGCCTGGTGTGTGACATCTGCAATGGTTTATGTGGACAGTCACTGCTCTATATTACACTTAATGACAGAAATTATGAACAGTTTACCATATTTGCTGAACCGATTTCCTGACTTCCTAGTCAAAATTGCCAGCTTTATGTTGATTTATAGATAAATCTCAAAAAAATTAAATTCATGCATTTTGCTCTTAAAGAGACTGTTCTAGATGAGTATGATGAACTGTGATATAAATACTCACTGACATTTAAAAAAAGCAATACTCAGCTAGTTGAGAATGGCCGTCCTAAGCCAAAACACAGTAGTAACACTCTGCATCTTGGTAACAAATATTTTTGCAATAACTCAAACATTTTTTTTCCTGAAATTCAGCCTGTCTGATTTCTTTACATGCTACTCTCAGCATTTAAAACAATGTCAGGCTTGAATAGTTCTGAGAGAATGACATGCCCCTGGTTTGGAAACAGTTTGTAAAGAATTTTTTTACATATAGTCTTTTAATAGTTTTTACACCAAAGAGAACAGAAGCAAGAAATTCTAAGATATTAAGTGTACATGACAGGGAGTTTTTATAAAATAATCCACCTTTGATATGTAACCATTATTTCCATGTTGCCAAAATGACACTCTATAAATCCTTGCCAAAATACGATTTATATAGGGCCTTCAATACTAAGTCTTCAAGTATTTAGTAACAGTTATGGCAACACAGATCTGTGTCTAATTTTCCCCCTTAAAACTGGAATATCTTTTATATTGACTGTTAAAGAGTAGTAGTAAAGACGAAATTTAATATATTAGTTTGAAGTGTACAATAATACCAGCCATGTTTTTTCAGGAAATTCTCAGTTCTTCTTCTGCGCTATCTACATCATCACTTAGTCATGTATTTTCTGTGCTGTAATTTTGAATTTTTTACTCACTTAGCAAAGTGATGGGCAGCTGAGAAGAGACAGGATCATTGATCTTCTGTTAAACCGTGTTTCCACAGTGTAGTTTTTTTTGTCATGATTTGAATAGAGTACCTAGGGTATTGAGGCTGTGGTGCTCTAATTAACACTTAGTGCTTTTGGTAAAAAATGCCAGTGCAGAGTCCTTCAGTTTGAACTGGATTTCCTATGGATGCTGTAGGGATTCAGCCCAGTGGCTACACTGCTGTGTTTCTAGGTTTCCTGGTGTTTATTGGGGATTCTTTCTCACTCTATGCCTGGTGTGTCCTTCAATGTGTGTTCAGCAGGACTCCTCTTATTAGGCTGAACAGCCTCAATTGGCATCTACCTATGATTAATAATTTCAGAGGATAAAGTATTTGTCAGAAATTTAGCTGGCAGGGAAATTGGCAAAGCAAGTTTCCCAGTACAGTGCCATTAAAAAATGGAAGTTAATAAAAAGAAATAATTAAAAAAATCAAGATACTTGTCAAGAGTTATCTCGTGGCAGAGCCGTGTTTCATCTTAGTGCACGATATGATTGTGATAACAAGTTTCTGCACATATAGCATGATAAATAGATGCTGTTCTTTGATGGAAATAATTACATTGTACGTGTTGGTATTTATGGGACCTTGTTGCATTTTTTTAGAATATTCAATCTTCTCACTGTGTTTTCATCTATTGTTTTCTCTGACAGCTGGAATAAGACCATGAAGTCAAGTGGCAGAGGCCAGGAGGTCTCTGGTTGCTGAACTGTCTTTCTTCTTTAATTTTCAAGTTAGTTTTGTTTGCTGTAGTTGTTATTTTTCTGTTTCTACTTGGTGGTTTATTTCAGTTCTAAAATAAAAAACCCAAAAACTTTGTGCCAAGGTCTTAAACTCTTCCTGCAAACTGAGTATATTAGTAATGTGCAAAAGCAACGCCATGTAATTGCCTACTGCACGTGAGCAAACGAGGTTTTACATGGAGGCAAATCAACCTGCAGATAATTTTTCCTCTCCTTTCATCTGAAAAATTAGCCTTGCATGCTCTTCATATTTTAAATAACTGATCTTCTTTTGGGTCAGTTACCACCATATTGAAGAAATGACACTCCAGAGGAGCCTTAAATTCTTTGCGCACTTACCACTATCTTTGACAAAAAAGTTCCATGTGAAATTCAACTATGGTTTCTTTGAAATTTAATTTTAAATGACAGATCAATAAATGCGGGCCTTTGGATTGCTCCTCTGTAGTCATCTACAGCTCTGGCACTGCTGCTGTTTCCCTCCGTCCTCTAGTTTTTTCTTCTATGCTGAATTGCCTTCTTTGTAATCTGAACACTTCTGGCTGCTTTTGCAGCTCTTCTACTATATGGTGTGTGGAGGAACTGGAGGGGGGGATGATGAGAAACTATTAGCAAAAATATCATAATTCTTACGCAATATTACAAGCATTAAATTAACTACAGTTTAGTTCTAATTCAGGGTGGCCGTGCTTTTATTTTTTTCTTGTAAATGGTTTGCCATGTGTTTCACACTGCTATCCATTTGCTGGATTCCCTTTGCTTGATGGTAGCTTTTATTCGTCTAACTGTGTCTATTTTAAAAGTTAACATTTTCTATTTCTGTCTCATTTGATGCTGGTGCTACTAACAAAGAGAAAACTGAGACCAGATGGTTGCCAAACAGTGAAGCCACCTGGTATTCTTGTAATGCCAAATATATTCTCTCCTCCATTTTTCTCTCGAAAATTACTGAGACGGGTCCAGGATTTTATGAAGATCCCAAGAATTCTTGCATGCAGCCAGACAAATAATCCAAATCCTCTTAAATTTATCCTTGAAATTCTCTTCCCTGCTGTTCTTCTCTTTCTCTGGTGCTTCCATCTCATGATCTCTTTCCATTGTACCACTTGGGTCTCCCACTGGAGCTCCACACTGCTGACTCTCACTCCTCAGCAGAGTAAGGTCTGCAAATCTCATGTGATTTGCAGACCTTACTCTGCTGAGGAGCCACCGAGGCTGAAGGTGAAGGCCTGACCCTGACCACTGCTTGCTCCATCACCTCTGCAGCCACCAGCCCTGCCAGGATGGGACAAGCAGTTCCCTTTGCAAGCAGAATCCAACAGGGTGAATCTGCCAGGAGTGCTACAGGAGCTTCTCCCCTCCTCTTGGGCTATTGTTAGGGCGTAGCAAGCAAATGAAGAGCCACCCTGAAGAGCGAGGCGTTTTGGATGCGCAGCCTGTGGCTTGCCATCTGATGCCTTGTTGATCTGAGCGCCAAATCTGAACTGACTCTGCTGCCAGGGGTGTGACAGTGTGAGCTGGGACTGCCATGACCATCGACTGAGGATACAATAGTGCACACACAGTGCACAGTTTGCTCAGAGTGGCTGAAGTTGGACTAAGCTAACCAAAAATATTTTTTCTCCGGTATGAAATCCATCCACGCTTTGCTCCCGGTGCCGGTGCCGTATGCCAGCGTGAGCCGCACCATGTGCATGGTGACAGACGAGCTGCTCGAATGTGTGCTTCTCACACTCTTCAGAAGTCTGGTATAGGCAGTGCCTGTGTCAGTATTGATACATCTCCGAGACAAGCAGCGTTAACACACCATATTGACACGGGTCTGGGTCAGGGAGTGGCGTGTAACTCCTCACTTAGCTGCTGCCTGTCCTCTGTGTCTTCTTCCTTCCTCTGCCTTTGTAGCTGGTTTTCTGGACCCTGCTGGTTTGTAGACCCCAAACACCTTGAATAACGCTGACATGAACCCCTGGGTGCTGTGGCTCAATGAGTGTGGCTCAGTGAGTGTAGGTGTCCATCTGAACACCCTGGTTGAATTCTGGCAGAGAGAACAGCTGCCACTGTCAGCTCTCAGCAAATACCCAAATTACTGCAATACCTAATGGCTCTAGTCCTAGAGTGCTTTGCTAGGAGCCATACAAATTCAACACAAAAAAAACCTATCTGCCTGAAAAGCACTCATACTCCATCTGTAAGAATCAGGAGAAGGCTGTAAACAGATGAGGAAATGAAAGCAATAATACGTTTGGTATTCAGCAGTGTAACAAATATCTGTCTTTAATGCTGTGTGTACAATGTACCTACATCTACTAATTTCTTATAATTCCTTTCCTCCTTCTGTTATCTGACAGTGGTTGTGGCAGCACTGAACTTTCTTTTCAGAGCCCTATGTATTGTGCTGGATATATGGTGTCTCTATTTCTTTGCTCACTTTCCTTTTATATTATGTACTGGTTTCCAGAATGTTCCACAGGTGTCAGAAAAGACAGACATCCTTCCTTTGGCAGGTTTTGATCCTCTCTATTGCTCTACCAGTGGCTGCTTTCCTGCTAACACGGTGTCCCTAGATGGCTGGAAGCCATCATGCAGAGCAGACCCCTCCAAACAATGGCTGCAGCTGAAACTGGGTTTTAAGAAGTCCTGCTGGTTACAGTAGGTTGGACACAGTCCCATTACAACACACACAGACCAGTTGAGCAGTAGTCCTATCAGGGAAAACATCTCAGAGTGGCCTCCCTTCAAAATTTCCCATGCTTTGGAAAATGGAAAATACTCCTTCATATCTTTCCATTAGGCAGGAGTTATAATGTGCGTTTAAGCTTTGTGATAGGAAAATAATGTAAAAACAATATTGTGGTGGAAATAAGCCCTTGAAGTGGCTGCCCAGAGTTACTCCTCTATGGTCTGTTTAAGCAACAAGACATAATGATTCAAATGTGCTTTACAGAGGTAGATGTATGGAGTGCAGGATGTAGCTTCTCTTGGTTTTGCCATTGTGAAGAGACAGTATTTTTCTTTGAACTTCTTTTCTGTATTGCACTAGAACTAATTTTGCAATATTTACCATTTCTCAAAGTCTGTGAATTTTAATTGACAGGAGGCCTAAAGATCAAACTTGCTGCTGCTTTCTCCCACAGCAGAAAATACTAAACATTGTCAAGGAAAAAGACAATCATTGTTTGAAATCTGGGAAGCTTGTTTCTAATCTCTGTAATTCAAGTGAGTATGTTGGATAGCACATTGTGCAATTGCCACCAGTTGTGTTCTTTTCTTATTATGCCAGCACATGAGGGTACTGGAGGCATTGGATGAAATTCTCTGCAATTAATGAACATTAAATTTAAATGCATCTTTTATTCAGCTTGTTTGATTTGTGCAGGCTGGCTCTATTACTACTCACACAAGCTGTATTTGCTTTCTTTAGAAGATACCTTCCTGAACCTGTGAATTGGACAGGGCAGACCAAAATTCCTGTTGCATCTTACCTGTAGGATATGATGTTTCCAGAGATATTAATAAGGGGACATAGCATGCTGGCTGAATGTAGGCTGACACTTTTTCCTTCTAGATAAAGAAATCTCTAAAAAATATACAAACCATGTCATAGCCAAGACAATTAGCATCTTTCAGAGTTTTTTTTGACATAGTATGCCAGTCTATTTCCTTGCATGCAAATGTCCCCTAGAGTTTGTATCACTATTGTCAGATTATCTCTGTCACTACTCTCCCTCCCCCAAAATAAAAAGATTAGGTTGCGCTGGGAAGGATAAGTTCCTTCTTACTGGAGGTGAGGAGGGAAAACAAACAGCATTGAAAGTTATGAAAAAGTTTACAGTATCAGTCTCTGTTTCAGAGGTACAGTAGTAATAAAGCTCATCCGTGTAATGTTTTCAAAACTTTAAAAGCAATCAGAAGGTAGGATATAGCAGATATAGGAATGTCATTTGTCTCTTTTATAAGAGGCAATGACCTCTTTCCTAGTTTTCCCTAGTCAGTAAAGAAAAAAAACCCAACCCCAAGCCTGTGGCTTGGAACTGAAAAATAGTTGCTTTCATTACACATTTCTAAGGAAGTTTTGAAAAAGCAGCACGGGATAGCATTTCAATAACAAAGACCCTTCTTTAAATTCTCACCTTCTCTCCACTCACTAAGGGCCATTTAACAAAGGGAGCAGTTTTTACAGCTGGGGTGATTTGCAACTGTTCTCCTCTTTCTCTTCCCTCCCTCCCTCCCCTCCCGCTTGTTCATTATTACTCACTAACATCTCTGATAAGAAATGGAAAGTACAGCCCCTATCTGCTCCTTCGGGACCTGGTCTTCCTTTTCTGAACCACTTGTGTTGTTTTGGTTTTTTTTTCCCTCCACCCCCAGCACTTTTCAGTTAATTTCTGGAGTAATTCCTTGAATTTGTGGACCCTTTCTTTTCTTTACACTTTTTTTCTATGTAAGCAGGCCCTGCTGCTACACCCACTTTTTGCTCTGATCCTAGCCCAGCCAACTGTCACTTTTTAGCCTGCAGGGAACCTTCTGGTACTAACATTCCTGCCTTGTTTTTATTAGAAGGGCATCTCTCACAACATATCCCTCGCTGTTTGAAGCAGAAGTCATGTGTATTCAGTAGGAATGAATAATGGATGTATTTAAAGGGTAACTTGCCCTTCTCGTTCCTTTGCACATCATAAATAACCACTCTTTTAGTTGGGTTTTACATATTGCTCTTACAGGCACAGTTTGAAAAAAATCTAGTGATTCAGCTCTCAATTTAAAAACTACTGCTGTATGCAGCTGATAGTTTCCGTGTCTGAAAACTGATCCCACACCAAGCTCAGTACTGGCATCTGTGTGCTGCTCTAGAATTCTGAACATTTAGGAAACTGGTCATGAATTTATTTTGAAGTAGCTCACGAGAATACAGCATCACAGGAGATGTATGGACAATATAATGGGGAGTGTTGGAGCTCTGGATAGAGTTCATTTCACCTGGCTTTATGTATCTTTTTAAAGATATCTTCAGATACCTTCTCAAGATACCTAAAGGTATTTTTTCGGCAGTTTTGAGTTGTATTTTTACATTTTAAGGTATTTTTAAGATGTTTTGAATATAGGGTTTTTGAAAATGTTTTAAATATCTTCTTCAGGATGAGCTGAGTTCTCTAAAAACATCTTTTCTCTCCACTCACTGTCAAAGCAAGTTGGTTGATGAGGTTGTGTGTAGTGACATCTGCCTTTTGTCCAACAAGCCCACTGTTCTTGGCCAGGGATCACCATCTCAAGAATTCCCTGGGATAATGGTAATAAAGAGTAAACTGAATGTCGTTAGAATTTTCCTATTAACTGTAACAAGCTTTAGCTGAGGTGCCCAAAGAAGATCCTAAAACTGAAGGCCAGGCTTGGAGGATGATTTAATTGTTTGATCTCAGTTTAAGGATGTTAAAATGAGAGTCTGAGCAGCAAATGTTTTTGATGGGGGCGGGATGAGGGAAGTGGATTTATTTTTACTGCCCATTTTACTTAGATGACTGACAAACGGAGTGGCCTAATTTCCCTGTTACCATCAACCCTGCAAAACTAGCCCCAAGTTACCATGTTCTCTCTATAGGACTTTCAACTTGAGTATGTGGCTAAGATTTTTTTGTATGTATCCCTTGGGTCCTTCAGTGTCAGGAGCTGAGGATAACCTGTATCTTTTTTCCAGTGAGTTGTGGCAGGACTGGGGTCCAATTCCTAATGAGCATGGGCAAGTATGAACTCGAGCCAGGGGCTCTGGAGTCATGTGCCTGTATCCTCTTTGCGAATGAGGTAAATTGACCAGTGCAAGCATTTTCTAGGAGTAGAGGCAAACAATTTGGAGGTATTGGAAATCTTATACTCAGATGGTTTGAGCATCAGCATTTGTTAAGAAAAAAGATAGTCAGAACTAGGTTGCAACTCTGATTCTACTGGTGACCTTTGGTATCTTCTGATCTTAGTTCATGTGGCTATAATTTTGAAATTGTATGAGTTTCCTGTCTGTCTAACAGTTTCTTTCTGCTTGTTGTTATCATGTTATTTGAGAGGCTGATGATGTAAATATTAGATTTGCTTTTACAGGAGGTTGCCTACATACTGATTTGTATAAGAAATTATTCCCTCTAAGAGATTCAGCTAATGGACTTCTTCAAAGACTAACATTTGCAGGGATTCAATTGTCTTTGCAAACATTGGTCTTATGATAGTTTTTGGAATTTTAGTGGGGACAGAATATTTTCTGTGTCTGTTCCCTCTGCAGCTGAAATTTATTAAGACATTCAGACATATCTGACATTCAGAGCTGAAAATGAGTGAAAATCTAAATATAAAAGGCCGAACTGCCTGCTATGTATTTTCTGGTATGAAATTGCCTTTCTTACATGTACCATTTTGCATTCACCTTCCTTTTCTTCTTGCTTTAAAATGAAGAACAAAATAGAGAATACAGTCTTGGAAAACTGGGATTTACTGTCAAGTTCTGGCTGGAATTTAACTAAGACTAATCTCTGGGTGCCAAGCAGTATGTATTAACTGGAAGTTGATTTTACGGACTTCCATATTTTTTGCCCTTTTCCCCTCCAACTTTTGAAAAGGAAGGTCCTTCTAAAGCCCTATGCTACCTTCATGGTGCCTTCAATAGCTTTGGCTATTTTATCTTCATTACTGAATGGAAGAAAGATAACTTGGAAGGCAGACAAAATTTTAAGGATTTCAGAATTTCCTTACAGTTAAGTGGAAATGATAGGTAGTCCCTCTCCCCTGCACTTGGTTGTGCAGAGACAGAGGAGCTGACTGCATGAGAGACATCCACAACTGATATGGCCAGAGAGGCACGGGTTGTGTGCGATGTGCATGGATTTTGCAACCGGGGTTGCGCTGCAGGCTCCCACTTGGTACATCAGTTTTCAAGAAATAAGCCATAAGTGGCACAACAAACAGTTGTAAGGAGGTTCCATAAGAACACCTACAGTCAAATGATCTGTTAACTCAGTGGAATGAGAGATGGTGTGTCTTTACCATGGAAATAAACAAGAAGAGCTGTAGCCGAATGAGACGAGGATATTTACTAATGTGAGTGGTATATAAGGTGCCAGCTACATGGTGTCTGAGTGACAGAGAGACCCCAAGCTTGCTAAGCCGTTACCAGAGGCCAGAGGGTGTAATTGCGCCGTGTCCCATTATTTCCTGTGACTCCTCTGTGCCTGCACATCTACATTGCTCAAATCTAGATTTTTCAGTTCCTTTTCCTCTGCACTTTGTTCTGGGCTGCATTCTGATAGCTCTCAGTTGGACTCTTTTCAGCTTCTTTCTACTGCTACAGCAGTGAACATTCCCTGATTTTTTTGGCAGCTGTTCATTAAAGTTTTACAGGTTTTTTTTCTTCACATGTCATGTGCTAGCTTCTGTTGCCCATTAGTGTTTGTTTTGATTACCTTTTGTCGCATGTGACTACAGCTTGTGCCCTTGGTCTGTATTACAATTTTCTGAGGTCAGTCTTCTTTACATCCCTTCCGTGGTTAATCTTCTTTACGTGCCATGCTGTATTTTTTAGTTCAATTTTTGGCTTGATTCTTTGTGTGAATATTCTATACTCTTTGGATCAATATGACCATCGTGTTATTTGGAATATTTAGTAGGTAGGTTTTGTGAGGTTTTATTTGGCGGGGCTTTGCAGGGAAGGGAATGTTTGCTGTTTCTTTTTTTAATCCCCCCAGAATAGCTGTAGCTGCCTGCCTTTTGTGTGGATGTGCATTTGTGTGTTATATCTTTCTGGTACCCAGTGGCCAGATGCCTCTGAGCTCTGCTGGTGCTGTGAGCCAACTACAGGCTGCATGACCGTGGTTTGCATGGCGCTGAGCCCGAGCTAACACATCCTGCCTCTCAGCAGGGCTTGCTAGCTCAGTCTTGGTGCCTCAGCCAACCAGCAGCTACGTATTTTCTGTCCACTGTGGAGTGTAGGCATATAGCAGCTCACACGCTCGTGATTTACTGCATACTTCCTTTAGAGTACACAGCTCATGAGTTTATAGTTTTCCTGGTGGTTGCCTGGCCATTCTCTTTCCCACTGATGAAAACAGCGAGACAGGGACTATATGTTTAGTTCAGACCCTGGAGATAAAAGCAATATTCCAGGATTTAGCAAATCTATACATGAGACATTTAAATGTGTTTCCTTCCCACGTCTCCCCCTGCCCCGCCCCCCCGCTATGTTGGATAATTATTGTTCTGTTTGGAGGAGTTTGCTGTCAGTGGTTTCACTTTTGAGGGTATTATTAAAATTTGTGGTAATTTATCAGGCTGCATTTGGATTATATATATCAATCTTTCATTTTCTGCCTGGAGATGAGATACGGTAAAGTCAGATCTCTTTCTGTTGTGGTAGGGTAAGAAATCCTTCACTTCCCCAGACTTCTGTTCCTTGGAGATAAAGTAGTTCAAACACAGCATATACCAAGCGATAGGGAGTGGATAGAAGATCTGACGCTATATCTCTGTCTTCAAGGTTGCAACCTCGTATCTCCTCAGCTGCAGTTCTGCACAGAATTTGTTTACTGCTTCCAAAATGTGGATGTAAAGTTTGTTGCACAAGTTGAATGGATGATAATCACTGGTGGACATGGGGGAAAATCAGATTGTTTTGAGACTGGCCCATTCTTTATGTCATCTTCTCTGCGTGTGCCGCCTTTGGAAAACATTAGTGTTACATTTTAACAGAAAAGAATAGAATCTCACTGACTTCAACTTTGCCCAATAGCAAAACAAGGTGCAAGGCACTTGAGAGCATACTTTGTAGCAGAAAAAATAATTTCTTGGGCAGAAGCGCCTATGTAGTTTCCGTGGAAGTGATTTTTGATGGAGTGGAGCCTAGTCGACTTGTTTGGATGTAAGCCTGTTGAAACAGTATCAGATTGCACTCTCTTCTGTCATAATTTTACTTGGATCCCAGCTACTGTTCACATGCTGTTGTCATACATCCAAATGGAGGGCTCCCATCTTTTTCTCATTCTGAAATTTTTGATCTCTCACTGCCTCCAATTTCCTGTCCCTGCACATCCTGGGGTGTGGAACGCTTTTGCCCATGCATTTTCTCTGAGCCACTTTCATTGTCCTAAGTATAAAGAGACCACATTGTAGAGACGTTCTCTCCAGAGCTACTATTTATATATTTTAATTTGCCCCCATCCAACATTTTAACTGTTCTGACGTGGATTCCAAGATTTTTTGTTATTTAGCAGTAGTTCCCTGCTAAAAATGCTAAGATCTTCAGGAAATTACAGTGCAGAGATTTGCAGATGGTCGGAGACTTTCTGGAGCTGTACTTCACAGGCTGGCACAGACAGACTTGCCCAGTGTTTGAATGAGGTATGTAGAAAGACAGAATATTTAATGATAGCGATGGCACTTGAAATTTTTACTCCATCTAACTGCAAAGGCTTTTTGTTATGTTGGAGTATTGATGCTTCCAGTTTTACATCATCTTTGAATGAGAAACTTTCTTCTCTCAGAAAGCTTCAACTATTATGATGAATGCTTCAGAGCTATCAATTGTGAAAATGGTTTTTTTTTTCTACAGTAAAGGGGAAAAAAATCTAAAATATGACTTTGGGCATTCTAAAGACCATTTGAAGAAATTGCAAACGTCAATCCTGGGAAATTTTTATTTTGCCTTATCTGAGAAAAGTGATGAAATCTGTAACCCTGCAGTCCCCTGTTACAGCAAAACTCATTCATCAGTGGCCTTTTAGGAGTCCATGGCTCCTTGACTTCCCTAAGGAATGCACAACCTGGAGCTTCCAGTTCATATAAAAATTTTGAGGACAGTTTGGTCTGCCCTATATGCCATTCTCAATTCCTGTGTTCCTGTTTAAATTTACTGTGGATAATAGTTCTAATTGACTGACAGTGGGAAGACCATGTTTTACTGCCATTAGGAGGAGCAATGCTTCGGCTGATTGGGTACCGTTGTTGGGTCTTAGATGGAACTTAAATGTACCTCTAATATGAGCAGAAGATTAATGAGATGTAGAGCTGTGGGCAGTGCTAGAAGACAAGCCATGAAGACTGAAACCTGGCTTTGTCAGATAGGACAGTGTCTGGGATCTTCCCTAAGAAGGATTAGTCAACTAAAAATAAGTGTTACTGAATTTAGCCTAGAATTGTTCTTTACATTTGATTTACCTGTAAACATTTGTTTTAGTCACGTTCATAAAAACCTAATTTACAGAGTAAATTTTATCTCTGTCTTGCCATTAATTTTGTAAGAAATAAGAAAAATTGAGGCAAAATCAACAATCTATGTGCTCTATGGAAGAAGCAGATCCAAACAAAGGCATCTTTGCCAAGATGTGCCTCTAGGACCTGTACTGTGGGAGAGGATTTCTTGCCAGTCTCTAAAAACCAGTGTATTAGCAGATGGTGACCTTTGGGAAGTAGTTGTGTGTGCTGGGCACAGAAGGAGCAGATGGCTCTGGGCAAGCCTCAAACACAGCATACCGAAACAAATTCATAAATATTCAGGGTGTGGTAAAGACTGTAGGTTTATGAACATTCCTCTCAGGGCAAATGTGGGTGTGAGGGGTCCCATCCCTTCATTCTACCTGCTTACTCCTTCCTTGCTGGACATGAGACATGATGATGCCACAATCTGTGGGGCTCTGCAGTGTATCAGATAAGGAAGGAGATTTAATTACACAACTACCTGGTCTGTAGGGGAAGGTGAAGAAGGGACTGTACAGGAAACTAGCTTTAACACTGCTGTAGCTTTTGGGGAATTAATATTTGCTCTGTAGTGGCTGAGTATCTTGAGGTGGAGATGGAATGAATAGTATTTCTGAGGTCAGCATTATTCACAGCTCTCCAGCGATGAGAAGAGCATGATGATCCGCCGTGTTGAATGCTTTCTCTGCCTCTTTTTCTTTGGTGTTTTTGGACTCCTATGGTGTTTGTTCAACTGATATGTGCTTCTGGTATTGCAAATGAGGCTGGACTAAGGGGAGGTGCCAGAACCCCCAAGAGTATAATCAATCTTTTATGCTCCATTTATATTTTCAGAGTATTTTTCTCAGGAAAAATTAATCTTGTTATCCTAATAGGTGACTTTGCTGCCCAGTGCCAAGAGTACCTGCAAAAAACTATGAGCAGCATTTTCTCCAGCATAATATTTTATATAGAGAGTAAGACGGACCCTCTGTCCTTCAGAGTAAGATGGACCCTCTGGCCGCTTCATGCTGACCCCGTGAATGGATTTACACAATCCTATCTTTGGGTCTCTCAAAGATCTCCTGCTAATGTCACAAATCTGAGAGGTTTGATTTGTGAAAGATCTGTTGGATCACTTAGTCCTTTCGCTGTGGGTCTGTGCAGAATTACTTCTCATAAAGTATTTTCACTTAAAACTTGTTTCTTTATGGTGATTTATTACAGTTTGATTTCTAATGTTTATGCCACACGTTGTCTCTCAGAAGATCAATTTTTCAGGGCAGACACCACTGAGGGTGCTCTGCATCTGTGAGACTGCATTTTTGAGCCAGTGCGAAGCTTTATGAGCCGCTGGCTGGGATTTTGGTGAGGAGTTACTAAAAATCACCTTTGTAGGAAATGACTGCATTTAGGATTCAGTCATTAGGGATTACACATTTCCATTTCAAAACTAAATTTTGAGGGTTTCAGTTTGTGATGGGTTGTCCTTGGCTGGCTGCCAGGTGCCCACCGAGCCTCTCTCTCACTCCCTCACCTCAGTGGAACAGAGGGAGAAAATACAAAAAAGAAAAACCCTTTTGTGTCCAGGTTTTTGGGAAAAATGCAAGGTCTGCACTCAGAAACAAAGCAAAAGAAAGATTTATTCTCTACTTGCCATCAGCAGGCAATGTCCAGCCACTTCCTGGAAGCAGGGCTTTGGTACACATAGTTGCTTCAGAAGACTGCCTTAATCACTCACGTCCTGTCTCCAACAAATTCCTGTTGTTGAGCGTGATGTTTTAAGATATGGAATATCCCTTTGGTCAGTTTGGGTCATCTGTCCTGGCTGTGTCACCTCCCAACGCCTCATGCACCCCCAGCCTGCGGGAATGGTGTTGGGGATGAAGCTGTGCAAGCGCTGCTCAGCAATAGCCGAAACACTGGAGTGTTATCAGCACTGTTTGGGGTACAAAGCACAGCACTATAATGCCTGCAATGAAGAAAGGTAACTCCATCCCAGACAGCCCTGCTGTACAGTTAAATAGTTTGTTGTAGTGATGTTTACAGCTCCTATATGGAATATTCTTTTCAGTTCTAAACGACTGCTGGCACCTTTATTATTTGACATTTTCTGAAAACTGAGGTCTTTTTTCTTTCGAGCTTACACTAACTAGGAGTTTTAGTGGGCTGCATTTCACAGAGCTGTGTTCTTCATGAAACGTTACATTACTTTGTGATTTTTATAGCTCAAACCTACATTTTGAAGTTAGGTAGCAAAATCCAATAATGCATATATTAACTCTGCTAATGTTTTAAATAATTTGCTTTTTTAATTGTTTCAAAATAGCTGCTCTAGGAACTGTAGTTAACCTTATTCCTGTGAAGTGATTTATTAACAGAGAGTAAGAGCACTTTTTATCTGACTGAGGGATTACATTAATATTAAGTTAAAACTAGCTAGTTCCCACCCTCTCTTCTTCTGTTCCTTCGTAAGATGACTAAAGGTCATTTGAAGTTAATGGCTAGTACATTTGGAACTAATAACAGGAAATGCTCTTTCTAACAATAGGTAATCTCTCTTTTAGGCAGGGCTGAACCCATTTCTAAGATGTGTTCACTTGCTCATAATTCTGGTAAACTTCAAGCAGTAAGTCTGAGCATTTGCCTGCTTCAGGCCAAATATGTAATTTTTGTACAAAATACTCAGCAGTTACCAAGGTCGAGACTATTCCCTTACTTGGAATTATTGACAGGTTTTTTGTTTGTTTTGAGCAGTTGAGTTCAACTGAGTTGTTGAACAGCTCAGTTGTCTTGGCATTTAGGGCTGAAGAGTCTTTTAGTCATGTGTCCTTGGCCGTGGAAGTCCGATGCTGATAAAGTTCTGTATGACTTCAAATATAGAAAGTTCAGAGATACTCCTAAGACCTCTTCCCTGGCACCAGACAGTCCTGGAATAGTGTGTCCACCCAGTATGTTTAAGGAAGCCTCTGAGAGTCAGTGTGAAGATGGAGAGCCATTTGGTAGAAGGGAGATAACAGGCAACGAATATTGGAGTGCCTTGGGTAAAGAGATTTGACAAGAAGCTATGGACAGATGGACTAGACTAGTTTAGAAACTCAATATGAGACAAAGTGGTATCTGAAATATGGTGGTCAAATGGAAGGAAAGTTGCAGAGGGGTTGACCCTGGGGGAGATGAACAGAAAGGCATGGGCCAATCAGCCCACGGTTTGCTCAGAAGCCTGAGTGGAAGGGTCTGTTTCCTTTGTTTTAGGGTGGCATGATAATCTTATACTTGTGTGAAATCTACAGCCAGCTCTAAATCTGGAACACAGGAGAAATAGTAGTTTGTTGATGTGATCATTTGCTGCCGTGTCTCAAGGATTTGTTTCATGGGCTTATGTGTGAGCTATATTAAAGCAAAAGCAAAAGTTGTTAACATACTGATTGAGGTTTAGGATGGGGAGAACAAACTATATTCTATAGCTTTGTGAAACTTAACTTTTGTGATTTTGAAGTATTTCTTTCTGTGCATCACCGTTATAACATTACGGGCTCGTTTGTGAAATAAGCCTAAACCAACCTTGAATTTGGTGCATGCACTGGGTGTTTTCTGGTTATCAGCTATGTGAAGGAGAATCCTGCTTTGTCTGTGCTACTGCTCTTCCAGGGTGTCACAAAATCTGGATGTGTGTAGTGAGTAAAGCAGGGTCTATAGGAAGTAAAAGGAAGTTGTTATGGGTAAGGTAGCTGAATCCATCCGTGGAGACATGGGTCTTGTATCTGCTGTTGCTGCAGAATTCTGTCTGTTGCTCAACAGTGACTTAAGATTTTGAAGTTTCCATCCTGTTTCTTTATGTTGAAACTGAGTACCCAAAGACCGATTTGCAGAAGTACTGAGTATTTGTACTGGTAACCCAAGCCTATAATTTAAACATATTCAACTGTTAGGAATCGGAGAGCGAACACCCTGAGACTCCTGTATGTTTTTGGAAATTAAGCTTTTGTTTTGCCTCAATTTGCAGGTTGCCCTAGTAGTGTGGCTATTGCCATTCCCACTTTCCAGGGTGCATTATGAAGATTGGTAATGGCTGTGATGAGACCTATGTAAAAGCTTCTGAGGAAACTAATATTCCTACCTTGACGGTAGGATTTAAGTAGTCTGTCCAAAAAAAAGGATACAACCACATATGGAACCATCTCTGCTGTGTACACAATAAAGCAGGGGGCCTTGCCAAAGGATAATATATGAGTACCTGATTAAAGACAATATCCGAATGCATATGTGCAAGAGGGACAAATTAAGCTTGTACAGGCAGCCATTCCATAACTTAAAAAGGTTTGACTTCATGGTATTCTAAATACTCTTTTCATGCAGTATTGTTTTAACGTGTAATTTATGTTTCAACCGGGAAAGAGACTGGTAGAATCATCATGAAGAGAGGATGGAATGTGAAGCTGTGTGTTAGAAGACCTCCAGGTTTAGTTACAGTTATTTTTCTTTGTGTGAGAATAAGTGCTATAGTTCTGTGGTGACTGCTCTGAGCATGAAATGACCACAGAGGGTGATATTTCCACAGTTGCAGTATTTACGGAGGTGAGCCCATGGCACTCTGGAGGAGGCAGTCGCTTGGGCACTGGGGAATTTTGCCCCATTGCTGCCTATCTCTGTTAGTGGATGAAGGCAGGCTTCTCCTTTAAAGGCTGTGAAAGCCTTTCACGAGTGCTTTGTTTACAGTAAAAAAACCCGCTAAATTGCTAGGGGCACGTTGTGGAAAATGAAAACAACCCTGTTCTTCTGTATTTTCTATTCTGTAGGTAAAATACAAAAGAGACTTTGAAGAAAGCAAAGGAAGAGGGTTCAGTATTGTGACCGATACGCCCGAGTTACAAAGACTGAAAAGGACTCAGGAACAAATCAGTAATGTATGTG
This sequence comes from Mohoua ochrocephala, assembly GCA_013398855.1. Lineage (NCBI taxonomy): Eukaryota > Metazoa > Chordata > Aves > Passeriformes > Acanthizidae > Mohoua > Mohoua ochrocephala. Next base: position 123,152 of record VZTA01027042.1, read on the forward strand.
ACTGCAACCTAAAATGATTGTAGGTGGAGAAATAGTGTGTCTAAGAAAAGGCGTGTTTGTTGGTGTTTCCGATGAAGTCTGTGCGAGTGAGCAATCTGATTTTGGTGATTGATTTGTGTATGTCAGATTTTGAAATGTGTGTAACTGTATACCACGGACTTGTACAGCACATTGGCAATGTGTGTTCACCTCTCCAGCTTTCAGCTAGTATGCTCAAAGTATTTTCTTTATTAAAATGATTTCACACTTTCTGCTCTATTAATAGATTTGTCAGCAAGTAAGAATACTTGTGTAACTTTTTATTTACATATAAAGTATAGAGATTATGTAAGTTTTGTCTCTTTTTTAGCAGGGGCTGTCAAAATTAGCGTAACAAGCAAGATGGAATTTTCTAGAAGCAGATAAAATTTTGATGCTGAGTTTTAAAAGAAAACACATGCAAGACAATGCTCTGCAAGATGACAAAGAAATGGCGACTAGCAAAACCTAACATATTTCATTAGCTTACAGGATTGGGATTTTTAAAAATGGGACTTTTCCTGACTTATGGTTTCACTAAGAAAGTTATTTATTTGCATTGTATTCTCTTGCAGCATGTTTAACTCACTTCATGGTGGAATATTGAGTGATACATAGTGCAAGTTCTGATATGTATAAAATAGGTAAAAACTAGTATGAGCTAGAAATGATGCAAAATCAATACTATTCACTTGTCTTGGCTTCCCTTCTGATCATTCTTCTGCTGCAAGAACTTGTCCCTATGGACTATTTTGTGAAAATGTTTTTGAATCGCTCTCTGTAGTAATAAAATAAGAGCACAGCATCAGAGACACCCAGTGTAAGTATGATCAGAAGAAAATAATGGGATTTATTTACTTGAAAGAAAAGAACTTTTTTCAGGTTGGGATATTATTGAAGAAAAAAGTCACTGAAAAATACTAGTTTTTCACAGCAATGGAGATTTATTGTTCTTGCCAAAGCATTCACTAGTTAAGATTTTGATGTCCAGATCTGGTCTTCGAGATGAAAAATTTGGGCTCATTTCCTGGAGCCTTGGCCAATGGAGAGAACAGTTATTTTAAGAGCCATGCAACTGCTGCTGTGTATAGACAAGAGGAGAACAAAAGCTCATCTCTTATGTTCATACTGGGGCTAACTGAAATTACTGGCTTGTAAGAGAGAAAAATGTATTCTTTAGAGTGGTGAAAAGCACGGCCATTAAGACTCCCATTTGGGATCTGGGAAACTTCAGTGACTCCCTGGTTTTAATCATCTGTATATTTTATTCAGACCAGGAACTTAAATTAGGTCCTCTCCCGACCTACATAGCTTCCTCAAGCAAGAGTGATTCCTTTGTGTGGGGTAGCTCTGGAAGGCATCAAGGAGATGAAACGAGCAATGCTCTGGTGAATACTTAATCCCTCGCACGGGTCTGCTCTGTTAGGAGAGTTTGAGAGGAGTGCCCTGCAGCAGGCCTGTGCTGCTCAGTTTGGGATATTGGCCTGCCAAGAAATTTATTTAGACCTCCCCACCCCAGTACCCTCAACATCATACTACAACTACAGAGAGTAGTATGACACAGCTCACTTGCATGCTCTTATCTCTCTCTTGTTCAAAGCATATTGGGTTTTCTCTTGTGGGATAAGGAGATAATAAAAACAAACAAGTAGTTTTGTGGCATGGGAAAGAGCTTTCTTCCCATCTCTACTTTTGGGTGGATCAAGGGGGCTTCTCTCCTAGTGGAAGATCTTGTTGCATGATTTATGATACTGTCTGGTTCCTGAACCAACTCACCTGCCTTTTCAGATGCAGAAATAGATTTTTAAAATGGGAAAAGTGGGGGGGGGGGTTTCAGTNNTTGGTAAAGAGGGAAAGGTGGGGGGGGGGGGTTTCAGTTTTTTCCCTTTGTCATTGCATGTATGACTCCTTTCTCTTCATTTCTAACCACCCCATTCTTAACAATATAGATTTGTTCTATCCAGTCTTAATAATCGAGAGTTGTTTTCTTTATGTATGTAGCTGACAGAGATTCCAAGTCAGGGACTATATTAGAAATAATTAGTCTTGAAGGGTGAAATGGAATTTTAAAATGTGCATGATAAAAGAAGTTGCATTTCATTTCTGTTTACACTGAAATAACAAATTAATTTATAGCATTATGTCCTAGAAAGATAATTCTGCATAGGCTACATCTTCAATTTAATTAGAAAGCTCCTGAATTATAGAAATGCCTTCCACACAGAGTAGTTTCTGTATTTGTCAGATAAGCAGTATACATCATGGACTAAGGATCTAATTAAGGTTTCAAGACACTGAAAGGTAAGCACTTTAATAATTCTAAAATAATTTTCATTTTCAAATGCAGAAAAATGGAAGAATACTAATATATCTATTTAATTTTCAGTTTTGTTTTGATTTCACCTTGAAGTACTAGAAACTTCTCAAAGAGCCTATTTGAACCAAAATTGTAACTTCTTCATTGAAAGGGTAAGTGAGAACAGTTAACTGTGTAGCTATCCTTGATGAAAAAAAAAATAACAAAATAAATTTTATAATAATAAATGTTAAGTAGCATAAATATTTTAAACATATTGTCTTTTTTGTCCTGATAATGAAGAATGGCAGCATATGGATATTAGCACAGTGCTCTGACTTCTTTAAAGAATCTCTTGTGCTATGAATGTAAACCTTGTGAGGAAAAAAAATCATGAGGGGACTGGAAGGAGAGTGGGTAGATAAAGGGGGTTGAATTTTGGTTGTTATTTTGCCACCAGCAATCCTTCCTCTGAAGATTTAGACCAAACTTGTGGACTTTATTTTATGGCTCTTATGGAGGTATCAGGACCAGAATGCAGCTTCTTAGAAAAGAATGAAATTTACCCCAGAATCTCATGATTTTTTAGCCTAGTTCTGCAGATGTACAGCAGATTTTGGCATTGAATATGTAGTCAGCACACAAAAAAAAGTATACTGTTCACACAGAGAAATGTCTACATTTTGTCAAAGGACCTTGCAGTGGTTTTTGTCCATCTTGAACTTTGAAAGGATTTTCAATACGAATGCAAAGACTCTCAAAATGGAAAAAAAACCCAACCCAACTCAAGCCCATGTATTTTTATAGGTGATTTTGCAATTAAGCTAACTGCAAAACTGGTTTTGCAACGAAAAAGTTAAGGTGGCAGAAGGAACAGAATAAATAAAGATGACGACAAAAGACTATTGGTCTGTCATGACACAGGGCTAAATGAGGGAGTAGAAACTCAATCTAGTAATATTTTCTTTGGGGAAATGGAACACTTTCAGCAGTCTGCAGCAATGAGCTGCAGCTTACTGCCACTGCACTTTTATGTCTGGATATATGACTTGAAGCGTGTTTTATCCTATGTGAAATAAGTTGCTCTTTCTTAAGTATGTTTCTGGTAAATGTCTGCAAAGTATAAAAGGAAACAGGTGTCTGTACAAATTGATGGAGTGAGAAGCTTTCATTAAGATAAAGGCCAGTGCTTGGACAGTAGAGGTTGCTGGCTTGGTGGTATGGCTGGAAGGATGCATGGAAGCTTTCACAGTGGTTGCACTCATTGCATTAAGAGCCCATGTAAAAGCATTCCTCACTTCCGCATTAATGCTGGCATGAACTTAAATCATATAGGAGCAAGAAGCACCACACATTTGTGCCCTGCATCTCTTGAAGAGACAGCAAAATGAAGTCATGCAGTTCATTTATTTGTATATGACTCATTTTCCAGTAGGTTTGAATTGTATCTGGAATGAAAACTATGCCTTAATGCAAAGAAGGAAAATAAGAAAACAGATTAAATCTGCTTTAAAAAACACATTTCCAAGGTATCCTATTTTGGCGAAGAACTTAGGAAGGACAGTAGAATTAACGAAGAGGTCACCGAATCACCCCTCTATGGGGTAAGGGAGTTGCTTCCCAAGTACCAGGAGTTAAACTCCTTACTGAAGTTAGTGAAGCCTGTATTGGATGCAGAGAGTGCATGAAGATCTTGTAGCATTCTTGAAAGTGTATGTTCTTGAAAGCCGTGCATTAATTGTCTTTAAATGTCTTTAGTGAAATATGGTGCGTGGTGTGGGGTTTTTTAATTATCAAGGTTCACATTCTACCTCCAGTTAAATTTATGCAGCTTCAGAGGATGCAGAGGAGGACAGGATTTCCCCCATAATTTGAATCAACTGAACACCTGTTATCTGGACAAAAACACAAATGATAAGGAATTGGGCACTACCTCAGATGTGATAAAAATACATCTTCAGTAGCAACTAAAGGAGGACACAAACCACATTGCTACTGTAGCTGTGCACATCTGCACATCTGAAATTAGAAACTGTCCCTAGCAGACACTGAGCCATGGCTCCCTGTTTGGAAGCTATTGGCAGAGTTGTTCAATCTGTTTACTTGCTCAAACATAAAATGGTCTCTTAAATTGCCAAAACAGATTGTAGAGAAAATTGGCAGGAGAAGATGTTAACAACATGGCCCAGAGCTCCATTTGTAGGATTCACAGCACAAAGCCTGCCGATACTTGTCTCTAAGGGCTTTTTTCCCTCCATTGAATTCAAGTGAAGGAGAAGAATAGGGAACAAGAAAAATTAACAGCAGCATCAATGTCTACATTTCACAAAACCAACCCTGGCACATCAACGAAGAGGCTGGGTAAGCGTTTTAAATCGCATACAAAAAGAGCTTATGCTGTTTTAGGCAGTGCTGGGATTTAACTGCTTCTGAAGTAATTCATAATTTATTCCTAAGCCTCTATATTCCTAAGAACGATTTTTATGTTGCTGTTGTTTCATTGGAAAAATAAGCATTTATTTATGCATGACAATTGTGTCTGGTAGCATAGATCGAGTAGCACTTGTTGAGCAGAGCCGTGAGTGCTGCGTGTCCGTGGCAGGTGGGGTCAGCCGGATGCCCCCCGGTACCGATTCCCTTCTGCTGCCCTTGGTACCTCTGACAGTTTAACATCAGCTCCAAGAGCTATTCGTTATTTGGTATGCTGTAGGCTTAATTCCACGCAGCTGCACTTCAGATATCTGCATATAACTCATGTGATTAAGCATCTATCAGTTGCATTCAACAGCGTTTTTTCTGTCTGGAAGCAAGAAGGTTGAATGTGTCATTCCTGTTGCTAATATGAGTGTATCTCTGCAAGAAGGTGGAGCACCTGCTGTGCTCCTGTGCAGTGAACATACATGCACAGACTCACATCCAATCCTGTTCCTTCCGTGGATTGATCTTCTAAGCTTGTTTTGTATAGATACATAGAAATGGAAATTCTGAGAAGCCTCAGGTCCTTTGACTTTCTAATAGTTCTGTGTTGAAGTTTATTTGACTTCTAATTTTCAGTAGGCAGAAATCATTGTCTTTAAATGTAGAGTCCTAATAAATGCATTAGAAATGACTTAGCAAAAGAATTACATTAATTTTCAATGACCATGAGTATTTTTTTGCAGATTTTTACATAGATTTTATATTTTGTAAGCTTTCAGAAATGTTTAAAATGACTGAACACATTCTTAAGAAATGATGAATCTAAGGAAATGTAAGTAATATTTTAGGTAGAACTCATGCTAAGTGAGAAAATGGAAAGCTTTGAGAATTCATTTGAACCCTCAAGGTGTAGTCTACTTAAAAATGAAAAATCTTTCTTTACTGATCATTATCAAAATATTACGCAAAATGAGAAAGAGACGTGTTAAATTAGTTCCCAGGTATATGAATTCTTTACCTACAATTTCAGGAAAAATTCTGAAGATATTTAGTGGCATGCTGCTTTGTCACTTCCCTCTGCTGTGATCTCTGTGCAGAACAATAGTCACCAAGTATTCAGCTTTCTAGTATTTTGCTTCATTTACTGTTTATTTACTGTATGTTTTGATACTCCACACATCATAAAATGTTGTAAAAACAACCTGTAACTTCTTTGTGGAGTTTTCCTCAAAGTTTCTTTCTCACTTCTTTAGCTGTATTCAATTACACTATTTTCAGAGTTGTCTAAGAAATAAAGAGGTGTTGGAATCCTCCAATATGAAGGATACGGATATGTGGTCCTTATTTAAATGAAGAACTAAAGCACAGAGATTAGTCATACTAATGCAGTAAGTAGCACCTAGAGTAAACCATTATCTTCCGTGTAGCCTCCTATTAGAAGAAGAGGGAGGCATAGCCTTTGCTAGGGAACTTTACAGTTGTTTGTTGGGAAGGAAGAGATTGCTGAGAATCCAGAGCAGTGTGTTCATGATTCATCTGGAGTGGCACTGACTTCTCTTTCTGTTCCCATAACTTTTTCAGATTCTCTTTTCTGGTCTCTCTTTCTTAATCCTTGTGATTTATATAACGATAGCTCCCAACATGTGGGAAGAAACAGTATTTTTAGATCTCAGAATGCCAACTTGAAGGATACTTTTTGGAATGTCAGATAATCATTACAGTAATTCTGCGTGAAACTGTCAGCACAGGTGGAATTGAATAATTTAGTTGACTTAAATGGCAGTTAAATTTCTGCTGAGCAGGTGGATATTCAGTTTTCAGCTATGCGTAACTTATATGATAGACCATAGTCCACGGGGTTAGTAAAACAGATATCCCTAATGAGGTGACATTCCTCACCTGCTGAAGGTCAACTTCCCGGTCCAGAGCAGGAGAAGCATTAGAGTCTATCAGTGATACTGTTATAAAGCTGCTTCTTATGTAACACAGGTGGAAAGGTGCATAACTCTTCTCTAGAAAGAGCAGAAACATTTTGTCTTTGAGAAGCTGGAAAACAAACCCCTGCCCGAGGCATAACTGCATTTGGAAAAATTTTTAGCATTAGAAGTAAGGATTTATAATGCTGTTAGTGAGTTGTTTATTATATGTCATACTGCCCACAGTAGCATTAGATGTGTAAATTCTGATAGGCCTTTGGGTAAATCCACTGAAACACTATCTGCAAATCTATGCTGAGGTTCTGGTGAGCTACTAAGGCGTGAAAGAAACACCACATTAGCAAATTGTGTGAAATGGAAGTTCCTTTCCGTTACGCACAAGTCTATTTGGACTTGAATGGCATGTGACCTTGGGACAGACAGTTTCTGCCTGGGGAAGGTTCCCTTTCAGCAGCCCCACTGTGAGGATCGTAAGTGACCTCAAATGAAGCTTCTCAAACGTGAATCCTCAGGAGATGTAGGGGGAAATATTTTAGGTTAAGTGGATCTCTGATAGTCAAAGCAAGCAGATGTGACGCCTACGTAGCTGCTTCTTAAATGATCTTATTCCATCTGGCTTTGTTCTATAGGGTTGCTTAGAAAAATCTTTTTTCTCTCCTTTTTTTAAGGAAGTATAATATGATACATATTACTGTGGTATATTATATTTTTCTAGGGCTTCAGAAGTCTATTTTATAAGTTTACAGAAGAAATTACTGTAACTGTTGCTCTTTTTTTTTTTTTTTTTTTTTAGTGNTTTTTTGTATCAGTGCTTTCATACGAAATCAGTTGATTGCAGAAGTTATGTAGCCTCAAAGTTTCAAAAAGTTTTCCATGAAGTTCCACAGGGAGTAGCATAGTTTTTATGATTCTAATTTAAATAAATAAATTTGACAGGATGACTGGAACCTTGCTCACTGTATTGACAAAATAAAATGAGTTGTGTGGTGGAAATAAAGCAAGCAGTCCAGAAAAAAATCCCCAAAGGCATGGATTTACTGCATGTGTAAGTGGGTCAACTCATGCATGAGAAATGAATGCTAAATGTAAATTGGTTGCAAAACTGTAGACTTTAAGTAGAACTGAATCAAGTGATAACCTAAATATTTTGATAGGGATGTCCTATCATGCTTCTCTTTAGAAAACAGTAAGAAAGCTCAGCGTTACAGAGAAATAATTAAATCATGTATTTGTGTAAAGTAGAACGGTGTTATTGCACTCCAGAATCAAAGGCATTGCATTCATTTATGTTACTGGCATTGGTAAATTTTAAGTTGAACCTGTTTTTGGTTAAACCTGTATTTGCATTGATGGGTTGCTTTACATGATACTCACTTCAATTCAATAAGACTGCTCTATTCCTTGATGAGCAAAATATTCAGTCCAGTCTAGAAAAATACTTCTTGGGCTTTTCCTGGGTAAAATAATAATAAAATAGAATAATCTATTTAGGAGATACAAGAGAAAAAGAAATTTCTGTCTTGCTGGTTTAATTTTCTATTTGTGATAACATTCATATTGCAAGGCAAGGCTTATACGAAAGGCATCAGTAGTTTAAAAAACTACTACATAATCTTCTAATATGTAACATAACATTTCATGGACGTAATTTTTAATCCACACTAATTGCCAGCTCGTCAACAGATGAATGTGTTACAGATAGGTATTGACCTAAAGGTTTACTTCTGTACTTATTTATAACTCTGAAAATCCTGATTGAAGGCTAGAACAGTTAATTGACAGGTATGCTATTTTCACGTTTTACTGTGGTATTGAGTGTATTGCATGTGCCTCGTTGTGCTGTATTTTATGGAATGAAAAATTCCAAGCTGTATTGAAGACAACAATAAAGTGCGTGGTGGTAACTGTTGCAAGCACGATGTCCATTGTCTGACTAAAGGACGTGAGTCTCTCTTGCAACACTAGCGACTTCAAGACTTAATCTACTTTTTAGGTAGCATTCCTATATTTAAATATACAGCTTTTTTTTTGCTGTTGTGATACTAAGCAGCTAAATTATAACAAAACCCCAACAAATTATTTTCCCTGTGTCCTTGAATATATTTTAGTGGTATCTAAATCACTAATTATTTTTAATGAGTATGTACTTTTGAAGCCAGTCTTCTTTACATATAGAAAAAAGAGAATGAAAATAAAACCTCTTCATGGCAGCTCAACTTGGGAGCTAATTAAAGTGAGGCTTTTAAAATGGGAAAAAATAATTAGCCAAAAAGTTGAGAAGTAGGAGTTAACACCTCCAGAGATCTTTGGGTAGTTAAATGCTTGCATGGAAAATATAATTTCTAATTTCCTTGTTTTACTTCATTGTCCATTACCTGCTTATCATTTTACCTTTTAGTTCCACCTTACCTAATGCTTTTGTGCTGTGCATCAGTTGCTAGGGCAGCATCTTAGACATTAAACCTCCCGCTGAAGAATGAGATACTCTGCTTCTTCTAATACCACCTTTAATCTTGATCCCTGGAGATTTGAATGTCTCACCCCTATGCTGCTCACAGGCTTCATTGACCTTGACAACAGCGGAATCTGGTCCTCTGTGGCACTCAGGTTTGGGTTTTTTTTCCTGTGTTAAAACACATAGGTCTGTGATTTCCTTAGGCTGTCAGTAGATCCATCACTTGTGACAAAGCCAGCACTGTAATGAGTGTAATTAACGATTGAACTTTTTAACCATCCTAACACGAGAAAAGAAGTAGCAAAAGTTTACATGTGCCATTTCTGCTTGTGTCTACAAACATCTGAGAGGAGAAGAGTTTACTTCTCCAAACATTAGATTAGAGTGACACAAGATTGCTTTCTAACCCTTTCTGCTCTTGGAATTGTTCAAATAATGATTTAGTTACAGAAATATTTGTGTCCTTTTTTTGAAAGACTGTCTCACACCAACACACTCTCACTGTTAGAAACCACATTATTTTAATGGAAAACTGAGGGATGTTTCTTTTTTCCCTCAGATCTGCCTTGAGATTCTTTCTCTCCTGTCTTTTCTCAGTTGGTAAAGAGTGACCCAGTTCACTCCCCCTGAAAGACAGAGTATAAAGGGGGAGATGCTGAATGTCTCCCTAAGTAGGCAACAGGCAGAAAATAAAAGGAGGTCTGAACGTCAGTCCCTGGTGGACTTCAGGAAAGTCTAATCCGAAGAAAATCTCATTTCAGAGGTGGGTTCTTTGAACTTCAAGGCTTTTCTGAACTTTACTCCTCTTGTGTCTCTGCTTTGCCTTGACTTCCTTCTTTCTTCACTGGGGAACAGTGGTGCAAAGTGAACCCATAGCCAGTTTGGCCAGCCTAGCCCTTTTCTAGCCTTAAGAGGAGAAATATACTCCAGAGTGTGTGACTTGTGTTGCCAGGGTTAACTGATTTTTGTAGAGTTTGGCATAACGGGAGAGCTGTTCCCAGTTTCCACAATAGTGAGTGGGTAAGTAGCTGAGGAGGATTGTGTTGCTGGTGTGGGTTTTGGCACAGCAGAGGTGGTCTTTGAGGGAAGACTGGAGGATTGTCTTATGAGGAAGCTGTGGCAAGACCCAGAGTCTGCACTGTTTCTGGGTTCTCCAGGCTGCGCCTCAGCATGCCAATACTGAGCAGGGATCCTACTCCGTCCTTTTATCAAGTGGGACAAAGGCACTTTGTCACCTTTTATCTTAAGTGAGATTGGCTATCATTTTGTTGCAGAGCTGGAGCTGCTTGGTAGTGCTGTTCCCTCAGGTACCACTGGTGGAAAATGAAGTATTCAAGGGATCTGTGGAGGTGCCTCAACCTCATCTCTCATGGTTTCTTGCCTGCTCAGCAGAGATAACTTGCTCTGGTGTGGGCTGGGCTGCCCTTGGCTGCAGTGTTGTGAGAACAAGGGAAAGGGCCAAAGGTTTTATTTGCCTGTGCCAGCAAGCTGTAGACATGACCAGGGCAAGGGTAGCAGCGATGGAATGAGGTCACTTGTTTGGCGTTGCCTTTTGTTTAGCATTCCTTTCTGCACAGTGCGTGTTTCTGGCTCAGATAATAGCTGACATGCTGTCTTGAATTGAGTTAGCAGTCAGGGTCCTTTTCAACAGAAATTAAGTGGATGAAAGGCTCAAAAAAGCTTGGTGGTGATGGAAAATTAAGCAGAATTATCAATGAAAGTGATGGCAAAAGTTATAGAAAGCTCTGACATTATTGTGGGGTGGGAGATTAGATGATCAGCCTGTATTGAAAATTAGTGGGAAAAATACTGAGGAGACACAAATCAGGGTTGAGGTTTTGGTATGAAAAAACCCCCATTAAGCGGAATAAGTCTATAAAGTTACAGGTAGGATACAACTGCAGAAGTGAATGTGATTATGTACAGTTCCTTGTAAGGCAAGAACTTGGAGCAGGAAATGTAGCTGTCAGGCATCATACTTAAAAGAAAAGCAAATATCTGGCATACAATAAAAATGTGGAACTCATTAATATAGGAGCCAGGGAAGACTAGAAGTATAAAATACATTAAAAGAAAGATTAGACAAGCTTGTGAAAGTTAAATTCATCGGGAAATATTAGCTGTTGTTATCCAAATCCAGTGACAGAGTCGGTAAGGTTTGGGTATGCTAATAGCAGGAAACCGAAATGATCGTAGCAAGGGGAGGCTGTTCCACAGGTTCTTGCCTTGGCATGCATTGCTGAGCAGTGACAGAGCCTTGATGGTGTCATCAGTGAAACCAGTGAGTCCATCAGTGAGCTTAGTGCCTTGTGCAGCTGTGGCTCTGTCCTACCAAGTGACCAACCCCTTTGTGTCCTTGGTTCACTATAACTGGCTTGAATGTACAGAGTTAAAAAGGATTATTAATTATGCACCTGACCCTAGACCCCCTCTGATACCGGTGGGCTTCATTCATGACATCTGATTGCCTTCACAGCCTTTCTGTTACAAACCAGAGAGCCTTTCTGAGCCTTGAATGGTGAATTTTTGAAGAGGTGGCTGAGATGCAAAGGTAGCTAAGATATGATGGATATTCCTTACATTCATGCAAGTGTTTTTGCATGGCATGGCAATTGACAGACAAGGTATTAGTCACAAGTAAGATGGCTTTGACCCCACTAGCATTTTTCTGGTTTTCAAGTGAATCTCCTTATCATCTTACCATGCTTGCCTTGGCAATGCAGGACCCTCTTGAAGCATACAAAGTGGATTAAGAAACTGAAGGATGTGCTCCAACCGCCGAAGTGTATCCAGTCCATCGTAGAGCTAGACCACAGCTACCTCCCCCTCTTGTAAAATAAGAATTTTATGTCCTCAGAACCATTTCATCCTAGAGATCTGCTCCTGTTACACTGCAGTACTTCCTAATGGAAACATTGCTTACATTATCAGGCTTAGAAACGAGACATCACTTCAAAGTTGTGTTCCCTGGAGACCCGAGAGTGATGCTGACTGCAGCTCCAGGCTTTAAAATTCAGAAAGGGGAAGGCTGGAAATAGTGGGTGCTGAAAATCAGATTGTTGCATGACCTCTGTTTGCCCTGTCAAGGGGTCACTGAGACTTGTCTGGTGCATGCACTAAACTTGTAATTTATGTTTGTGGAGGATGTCAGGAGGAAGATTCATGCCTGGATGTGCAGGTGCTCCATTAGGACTTAGAAAGACATGGATTGATTAGGTGGTTATTGCCATCTGCAAAATTAGCCTGGTCAGAGACCCCTGACAGGGAAGCTTGGTGCATAACCAGTGAGCCAGGCTCCAATTGATAGAGCCTCAAAATGTTGGCAGTAGACAACTAATTTAACTGTGAGAGCTATCACATCTGATATGCTGGCTCTGAAGTTTTGGGGATGGCATACTGCATCTGTCTGATGTCGGAACTGAATTTTGCCATGACTTTTTGTGTCTGGATCAGCAGAAGATAAGCACACAGTCCTCTGTGTGTGTGTGTGAGATATGGAAGGGAGGGGAGGTAGCCAGAAATTTAGCTGGTTTGTGTTTTTTTCGGGCCAGGTATAAATACATACCAGATGTATAAATGAGACTTGGGAACTGAGTATATCCCACAGGTATAAATGAGACTTAGGAGTTATCTGGTAGGCCTATGTCTGTAGGAAAAGATATTCTTATGGTTCAGAACAGCATGAAGAACTTGGGGAATCCTAGAAAATCTGCCTCGTGAGCAATTTGTTTATATTTTGCAACAGGATCTTTTCTGACATAACTCTAAATAAAATGAGAGGGTTGAGAGCTGAGGCACACAGTCCTTCTCTGTTAAACTAATAAAGCTGACTGTAGAATGTGGATCTCGTGGATATGGCTTTCGTTCACCTGTGTATCCTGCTCAGTGTTTGGTGTCTGTTCTCAGATGTGTACTGCACAGAGATGCAGCCATTTGTTCAGGCTGTTTCTTTTCTTACTGGTTTTCAAGGACTGGCTGGACAGAGGAGAGGGTTTCAGGAAGTATTTCCTATTGAATGAGCACTTTGACTCACTCCATTTAAGAACACTGCATTGTAAGGGCCACTGAGGCAGGTCCTTAGCTGTCATCAGTATTTGCTCACAGAAATCTTGTCATGCATATTTTGAGCCTGATCTTGAAAGCCTTGAGAATTTTGGCCCTAAGTGTCTATCCAGGTGTTACCTGAGGTGTTTCTTGTTTGTCAGACAAGTTCTCTTAGACATGATTGAATGTATGGATCAACCATCACTGATTTGTATAAAGACAGGGCAATAAATCTCATTACCAACTGGATTTGGGAAGTCTGCTCTTTATTCCTGATCTTTCTGATGGCATTCTTTGTTGCCTGTGTCAAGCTACTTCAGTTCTGTTTCCTTTTCTATAAGATGGGAATTATTGTGCTGAGGGCCTTTGGAAAGCTCTTTGAAGTTATAAAGAAAATGGTGGAACAGCTGAATGGTATGGCTGCTAGTTGTTGTTACTTGTGTGCGTAAATTTTGTAAGTGGTGACTTGGGAACACGGTACGAGAGGGGGTGTCTTGAGTCATCAGCTCTAGGCTTCTCTTTGGGAAAGGCATATCTTACAAAATTCTCAAAATCCCTGTCAAACTCTGCATTATCTAATTACAGCTTTAGCCTACTCTTTTTGAAGACAGTTTCTTAATTTCACCTGCTGCAGGTAAAAAGCCTCATCCAGTTCCCACAAAAAAGTTCTTTATGGCAGGGCAAGCATTGTCTTTTTGTTTGCATGGCATTTCTGCCTCTGTTACGTGTTGAGAGAGGTAGCATTCTCAGACTTTCGTTATGTGATGCTGAACAAGTAAGTAGTTTTCATGTGCCTTTGCAGAAGTCTCACTATTCCACAAAGTCTCGACTCTGCCGGTTCTTATGGGAACTCACTTTTTTTTGAGTACAGAGGCTGAGAATGTTTTTCACACTATTGTAAGTGAGATTTAAAAAATACCTTTCCTGATTAATTTCAGGATTATATTTGGTTTTCTTCAAGGCTGTTTTGGTGGCCTACAATCACTGAGTGATTAATTTGGATATGCAAGTAGATCTCTTTCCAACCACCAAACCTATAACTTGCAGCAGAAATTCTCTGAAGAGCATATTTTTGCATTAAGTAGTATTAAATTCCATCTTATTACTCCAGACCTCAAACCTGATCAGTTTTACATAGAGAATCTTCGTTACAGCCATACCTCATTAATAAAATTACTTAATAAATTAATCATGATCAGACCCTGAAAGTATTTCCTCTTGATGTATTTCAGCATCATTCTGTTGTTAGCACAACTTGTTAAATTATTTGTGCAATGAGCTGATCCACCTGTCTGAATTTGCAATTCTTGGATCAGTCAACATATTTTCTAACTTAATACATAAACCTTATTTTTTTGTGCTACTTCTCTGTGACTGCTGTGCTCGATTTGGTAGATTATTAATAGCCCTTATAATGATATTTATGATTTCGGAGTGCCAGGGATTTATTCACTCTTCTTGTTTACTTATTTTTGGGTTCTTTCAATCTGAGCACATAGAAATCTGCATAATAACAGACATGTTGGAAATTTTGGTGAATACAGAAAATACCAATGGAAAACTTTTATCACAAGGATTTGCAGTACTTTGCTTGATAAAAGATTATAAAAAAATGTTTTTGAGAAAAAAGGATCATATGGTGATAGGCTTGAGAAATTCCTTGCCTGCTGGTTTCATACAGCTTTTTCTTCAGGTAATTGTATTTCCTTTCTTGATGTGAATATGTGAAACAGTGTAAAATTTAAAGACCTTGTTAACAGTATTATTGTTATTATTATTATTAACTACAGATTTGGACGTAGTTCTTGGGTTTGACCTGTTGCAGTAAGAGTTTCCTGGATACTTTTTATTTTGAAAGATGCTGAAATTTTGCAAATGCTTGGTCTGCAGCGTGGAGCCTTTCAAAGTTATTCCTAACAGAAATGAGGACAACCCTGTTTCTGTGCTCAGAGTGCATGACAGACTATTTTGTGGGGCACTTGTTTCACATGTAGGTTGCTGTCTCTCTGTGCTGCCTATATATCTCTGCCACTGGAAAAGTCTCACTTTGCATACCTGTTTTTCATAAGAAGTTGAAAGAGGTAGAAAGAGGAGAGAGGGAAAGANTCACAAGGATTTGCAGTACTTTGCTTGATAAAAGATTATAAAAAATGTTTTTGAGAAAAAAGGATCATATGGTGATAGGCTTGAGAAATTCCTTGCCTGCTGGTTTCATACAGCTTTTTCTTCAGGTAATTGTATTTCCTTTCTTGATGTGAATATGTGAAACAGTGTAAAATTTAAAGACCTTGTTAACAGTATTATTGTTATTATTATTATTAACTACAGATTTGGACGTAGTTCTTGGGTTTGACCTGTTGCAGTAAGAGTTTCCTGGATACTTTTTATTTTGAAAGATGCTGAAATTTTGCAAATGCTTGGTCTGCAGCGTGGAGCCTTTCAAAGTTATTCCTAACAGAAATGAGGACAACCCTGTTTCTGTGCTCAGAGTGCATGACAGACTATTTTGTGGGGCACTTGTTTCACATGTAGGTTGCTGTCTCTCTGTGCTGCCTATATATCTCTGCCACTGGAAAAGTCTCACTTTGCATACCTGTTTTTCATAAGAAGTTGAAAGAGGTAGAAAGAGGAGAGAGGGAAAGAGAGAGAATCAGAATAGTTGATACACAGTTTCATAGAGCCAAAGCAGAATTCAGATCTGAGTCCCTATTTGAAAAACTTGAACATGGGTCATGCATCTGTGTACGTGATGTGTTATGTCAATTTTATACAGAATTTTGGAAATCGCATGAAAGTTCATAATTTTAGAGGAAAGTGATGTGCTGATCACCTTCACTCCTACTGGATACACAGTTAAATTGGTGTGCATTCAGAAAGAGAGGGGATAGGTGGCAGGCACTTGGACTGGAAATATCAACCGTAACTTGAAGTGCTGCATTTGTATATGAAAACCAAAGAGGGTCCAGGTTTAATGTGTGAAGGACCCTAGCTCAAGATCTCGTGTATCTTTTACTGCTGAGATCAGGTATTTGGCTGTTTTACCAACTGGAGTCTTCTCCTTCCTCCCCTTTGTCCGTCTCCAACTCCACCAAGAAAGCTGAAGCTCTCATTCTGCTGATGCCCAGCACAAGAAAAGAAATCTAGACAGTCACAACTAGTTTGCCCTCACAGCAAAGTTCCTTTTTTGTCGTCTCAACTCTATCCAGATCATTAATGGCTTGTAGAGTAGTTTCTTCTCTGGAGGCCAATTTTGCCAGTGAAGTGTTCTGATGTGCCTCTTATTGTCCTGCCTTCCTTTTTCACCTGGGAGTGTCCTCTGCCAGCTCAGTGGTTGGTGGCATTCTCCTGAAACTCTCTGGTAATATCTCACGGGG
This sequence comes from Mohoua ochrocephala, assembly GCA_013398855.1. Taxonomy (NCBI): domain Eukaryota; kingdom Metazoa; phylum Chordata; class Aves; order Passeriformes; family Acanthizidae; genus Mohoua; species Mohoua ochrocephala. The sequence goes on from VZTA01027042.1 coordinate 139,694, forward strand.
GCGGAGTGTGTTTCTCGGGATGGGATTAATCTCATATTAGCTTGTTATTTTGATTATAAAAGTGCCAGGAAATGTAGAGGCACAAGTGCATTCTCATATCGGTGTACTGGAACAATGAATCTGTGTACTTGTTCCAAAGACATTTAGTTATCAGGGTACAGGAGGCCAAATCCTTGGTAGATTTGTGTGGCCAGTTCCAAATGCCTTGCCAGTGGATTATTACATAAAGGGAAATCCTTTGACTTGTGTGTGAGCTTGAAAGTGAGGGGATGTCCTGCTACACTCTTTGGTTTTATTTTGTTTTGTGTTCTTCACTGCTACACTGGATCCACATTGCTTCCTCTTCTGTGTTCATTTCACAAACCACTTCTTATGGCCATGTCAGGATTCTGCTTCAGCAAACCCATAGTAATCTAAGCCTGTGTGCATGTGCTTGGTGCTCTAGGTATGAACTGTGACAGTTTTCCTAAAAAACTATAGAATATTGTTAATGCTTTTAGATTTTTCAAGAACTCTTTTGCACTGGTATATAAGGACTGTTGCATTTATATGATACTAGAGCAGTATCAAACCAGATGTTAGAAAGCATGGTTTATTTATTCAAATGCGGTCATGCAACCCTCACTTGTCTGGAAGCAGACATATTTTTGATTGCTGAGCAAAGTTTGTTTATGTTAGAATCATTGCTCCAAATGACCTTGGCAATTTGCAGTCCCCTGTAGCTAATAGCTTTCTGAATGAAAAGAATGGACCCTGAACTCTGGAGGTGAATAAATTCTTTGCTGTGTATTAAGAGGAATTTTCAAGTACGCTTTTTGTACTGTTTGATAACAACGCTGTCCTAAAAGCTATTTAATCTTTCTTATCAATAGTTAACCTTGATGTCCTCATAGACACTCAGCATTTTTTTTTTGTTCTAATTTGTTTAGTGTGCTCCCTTCTTAAGTGAGTAACTAATTTTAAAAAATTGTGCCCTTTTCCCTTTTGTTTAATGCTAATTATTTTAAAAGAAATCTGCTGCCCCATGGGTAGCAATAATCCCTTTTTTCGCCTTATTTCCTTTTCTGTTGTCCATTTCTTTGATTACATTTGGTTTTATATCTAGAAGTGGAAAGAGTCATTGCTTATTGAATTGGTGGTACATAAAGGCTCTTTCGTCTTTCAAACTAAATTTCTTTTTGGTATCCTGAATCTTGTTCTTGTGCAGGGTTTTGCTAACATCTCTGCTTTGTCTGTGCTTTCCTACACAGATGTGCTCCACACTTCCCCCTCATACGTCTGTAGCTTTTTCAGGTTGGTTAGAAATACTCCTAAGTTAGCACACAAAGGAAAGCAAGGCATTTTAAACACTCCTTTTTTTAATTTTTTTTTTTAAATTTTTAAAGTTTTTATCCTTTCCTGGACTTTCTGGCTAAATCTTAATCCAGTATATCTTAATTCAGTATATTTTGCTGTAATTCTGTTACGGAAATGATGATAATAGTGATGATGAGAATTCCCAACTCCACTGTTATGTGGGAACCTGCTTGACAGAGTGTTAAAAAGTGGCCTAAATAAAAGTAAATGAATTCTATTGGTAAAAGTGCTAATAGTCAATGTGGTGACAAGCTGTTCTGTCTTGGAAAAACAATTTAAAAGCCCTAAATCATAATATAATTCTATCAATTCTATCATTTTTTTATACTGAAATCTACGAACAGGGGTTACGTATGTGAAGAGCACAAGAGCATGGACAAATTTCACTTTGCAGAGCTGAGAGGAGATGTCTGCATGTAAACTTTACTTTGAAAATGTGTTTGAAGAATAGAAACACTGATAGTGTGAGATCTCTCTGAGTAGTGAAACAAATCTGTGGTACATTTTAAAAAGCAATGCTGTTGTCCATTTTTGTCTATTTTAGACCTCACATCAACATCTGCACACGGAGATAACCATTATTAAGCTGTTCAGGTCATTAAACTGGATGTAAGTAAGGCTGTGCAGAAAGAATGCATGAACAAAATATCATTCATGAGTATTCTGCAGTAACTATCTGCCAGCTTCCTTCTGGCACTTTTACTCTGTTTCCTTCTTAAAGGAAATGAGATCATTCAAGGTAGGCTTGTCCTTGATGAAAGAGGTGTAAAGTATCTTATATATTTTTCAAAAGTGTTATTGTTTAAGAGCTTGCCGGAATAGCTTTTTGCTGCTAAGTTTTTTATGACCAATACTAAAAAATTGAATACTAAGAAATAGTCTTAAGAACTAAATAAATGTTCATTAAGAACTTTTTGGATAATTGAAAGCTATATAACTGTTTGGAAGCAGATTTTAGTTGCCAACTTCAACCTCTCTGAGGACAATTTCTAAATTTAACAGACGACAACTTACTAAACCAGTTTAGTCAATATGGGAGACTTGCTATCAATTTTTACTCTGATAGAGGAGAAGAATAACTGGCAGTTTAAAAATTAGCAATTATGATGGCTGTGATCTGATTGAAGTACCT
>VZTA01027042.1:142191-276526 GCA_013398855.1 Mohoua ochrocephala
GATTGAAGTACCTCTGTGTGCATAACTCCAGGCACCAGGCAGTACTGTGTTTATTTTGAAAGGCCCTATTTTCAAACCTTAAAGCAATGAACTTAAATGTAGCACAACTGTAACCAAATTGTAATAAAATGCAAAATGACACTGAACAGAATCAGTCTTGGTTAAGAAGTGATAGTCATAAAGGGCCTGATAAAGGAGATAAGCAAAGAATAAATTTGTGATAATTCTAAGTTATTCAAGGTAGGGCAGGAATAGAATGTGAGTAACAAAAAAAAATTTTATAAGGGTAAGTGAAAAATGAAATGCCAAATGTGATTGTAAGTTCAGATAAATGTGTATATATAGCTTACATCTATAAAATAATGGCCTCTGCACTGACCATTACCTCTCATGAGCTACTTCTCTGAAGGCACAATCTCAGTGCTCTTTAACAGTCAAAAAGGCAATTTGAACATTAGGAATACATAGGAAAACAATGGAAAATGAAAGAAAAGAAACTTTGATTATACATCTGTGGAAGTCCCTTTTTCACCCAGACTTTGAATAATGGTTTTGGTTTTGGTACGTTCAAAAAAAAAAAAAAATCTGGAAAATCACCAAGGATGATTGAATTCAATTGGAGGAATGAATGAGTTCTGGCATAGGAGTCTTCAGCCTAGATGAAAGGAGTTAAAGGATTCAGAAAAGTGTTGTAGAAAGCTCTGCACAATCATCATAGAGAGGGTAGTCAGGGAGTGACTGCTGTCTCTGTCTTCTGATGCAAGGACTAGGAAGTAACAAATGAAGCTCTCAGAAGGGCAAACCAACCAAGCGGAAAGAGGCGCTTCCTTGTGGAAAGTATTAAATGAGGTATTTTTGTACTGGAAGACTCATATGAGTATGAAAATTTAGCTTAGTTCAAGGACAAGGCAAGCACTGAGAAGAAAAATCTGCTGCACAATGAGAAAAACCCACACCAGGTTCAGGAAATACACCAGACTGAAAACAATTGGAGTCAACGAATATGTATGTAGGGGAAGTATCATATGTGTTTACCCTGTCCATACTGCTTCCAGCTAGTGCTTGTGGCCACCCTTGGATAAAGAACACAAGGCCAGGTGGACCCTTGGTCTGAGCCAGTTATAGAGGCTCTTAATTCTGTCTTTATATAGAAGCAGTGATAAAACATTTTTATAAAATGTTTTTATAAAATATAAAATTTAAAACATTTATATAATAGATGGAAAGAAATGGATGCTGAATATAAGTTACTAGCTAAATACAAAGGATACAGAAAGGTGAAAGAGTCCATTATAAACGGCTAACAGAGTTAAAAGTAACAGCGCCTTTAAAATAAAGGATCATTATAAAATGTAGTTTTTAGCTGTAACCGAGATAAGTTCTGCCAACATAATCTTATTTCAAGTCAATGGAATGTGGTTTCTAATCCAGTCCTTTCCAATTTTTCAGAGTGTTTTACATGTTGAATTTGTATTTGAAATAAGTAAGATCTTATTTCACATTTGAGATTTAGGCTTTCTAAAGTTACAACATATAAAAAGTTACAGTATTTTTGGAATGAAGCAGAAAGATGTGTCCATCCCACTTCCTCGAGACATCTGAAGCTGGACCACAATACTGTTTTAAAGAGCGTTTGTTGTCTGTGACCAGTGAGGCGTATGGCAGATGGCTAACTGGCAGATTTCAAGATGTAGTTGTTATCGAAGGGGAATCTCAGATAGGGATGTTTTTAGTAGTTTTCCCAGTGGCTAGTCTTTGGTTAAAGACTTGAACTAATTTTATAGGTTCTCTAGTGGACAAGATGCTTGCTGGGAAATTAATTATAGGTACAAAATTAAATAATCTCAGAGGTAAAAGGAAACTTTGTGATCTTTCAACAAGTACCATTATGGAGTGATTTCAGATTCTGGGTTAAATGGTGAAAGTCCAAAAATACTTACTTTTAATAGTCAGATGTAAAATAATCGGTTTGTGAACCTGAAAGTCAAATGACGCTTATCACAGGATGAGAGTTGGATTTGAAAGCCAGAAAAATGTAGGAGTCGTTCTAGTTGTTTCTGTCACTGTAGCACTGGGGCAGACAAGGTGATACCCTTGGAGGTTCTGTGAGGACACCGCTGGGTAGAAGGAGCATGATGCTCTCAGCAGAGGTTGTACAGAATCAGGGCAGATACCAGGGTATGGTGTTCCCATGCCAAGGTGGATTTGAAACAGCTGAGTAGAGTTCAACGGAGGACAACAGAAATGATCCTGGGGATTGTAAAATAATGCTAAGCTGTTGGAGTGGCAGCTATTCATTCGTCTGTGAGAAAGAAATGGTTTTAGTACTGCATAGAGATATTTGCACAAGAAAAAGATATCAATAAAGCTGGGACTTGACAGCAGTCCTGACAGAGATATGACAAGGTCTCCTGGCTGTGGATTTAAATAAACTGTATCTTCCTAAAGATAGCTGAATGCAGTTAATTTTTTATTCAGAGGAGACATGGCCTGGATCAGTGCTGTTAGCTATTCTAGAGAACACTTTTTAAAATGCAGTCCAGTTGTGTCTTGCTCCTTTCAGCATCAGGCTAATTGAGTGTGGGACCTGGAGGTGTTCTCTCCCACAGGTGTTTGAAAGGACTTAAGACCTTTTCACTTTTTCTGCAGCATGGCTGTATCTTCTCATTCTCTGCCAAACTGCTCACCATCCTGAGGCTGAAATTTTTTGATGTACTTGAATTCAATGAAGGGCTTTGGAGTACAAAATGCAGTCTTGTGCTATGCAGAGAGATGCAAGGAAGCTGCAAAGTGAACACCTGTATGAGAAAGAGAGGCTTACAACTGCTGAAGGCTAGAATTGCATCATCATGGCATTCCATCTCATTTCTGTGGTGATTTTGTTGGGTTTTCTTGACATCTTTCAAAGCTTTTATGTATGTCTTCTCCATGTGCTCATGGTGGCTTGCATATAGGAAGTCAAACTTTTCTTTCCTTGTTTTTGCTCTATTTAACTCCAGCTGGTGACTCACTACCGTGCAGCCACTCACTCCCTGCAGCCCTCACCAATCGGACAGGAGGGAAAATCAGAATCAGGAAAAAAGTAAAACTTATGGGTTGAGATAAGAACAGTTCAGTAATTAAAACAAAGTAAATAATAACAATAAGCCTAACAAAGATGATAATAATAATAGCAGCAGCAGCAACAACAACAAAACAACAGCAACAGCAGCAATAATAATAAAAAGGAAATTAACGAAAAGAGAGAAACAAACCCCAAGAAAAATGAGTAATGCCCAATATAATTGCTTACCACCTGCTGACTGATACCCAGCTGATCAGCAATCACTCCCTCCCAGCCAGTTTCTCTCCGTTTATACACTGAACACGATGTTCTGTGGTGTGGAATACCCCTTTGGCCAGTACAGGTCTGCTGTCCCAGCTGCACTCCTCCCCGATTTTTGTGTGCCTTCTTGCTCCCAGGGCATGAGATACCGAAAAATCCTTGGCTTAGGGTGGCACTGCTTAGCAAGAACCAAAACATCAGTATGTTAGCAACGTTATTCTCACACTGAATCCAAAACACAGCACTGTACCAGCTACTAAGAAGAAAACTAACTCTATCCCAGCTGAAACCAGGACATGATCCTTATGTAAATAGGAAGGACTGCAATTGTTTACTTGGAGCATCCCCAACATCCCTAGAGCATCTTATCTTTAAACTGTCCAACATTATGTTGCTGTTTAAAGAGGTGCTACTGCTGTCTGCTGTGGCAGTGCTAGGGATGTTCCCACTCATCTGTGCGGGAAGTTAACACTTGTGAGTTGTGTGGGAAGACTGGGAGAGGACAGGATTCTCTTTTAAGTGACACTGAAATTCTGAATTGATTTAAGAGAGTTGTGAATCTTGACTCATATGTTTAATGGCTATGAGGAGGTAGGAAGTTAATGGAGATGGGTAGTAAGAGTACTTCTTATAGTGCTGAAAGTTATTTAAGATCCCCCTCCAAAATGTTTAGCTGATCTAATTAAATTAGGTTTTAATTTGGTTTAAACTAATGCAATTTCTATGTATCTGGAGACAATTTCAGGAAAGGTAAGATTCAAGAAGATGATCTAGTCCCTTTCTGTAAGATGCTGCCCAAGAGGCGTATCAGATAGTTTAGTGCTGCTCCACCCTTAATGTTCATCCTTGATTCCTCTGTCATAAGAAACTGAAGTTGGTGCCTTGAGAATTTTGGTTCAAGCTGTGCCAAAGGTTTGATGCATCACTGTGCAGAGAATTAATGCTGAAAGAAAGAAATGTGTCTCCTCACATAGGGTATTCATCAAATTCTGCTGAAATATGGTCTGGTCCTTTTCTTGTGGGTCTATATGTAGGCTAAAAATGGACCCTGCTTGTAAGGGCTGTGAACCTGTAAGAATTTCCTAGTGGCCTTTCTTCTGCCTTTTCATGTAGGTAAAAATCTGCCCCCAGCATGAAACTGGAGCTTTCCAGTACACCAAGGACACTTTGAAGTAACAGACTTTCAGTTTTGGACATTACTGCAACATCAAAGCGCTTTATGGCATCCAAGCCCCTGCTTTGTAGGGGAGATGATCAGCATATCAGTGAAACTGCTTCTCATGGCTACAGGGCGTATAGAGCTGTACAGGTGTTTGAGGATGGAAATCTTTGGACAATGGAGACTGGGATATGGGAGAGCAGAGGCAGGGCACTCAGGAGAAAATTCTCCTTTGTAACAAAGTCATTAAGGATTTCAAAGGGCTTTGAAGGTGTAAGTGCATTTTCAAAACAAATCCTAGTTTGTTATGTTCAGAGAAAAAAGAGAAAATATTTGTGGATTGCTTAATGACAGAAAGTTGCTAGAAAAATTAAGAAAGATGTTAAAATGTTACCTTGTGTCACATCAGTCACATGCCTTTATCACTTGTATTGGAATGGATGTAGATTCTCCATTCTGCTTGCAGAAACCATTTCCATTTTTTGTACCACAGTTTTTAAAACTGCGGTTATAAGAAAAAGGTAAAATTTAGGCAAAAGTATCCCTCTTTATTTCCCTGGTCATGAATGGTGAAAATAAAGGAGATATAAGACAACAGACACAGGGGTCAAATATTTTTCCCGTATTTTAATCGGTAAAAGTGAAAATGTCAAATAAAGTTTGCCAAAGACTGTATTAACATAGTCCCTTTTTGCACTTGGTTTTGGTGCCAGTTATAATAAAAACGTGAAGAATTTTAGTGTTCAGTTGGCCAGTTCAAAGCCAATATATGAGACAATACTGAAACCGTATTAAACTTCTTAAATGAAAGTTATGCTGCAATTTAAGTGTCTTTTTCTGCAGAGAAAAATCGTCCTATTATAGTCGGGTTTTATATAGATAATGGATGCAATTCATTTGAAGAGGCTTTGTAATTTTGTTTTGGTGTATGAAATACCATTTCATATATGCCTTTTGGCATTTTCCATGCAAATTACTTTTTCATCAAATGCAGTTTTTGTAGTACTAGCTCTGATTTTCAAAAGATTAACATTCAAAATAAATTGATGCATAAGTATTGAATTTGTGCAATTAAAATGTGCTCCAAGAAGAGAGAGGAAGTGGTTTATGAGTCTGTTGAGATGCTTATTGTGCTTATGACTATTGCAATGACAATAGATGCCAGTGTTGACCCTCTGTTACTAATTTAATTGCTCATGAGGATATAAATTTCCCCTTTGAAAGCAATAAAGACAATGTTTTTTTAGAATCAGTGGTGAACATTGAGACATCCATTGCGTTTTGTCCATAATGTAAAACATTCTCTCATAAAGATAATTAAAAATTGGTTAAATTCCACATGGTAGTAACTGGGGTAATTTGTTTCTTGCGAGCTGGGATCAGAAATGGGCATCAGGCTTTTATTTTCTGCACAGTCAGAGGATGCCTCTAAAGTCCCTGCTGGTTGGCACTCAGGCTGTTTTGTGCATAGCTGTTGCAAAATGCAAGTCATTATTTTGTCAATCATGTATAACCTGTTAGTTATTTAAATAAGTAGAATATGAGTCTTATATGAGGTTTAAATCAGGTCTGTTTCTATGCGTGGGGCAATCTCTGGATTGTTCAAAATGATAGAGATAATTTCTAGTAAATAGCACTCAGAGGCTTGTACTTTTCCCAAATTAGATAGGTAATTTGTATTTATCATCTTCTGTCATGTACAATTTTGATCACAGTATAAAGCCCTGCTCATGTGAGGAGATTCATAAGGGTGCATGATTTTGCCTGTACTGTGAAGTTTTTAGTACTTTGAGTAAAGGCAGATCTTGACTTGCATGGAGCTCATTGCAGGCCTGTAGCTGTAAAGACTGCATTAAAAAACCCGGGAAAGTATGAAAACAAAAGTCTTATGATTCCTCTGAGAAAATTATATTTTGTCACTTTCTAAAGACAGAGCTAATTACTTACATGCCTTAAGTTACTCTAAAGATGCTTGGGCTGTACTCTTTCTCCATATGTGTTGATATGATTACAGTTAAGTGTAATTAAAGGTAATTTGATCTCTGCTGATGCATACAATTCTATATAAAAATATATATGTATACTGTGCTCTACTGACAGTGATGGAAATCCCTAGGGATGTGAAAACTTGTTACACAGAATTCCAAGCAGAATTAGAGCCATAAGTTTGGTTTCCTCTTTATGAAATATTTTTTTGCAAAGTAAATACTAGAAAATGAATGGAAATAGATTGAGATTGCTGGAAAATATGAGGACCATGCCACAAGAAGTAAATTTCTCCTGTTCTTCCCCCAAGGAAAAACCCTGTAGTAATTGAAATAGACAGAATGAATATAAATTCCTCAGCCCTAGTATTCTGTCTAGAAATGCCATGGCCTGTGTCACTGCCAGGTCAAAATTTATTAAATGATAACAAAATAAAGATAGATTGAGGCTTTTTAATTTCAGATGTAGTTACAGAAAAACGTATTTGTGTATTTGTGCTATATAACTGTGATGCAGGAATTACTATATGAAATTTTATGAGTTTTTATAGGCTAAAAGTAAATATCACAGTGGTCTCTTGGCTGAAAATTCATGATTTTCAGACTGCTTTCTTTTTAATTTTAACCGCAACTCTGAATATTCTGTGTTTATAATTTATTTCAGGATAATTAAAAGTATTTTTTTCTTTTTTTTTTTTTGCCAAATCAGCTTGAGAAAGGTGGACCTGGCACAGCCCTGGCTGTAGTTGCTTATGTTGTGGATGGGGTATAGGAAATGCTGGGGTAGATCCAGAGGTGTGGGAATGGTGCAGAGGTCTTTGGAGAACCAGTGTCGCAGCTGGCAGGGTTTGTATGTCTGAAGAAAAAAAAAGAGTGGGAAATCAAACCTTGTCTTTTCTGCGACTGGTGAAAAAATCAGTCAGCTCCTAAGTTACTGACACAAACTTTTACTGATCAAAACTAAGTTACTGATACTAACTCCAGTTTCATACAGCTTTGTCTGGGACCCTGATGCTTCTGGTGCTATGTTTCTTCAGTTTTAAGGAGTCGTAGTATTTTTCCCTCCAGTTGGGTACATTGACAGAAGACTGAGAAAATGTAGTAATATAATTTCCATTTTCAGCTGAAGTCTCAGTACTTAGTAGAACAGCCCTCACAAAAATACTTCTTTAGTTTTATTAATGCATGTTTACAGTGTCTATCATGCCTGTTACCTGAGCCTGCATTTAAAGCAGTTTCTATTGCTCTTGTAGAGTTTTTCAAAACTTCTTTGTTTAACAGCACAGTGAAGGAAAAGCAATTACTTTGAGGTGCATCTATACCAATTCAAACATATACCTCCCAGAATATAATTTATATTTGCCTTTTCAATAGTGTTTGTGTTGACCATGTTTTTCTAATCTTTTGAATTACGAATGAAGTGGAACGTCTTTTGCAGTATTGGCCTTTCAGTTGAGTTTGGCAGCCTGTAGTCACTTACTCAGTGTCATTTTGGCATCAGTTGGCATTTCCATGGAAAATGTCATTACCAGTGTCTCTCTTCCCTTAGAGAGATGCCTAGAGGGGAATGTAGGCCTGCATTATAACTTAAAGAAATTACAGTGATCAATACACAGTTCTGGTATCAGTGTGTAGTAGTGAATATCCTATACAGTCCAGATTTGTTTTTCTTGGAGAAAGCTTAAAGCAGGTTCCATTATTAAGGGGAAGGACTTGATTGCTTTTTGGGCAATGTGTGCTACTTATGTATAGCCAGCTCTGTGGAATATTAATAAACTGCACCTCCTGCTTGTGGGTGTTCCAGAACTGTGGATATGATTGTTTCTGAAATTAAACAGTACTTTTGAGACCTGCAGTTTACAGATCTTCATTTTGAATTTTAACTTTTGTGACATTTCTCTGTTTGAGTTGGGAGAAGGATTTTTATATCTACTTCATGGGGGGAAAAATGTAGAGTAAAATTATGAAGGAAGGAATTGGAATTGGTTTCATATGCCCCTGCTTGTAAGGAAAAACTTTTCAAAAAATGTTAGCAGAGACATGAGATTTATTCTGATGTTAGTACGGTAAGAGTATCTTCTTTTTGCCTTGTGGTTTTTTTCAGGGACATCACTGAAATGCTGAAAAGGCAGTCAGCTCAGAGTCATTTTGTTCCATTGAGGTTTTTTTATTCGTTTTTTTTTTTCCCCCTTTCCGTAGACTTTACAAAGGTTTAGAAATGTAAAAGGAGAGTAAGTGGGGAAAAATTGTTTCAAATTCATAGCAGAGTAAGGACAAAAAAGTTAAAAAAGGGTCTCAAAATGGTAGGTAATGGAAGGCATACAGGTCGACTTTGTGTTCTGGCATATTCTGAATACAGCTGTAACTGAATTTTTATAGTGTTGGTCAGAAAAGATGCATTTGGGGAAGAGGATGTGCAGTCCCATGTTCAAGGACTCAGATATGTTTGCTGGTCTTCCATGGACTTTTCTGTGATCTTGGACAACTCATGATCTTCCTAGATAAGGAAGAAACCCCATATGAAACAGAAGCTGCCATTCACATCTAAGAGGAGTTGGTATCCTATGACAAGGAAAAGTACAGAAATGTAAATGAATTATTACACTTTCATGTTTATTCTTAGAAGAACCCAAATTGTGCAAAACAATTAGAGTTGAGAATAGAAAAGTGGTGGCGTTGAGGATTTGATAAACATTGACATCAACTAGTATTTAGAATTTAAGCTGTTTGGGGGAAGGAAGTTTTGGCAGCTCTTAGAACCTAGCACAGTGGAGACATAATGGCAGATCAGGACCACTCGTCAATGTTCCAGTAAAATCTGGAAGCATAGTTTACAATTCAGCCAGATATATGGTATCAATTAAGAAGAATATAAGCATAATTAGGGAAACAGGAGTGCCAAAGTAGGAAGATTAACCATATCCACAGATGCTGTGGTTGGTCTGGTGACATTCTTGATCCATAACTTTTACACTTTTTTTTTAATGGACAGAAAGAAAAAATAGAGTAGTTAATGAAAGATTCAGAAAGGGACTGGAGAAAGAGAGTGGGAGCAAGAAATAAAAGAGCTCTTGGATTAGAAGTAGGTTAATATTGCTCTGGTCTATTTCTGTCCTAATGCTGCATTTGTGCATTGTAATAGGATGTACCCAGGAAGCACCGAATGTGACCAGAAATACAATCTTCCTTTTCTTGGTTTAAATTGAGAATAAGCATGTTGTTAACAAGAGAAGGTACCTTTTGGGGTTCTTTCTGTTTATGAGTACAGTGTGATAAATGAAATACCCCTAAATCTCAGTCAGTCTTTCTTATTACATTTCAATATACCCAGTGATAAAAGGGTTTACTTTTATCCTCTTCAAGATTTCATGTGACTTACTAAAAGATCTTGAATGAAGTCACAGTACTTGCCAAGATTTCATTTCCATTGGAAACAAGAGTCATCCTAAACAACATGTGTTACTTGGATATACTGGTTTGCATAGGAATGGACTTGAGTCATCATGTCTGTAACTCAGTGAGAACTGAGGACAAATACTAATTTTATTTGTTTGTTTGTTTGAATGCATGTAAATTAATAAAATTTGTTTAGTGTGTTTTTTCAGAACAGTGATAAGCAAGTTCACTTCTAAAATCAACAATAGTGTCACCTTGAATATTATGTGCAGTTTTGGGCACCACAATATGAGAAAGACATGAAGCTGTTAGAGAGTGTCCAAAGGGGGGCCATGAGGATGGTGAAGGGCCTTGAGGGGAAGCCGTGTGAGGGGCGACTGAGGTCACTTGGTCTGTTCAGCCTGGGGAAGAGGAGACTGAGGGGAGACCTCATGGCAATCTACAGCTTCGTCATGAGGAGAAGAGGAGGGTCAGGCACTGATCTCTTCTCTCTGGTGACCAGTGACAGGACCTGAGGGAATGGCCTGAGGTTGTGTCAGGGGAGGTTTAGGTTGGGTATTAGAAAAAGGTTCTTCCCCCAGAGGGTGGTTGAGCATTGGAACAGCTCCCCAGGGAAGTGGTCGCAGCACCAAGCCTGACAGAGCTCAAGAAGCGTTTGGACAATGCTGTCAGGCACATGGTGTGAGTCCTGGGGCTGGTCCTGTGCAGGGCTGGGAGTTGGATTTTGGTGATCCTTTTGGGTCCCTTCCAACTCAGAATATTCTGTGAGTCTGTGAATACAGATGAAAGCAGTGTATCTCTTCCGTAGTGGTGGCTGTGTACCACTTCCATGTCAAAAGTAATTGGTGGTTTGCAATTTCTCATCTTCAGTCTAGTTTCGCTACAGTTATCTGTTTCCATTGCTGGCAACTCTCCCTTCTTTCTTTGTATAGAGAGTTTCTCCGCCAAGTACAGTAACTTTTCAGCAGTTCTTGCCAGGGAGTTCAAAGATGAGCTGTGAGGCACAGGTTTTGCTTTTAGACCTGATGAAGCTGTCTGTTGCATTGTTTGCCGAATACCTTCTATTCTAAATGTTTACTTTTGTCTGACTTTGCTGTGTGGAACTTAAAATGTCCATGCCAGTTGTCATCCTGGAACATCTCTTTCACAGCTAGAGAAAACATACATATTACTTTGCTTGTGTTTTAATAAATTACTTATTTTTTTTAATAACTTAAATATTTTTTTCAGCTGCATTTGCTATTGTTGTTAAAAAAGAAAAGAAATGAGGTGGGAGAGGAGGAGGATTTATATGATGGACGAGTGTTTGTCTGTTGATCTGTGTCTGATTTGCTTCAGGAATGTAGCATGGCTATAATTTGCCATCTAACAGGTACTCAGAATTTCCTCCACATTTTCTGCTGGATGTTGGACTACTGCATATTGGACCAAGCTGAAATATCTGAAACAGGATTAGGAAATTTCTCCCTTCTGTACCATCAGTGCCTCAACAGTCTGCTGCCTGCAGGTGATTCCTGTGTAAAGGAGACAGAAAACAAACTGTGGGAAGCTATAGAGGATTGAAGAAAGCTGAAAAAGAAGAGTATTGAAATTGGGACTAGCTGTTTTTCAGTGAAAATGGAGGAAAGGACAAGGAGGTTGGGACTATCAGTTTGTAAAGAACCATTAGTGTTTGGGGAAAGAGATAACATAAGTGTTACCTTTGACAGGGGGCTATTTTGAGCCTGGTAAGACTGGCAGACTGAGGTGTGTGGCAGAGGACATGAAAGTCTGCTCTTGGTCAGCTCACGTGGCAGAGATCTGTGTGATGGGTTTAAATGATGCAGCCTGGGTGGAGGCCATGTGAGTGTCAGTACAGCAATTCCTGCTTTCTTAGCTTTTGGGAAAACAAACTAGAAAACTGAATGCAAAATAGTAAAGAAAATGTTACTGTGAATACACTGACATACGTTTGTAAGGTTAGGTAGGAAATGCCAAATTTCCGTTTGTCTTGGCATCCTCAGTAAAGACCATATGTGTGGTGATATAGTTCTAAATCACATTCAGATGTTTTTATGTATAATATTTTAATATTTTTAACAACCTAACTACTGTATTTGCTGTATTGTCAATGTCCAACTCGTGTCTTTCCACCCCATGATTGTGTCTCCAGGACTGACCTTCAATTATAAATCTGAAACATGAAGTTCATTCCAGCTTCTAACAAATCTTGGCTCATCTTGGCCCATCAAAAATATCTGCCATAAACTTTCTGCTTGGGCCCGTAATTGTTCCTCTGACTCCTTACTGGAAGACTGTTTTTTCTTAATTCTTATTATTGATATTGTGCCATTTTATATGAACTGATTTGAAAGTTGACCTAGACCTTTTTAAATTCTACACAATGCGTGAGTTTTCTGGAGAAGTGTATTTTCTTTTTACACTGCTTTTGTGAAGGGTTTTTTTTTGGTGCTAAAAGTAGAACTCTTATCTGAGGAGTGACATTGTAAGGCTGAGATCTCCAGATCGAATGCATCTGCTTTTTGTGTGCTTACAGTCATTTGTAGATTTAATTTGAAAATGAATGTTCACTGCTTCATATCTTTCTTAGTAGTGTTGGCTCTGTTTTATGACGTAGAAAAGTACGACTTTAGTTGCGCTTCACGGAGTATGTTTTTTGTAAAGTAGCCTGCTCTGGTCATGGCCACAGACATTCGTTGTAGGAGTAGCTGTGTTACTGTATGCCAGCATCTGTTTGGTAGGACCAGTCTGAAAAAGGTCATTGACCAGGAAACAGTAGAGTTAAACTACACTGGTTGGCTTTGCACTGGAGAATATTTGGTATATAAAGAGATTGTATAGCTTGAAGTCTTTAAACTCTCACATGCCCAGAGGGAGTGTGCTGCAGTACAGTTTTAAGGAGACTTGCACATGTGGCACCTGTGGAAGGAGGATAGCAGCAGGAGAGGAATGATGATGATGCAGGAACAGACACGTGGTTAGCCTGTGGGAACACTGGACAAGTATTTTGCAGTTTTCGCTGTGGTTGTCTTTGTCTTGGTAGTTTTGTGAGAGCTGACCTTCCTTCCTCTTCACCCTCTTCATCTCCTTGTCATAGAAGCTCCACACTAGAGCAGGCAGCACGCTGCTGATGTCCCCGTTGTGATGTGTCAGACCAGCTCTGAGTTGCACAGTGTCATGGGATGCACTGTGTTTTCTGTGTGGGTGGTCTTATCAAAACTGTCTCTAAATGGTTCTGTGGAGCTGCAGCCGTGTCTGAGAATGGGCTGGTATGGCACAGCCACCAGCTGTGTTCAGACTAAGCAGACCTGGGGAAGGGGAAGTGTGAAGCTTGAGGTTCATTTGTTCTGTCCAGGAGGAACTTAGCATAGTTTAGGCTATCTGGAGATCGGAGGCAGGATGGGAGGGCAGAGGCAGAGCAAGCACAGCAGCCACTCTGACATCTTGAACTGCTTTTGTACCACGTCCTGTGCAAAGCACACACTGTGGCAGCAGTTCTCAGTAAATGAAATCTGGCTGTAGGATTTAAGTAAAACAATTTTAAACTGCACCATACAAGAGCATGTTATTGAAAGTATCCAACAGTGCCTTATTTTCACAAATGTGTTCAGCTTTAGATTTTGGAAGAAGAATGAATGTTCTGTGCTGCCAGCTTTTTCTTCTGTTTGTTTCTTCCATAAATTTGAAATGATAGTGGGGACTTAGTGCAGCCAAGCACCGCTGGTGAATAGATGTTGGAAAAAAGAATGAGAAGCCACAGTGGTATGGAGGAAATCATGTGGCTACAGCTATCTGTAGGAAAAATAAACATCCTTTTTCCCACTTCCCCACAAAAATGTTTTTGTATCTGGAAAAAATATGGAGTTAAGGCAGATAGAATGCTGAAAGGAATTAATGTCTATACACAAAATACATTGCCTCCTGTAAACACATCATTTAACAAGCCATTTCACCTGAGAGGAAAAGTCTGTCATTGCAGTTGAATTTGGAAATTTAAAAAAGTCAGTGGAAGGGAATATAACAATAGAGTTGAAAATTAAATTTCTGTTAAATTTCTTGCAATACTGTGTCTAAAATTATTGACAGAAATGTATATGGCTGAGCTGAGAACTGCCCCTGGTTATGAAATATTTTATTTTCTAGGTTTTTGTATCTGTGCATTCTTTCCTTTAATGCATTATTTTGTTTGCCATCCACAATCATTATTGTCTTAAAATGTCTTTATTTTGTTTTTTTCCGATTGAGTTTGGGAGTAGAGATGCAAAGAGACTTTTCCAAAATCAGAAGTTGAGGCATGGAAGGCATGCGATTTAAGTTTACCATATGAAAGACTTATCCAGAAGAGAGAGATGCACTTTAAAAATGTGCATTGTTGTAGCTGTTGCCAGCTCCTGATTCAGCAATAACAAGAGTTTGTCTCTTGAAGTGGAGCATATTTTCCAATAGCATAGGATTCTGAATGAATTTTTGATGAAAGACTGAGCAGAAGTCATTAATATTCAGGCAGAACAAAAGAACTTTACTAAAGTCAATTCTCACTCCATTTTTCTCTTGATTCCAAACAGAGACCGTCATTCTGAACACATATTGCACTGGACTGCCCAGCAAAATGCAGAACAAATTCTCCACGGCTGATATGTTTTCAACAAAAACTTCTTATTTATTTAAAAATACAAAACATTTTGTTTTCTATTTATTAAATGAAAGATTAGGACATCTAGGTGTCCTGAAACAAGGTGATGGGAAACTGAGAAACCATATGGAAAAACACAGGGATGTCAGATTAAAACCAGGATATCCACTGTCTTTGATTTTTCCAGTGAGTGACATAGAAGAGATTTCTGCATCTTTATGAATCTTAAATAGTGGCAGACAATATTTGGCATAATTTGACTGAAAAACTGTATTTTTTCTTCCATAATGAGCAAAGATGTGAAAACCTTTTGTCATCTTCTGTTTAGATTTGAATCAAGAAAAATAATGCATATTTCAGTATATAAGAGATTATAGAGGAAAATTGTTCTATTTCAAATTATTTGTTCCCGTGGATGGAGAATATATGAATAGATTTTTTCCATACCAATGAGTAAATTACTTTTTTTGGCAGAGTACAATCTGAAATTCAGAGTGCAATAAACTAACCTGTACTGTGGATAGCACATCTTGTAAAAGAGGGAAACCTGGATTTTAGTTCTAGGCTGAAATTTGCTTAATGATCTGATCTTCTATTTATACCCAATGATTTTAAAGTTCCGCTAACTTTAGCCTGTTTTCCAAGCTCTTCCCAGCTCCAAAGAAACCCATTTTTAACTCTGGAATACCTATAATGATTTCATTGGTAATCAATACATATAAGCTATTGTATCTGTGAGTGAGTTGTCTCAAGGCTTGCATGAAATGGATCTGTTAATAAAGAGATTTCTATTTCATAAATAAGACTATTTTGTAATGAATTATTGAAAGCAGTAAACTTCAATTCAGCGCAGTCTGTAAAGGAAGTCAAGGTAGTGTTAAACTGAGTAAAAAATATGTGCTAAACTGTAATTTTAGCAGTATCTTTGCATTGTACAAGTAAAGATCCACGCTTTTAACTAAAATACAGATCTTGAAAAAGAGAAAGCAACTAGGCTATTGTGTCCTCAAACATAATAGTAATGCAGATGCCAATTACGCTGTTTTACATTGCTTGGGAATAGTTATTTAGTGAGTGCTGAGACTCTGTAATATTTCCTACTATTTATGGATTCTGCTGTATTCCTACATGAGAATTGTGCATGGCGGAGAATTTCTCATGCATTTGCTGTTAGACATAATTCTGATATGGTAGAACTGGACCCTTAGGGATTAGTTGTGTTGTCCTTATTGATGGAAAGATAATGAGTATCTACCTCGGAAGAAAATTGTTGTTGATTTTTTTATAGAACATAGAGAATGTTTATTTTTAAACATTCCTTTCTTTTGTGGCTAGAATACAGGGAATGAATGGTGAATACAAGCATATCATTAATTTGACTCTCCAGCAGAATGAATTATAATTTAATGGACAGAAAATCCATGAGGAATGCCCATATTCTTACATTGTTTGGAAATCATTTTACACCAGATGTAACAACAGAAGTCCACTGCTTTTCAAATGAAAGCAAAGTAGCAAAGACTGATAGACTTGAGCAGGAAGTAGAAACAAGCCAAATTTTATGTATCAAAAGTGATTAAGTTGGACAACATGCAAGTTCACCTAGATTTCTACATATGAACAAAATCCATTTATCTGCTTGCATAACTTGTATCTGTACATCTATAAAATTAAACTGGGATAAAGATAATGATTTTGCAGTTAAGATGCAGATAGAAGCAGACCTTCAAAGAAAAATCTAATTGAAATTTATGAAAGTAAATTTTAATATTTTGTCTCAAGATGAGACAGAGAATGTATCATTCAGAGTCATTATACATGCATACAGACTTAAAATACTTAGTTATTTTCTTCAGTTTACTTATGTATGTTTTCTTGTTTAAGGATTTTTGAAAACTTTCTGAGATTAAGGAGTTCTGTCCTTGAAGTGACTCTAAGCTTCTTAAAAGCTGAGTCCCAGAAACTGGAGTGTCACTTCTCTAGACTTGGTCTGGACAAAGTGGTAATTATTTATTCTCTGTTTTAAGATCTTTAGCAGTTTCATGTCTGACAATTTATTGTCTTTTTTGAAAGTGACTAACAACAATGTAAAACTTTAATTTCAAAAATAGGAACTTCAATTTAAAAAAAAAATGTATCTAGCAAAGTTCATGAGCATTTAACATACACTTTTTAGATTTTAGTCTCATGATTAGACTGTAAATGCTGCTAGTCTGATGTATGATATCTCCATCTGCCTCTATATCGTGATGTTATCCAAATACTGTTCAGAAAAGCTTCTGGGTCTGTAAAAGTGCTGATATTGAACTGATGGGTGTTTTGCTGAAGCGGTACCCTGGCGTAGACAAGAACAGAAGGTTCATGGGCCAGAGAAGGGTCTCCTGAGGGAGCAGGGCTCTCTGGCTGGGTGCTGTGGTTATCACACATTAAGGACTGGGTGTCTCAGTTCTGTCTGCTGCTCCAAAGGCTGTTTGTATGTTTAATGATGGTGAAACAATGAGATTAAACTCATTATTAGCTTTACAACCAACATGAGATTAACATGACTTGTGCTCTGATACTCATTTTTTACCTCAGCTTGATTTTCAGCTGTAGAAATTTCTAACATCTTAAAAAATCCCTGTGGGTAGCATTAGTCGAGTACTGTGCACTACTGGATGTTAATATCCTAGGATTTAAATATAAGCTTGTAGGAGCTGAGTCTGACATATTTTGAATGTCTACATAGAGCATATTATAGCTGCATCTTCATCTTGCAAAGAGATGGTTTAAAATTGTTGAAAGTAAGTGAAATATGTAGTTACTTCTGGGGCTGTAGAATAGCATCCGTGTATGTAAGATTAGGCACTTCCCGCCCCCGGGGTTTGCAGTTTTGTATTACAGATTATCATTATTGCGTACACTTTTCTGATGAGATTGAGAAATTTCTTTAGCTGTAGTGTAAAGCTGCCAAAATACATTTACCACAGACCTTAAGGCAAATATAATTCTTCCAGAGGCAGCCTCAGGCTTTGGAGGTTTTTGTGCTGAAAGCAGGCTTAGACTTCCCATGAGATCCTCAAAGAGATAAAAAGACTAAAAGCTCTTCAAAGCTAGGCCTTAGGCCCTGACATAATTTAATTCTCTGGCAATGGTTTATGTATGTAAAAGAATGAATAAATATTTACAAAAATGCAATTTAAATAGAAACTTACCCAACTAGACTTGAAAATAACTTTTTAATATCACCTATTCTTTTGAATTCAACATAAAACCATTTTCATATAACTTTAATTTAGACATCAGATGACCGGGAAAGGACATGGTATTTTCTCTCTCTGCGTGCAAAAATTTCAGTGAGGTTATCTTGCTTTTTTCATGCTGAATAGTTACTACTGATAACTGAACAGACATTGAAATTAATTTGCATAGCAAGTAACTACACTTATTCTAACTCTATTCTGCACATTAACCCAATCGCTTACTAATTGTAATTTAGTATAAAGTCCTAAATGAAAGAGCTCCTCTGTGTTCTGATCTCCTCCCACTTTTTCCTTTCTTATTTTTTAGGCTATGTTAACACTAACATTTATTTAACAGATAGCAAGATGTTCTAGAAAAATCCCCCAATCTTCAACGCCGTGAATAGAGTATTATAAGTTAAGAGTTAATTTATGCTGGAAATGACTTAACAGAAATATCACTGAAAAAGAGCCAGGAAAAATCCTGTTGAGAAGCTCTACGGTATCAGCATTAAAACTGTAGGGCCGGGAGTCAAGAAATCTTGATTGATTGCAGGCTTCCTTTCTTACTGTGGAGAAGCTGCTTTGCTTCATGGCTCCCTGTTCTCCACCTTGTAAAACAGAATGATGGAATTATCATATATCTTCAGGTACATAGCAAGGAGCAGCCCAGTCCAGTGGCTATTTATTCTCTTCACAAAATTCCAGATGTTCAAAGGAGGCTTAAGACAGTTTGTTCCCCAAATCAAGTCTGCTGCATCTCTCAAACCTCTGTTCATACCCTGATTGTCAGGTGGCCATGAATCAGGAGCATGATCAGGAGCAGGTTTTTTGGTCAGGCTTACTTATCCATGGCTGTTCTTACTTAAGCCTGACTCCAGCCTAGTCCTCAAATGCCTGAGGATAGGGAGAGAACTTGGCTTGCTCTGTGTCTGTATATTCAATCAAAGGCTTTATCCCTCTATTTATAAAATTCTTTAAATCTTATCCACAGGAAGCTGTATGAGTTAAAAGTATTTATTGCTCTTTAATGTTATTAACAGCAACAAGCAATCAAATCCAAAGATGGTATTTCTGGATAATTTGTAGTCTACAAATTATACACAAATTATACACAATGTAGTGTAACATTGCTGTATTATTTCTTTTGCCTTTCTCCTCTCAGGAGGTGCTTGCACACGTGTGGGGTTTCACATAGTGCAGGCATTAGCCTTCTTTGATTGAAGAATTGTAATTCAGTGTGCTTTCTTAAGTGGTAATTTAGATACACTGTGTTCTATGAAGAGCATCGTAGGGCTAAATTTTTGTTATTTATTTATAGGAACTATTTTTCCTACAGTAAAATATGAGAACTGACATTTTAATAAGTATCATGAATGTTCTTAATAGATTGAGAAGTATGTTCACCTGGAAGTATCGGTATTGAGATAACTCCTGAGTTTAAATTCCGCTGTTGTCATTGGAATTGCTTGTTTTCAAGAGTAACCAGGCCACAGGAGTGACTAAAATGTAGCTGAAGCAAGAAATTCCAGTTTTACGTCCACTACTGGTTTGAAGAAAACAATTCAGAGTAGAAGCAAGATGATGCTCTAATGCGAAAGCAAATTGAGTAACTGATAAAACATATCTGCTTGGTGTAATTTTTCTTATTTTTTTGTGAATGATGGAGCAAAATTAAGCCAATTTAAAAACAAGACATTCTTTTGCTAAAATCTTCACTGTTTATTTGGAAAGTGCTAAATCAGCTTTTATTTGATCCATGCAAGAGAGATTTCCCTGGGGGTAAAAAAATTTTTAAGCTGAAATTTTGCAGCTAAACTATGGACCATGACTAAAGTAAAAGATAAAGTTTGATGTAACTTGTTTTAAAAGACTAAAAAATCAGATCATAAATAATTTTAATCTGGTTCAGTTATTTAATTAAATCCTTTAAAAAGATGATCTGCATTTCTTTGAGTATAAAAATACATTAGTAAATGCAA
This sequence comes from Mohoua ochrocephala, assembly GCA_013398855.1. Lineage (NCBI taxonomy): Eukaryota > Metazoa > Chordata > Aves > Passeriformes > Acanthizidae > Mohoua > Mohoua ochrocephala. The sequence goes on from VZTA01027042.1 coordinate 161,893, forward strand.
GTCGACATTTCTAAATTAGGTACTTGCCACTTCATCAATGATACAAGCAGAAAAGTATTTTTCAGGGAATGATGGAAGATGTTTTTATCGTCTTGTCACTGTTGTCATGGAAACTTGTGTATGTCATTGTTAAAGGGACTATACATAAGGATCTCACATTCCTGTGACTTATTATTGCCAGCTATTGTATTTTTAGTGTATTTTCTTCAACACTGTAGTCAACGCTTAAGAAGTTGTAAGTCGCTCTCCTCAATTACAACCATGAACACAATTACAGGATTAGGCTGTCCAGAGACCCCACAGTACAGGGTTCTCTGTTAAAAGGTTCTTTTCAATACAGAGTTATTACCAGTTTTATTTCCTAATCCATTGCAGCCTATTATAACCTCTTAAAAATTAATATTCACTCTATTCAAGTAGACTACTTTGACAGCAGCTTCTTTGGGAAAAATGAGCTATCCATCAGTCTTCATAAACTCTGTGCCTCGAAAACTGTGACTCTTTTCTGAACGTGGATTTTAAATATTATGCACTTTGTTTTTGAACACAGTGCTAAATTCATAGCAGAGCTGCTGTGTATCATTGTCTTAACCTATCATGCATGGAGCAGTAGGCTGAAAGAGAAGCTTGACTGTGACAATGCAGATTGAAGCACTCCTGGACACAAAGTATGGGTTACTTGTTTTCTTGTTAAAATCTTATGATGGGCACAATTCACAAAATAGAAAAAAAAGATAATTTTTTTTCTCCAAATGGGATTTAAGAACTGGTAATTTTAAGCACAATAAAACTGTTGTACGTTTTGCATAAGTTTTATTTTTGTCTTCTAGTGTCTGGAGTTACTTCAAAATATACCTTCTGCATCAATTATTTATGACTTGAAATTATTTCTCTTTTAAAAAAATGAAGTTACCTAAATACATTTTTCATCATTGAACAAGTGACTTCCATTACCTCAAAAGCATTCATTAAATTTTTTTTCTCATCCTGACCTGTTTGGTTTCATCTTTTGGGGAGTTTTCTGAACACTATTCTGAAATTTTAAAGCTATTATTTTAAATAACTGTCAATGAAGAATGTGGGTTTTGTTCTAGAGTTAGCTGACTGTAGCAATTTGATGCAAATTTAACTTATCTGAGAATCACAGTAACATGAAATGTTCCAGAATAGTAAAGTTTTAAAGATTCTTTGAAAGATGTATGTTACTTACAGTATTGATATTGTTCTGTCCAGAGAGTTACAGTATCAGGACTACTAAAACACAAGTACAGAAATAGGAAGAAGAAAAAACTCAAATACAAGTAAAATAAACCACTGTGGCTTTAGTTTCTAGAAAAATACATTCATTAAGTAAGCGAGGGTTATAGACTGAAAATTAAATTTATAGGAAATGGGCAATTTTCTCTTCCTGCTCTGGGAGATTCTGTCAGTTCAGGCAGTTGAATTCAAAGTAGTGCCACAAGAAAAATTCCTGGCAAGCAAGCATGCCCAATCTATATGGCTAAGAGCTAAGAGTCTGTATATAAGATAAATGCATATTTTCTATTATTTCAGATTACAGTAAGCTGTGTATGAGTGTATAGTCACTGAAAGGAAAAAGGAGGTATCCTTAGCTTTTTAGCATTTATTGAGGGAAAATTAAACTTGTTTATTACTGGCTTCATACCTTTCACCTACAATCATTAATGATTTTAGCTGTGATTTATAGAAAAATAAAATTTACAAACTTTATATATTCATGTCTCTTTCTTTCATAGGATTTAGTTTTGGATAAAATGAAAATTTCGTGAATGGAGAACTTTGATCTTTTATCCAAACTTTCCTGCATTGAGAGAAAAACCGTGACTCCCTTTTCTGCTGAATGTCATTTTGCTTTCATGGATACCTCACACAGTATAGCAGTCAGCTGATAATTTCGTTTTCAAGCCATCTTCTTGTAGAACAGCCTTATGAAATCTGAGCCACAAGTTGCCGAGCAGAGGGAAAGCTTGGATGTGTGTTGCTCTCCACTGCTTACGGGGCACCAGCTGCGGGTCTCTCGGCCATTCAGCACACGGGAGCATTGGGGCTCCACATTTTGTAGGGAATAGGAAAAAATATCCAGACTATTTATTGTTGTAATGTACTAATAAGAGTTGGGAGTGCTGAAGAGCTCGTCTGCTGTGCCCCAGAGCTGTTAGCTCTGGTGGGTTGCCATACCTGGGTGAACACTCGAGTAAGGGGTAAGGGGCTTTACGACAAGAAAGGGAAATGCCACAGCAGTCAGGTGGAGCGGATTAAACAGCTGCAGTGCAGTCAAATGTGGCATCTCAGCTCCTGATCTATCAGTTTGCACAAGGAGCTGTAGGAGGGATAGATTTTTCAGGCTTCTGGTTAAACTGAAAATATTGAGGGGGTGCACAAATCAGATTCCTTCATTGTTGAGGATTTAATTTCTTGACAAATGAAAAACTAGGAAAATATAGATAGAAATGTGTATCCCACCCAGAAAATACTGTCTTGAGGCTTAAAAAGTATTGTGTAAACATAGTAGGCAATTACAAATATTGGCAGAAAAATGAAGTGGAGGTTTTGGGGTTATTTTAATGGCTTATTTTGGTTTATTTTAATGTATTGTTCCTGATCACAGCTAAGGCTGCATCTGCATGGCACAGTCATGTGCCCTGATAAGTTCTCTCCCTTCTGAAGGAGATCATTTCTCAGGATTATGAGTTGTGTGGGAAAGAGTTTATTAACTCAGGTTACATGGCTTCTGGTATCTGGATTGGATTGGGTATTATTATGTGAAACTAGTTGTGTACCATACAGACATCTGAAATGCTCTGACATCAAAATGCAGTTGGGCTAGACAATGTCTGAGAGTGTGAGTTTACAAAAAATGTCTATGTTTCTGTATTTATTAGGCATTGAAAATTCATTAGGCTTCCTGGGATTCAGAAGTCAGAATTCTAGCATCTCATTTGTATTTGTCCTTAAAAATATCATTGCCACTCTCTGCTTTACCAAAACATTAAGTAAAATAACTTTTATTGAATGAAAATCTTAGCTTAGAGCCATGCAGTATTTGCAGGTTTTGAAGTGCTGATGATGAGTGCGGGGTTAATGATCTGACAGATACAAACTCATGGGTAAGTTTTTTCCCTAAATAGAGTCATCTCTTGAATTTCTCTAGTTAATGTGATTTGGTATTTCGTGTTCAGGGAGGTTAGAACGGGCAGGCTGGGATTCCTCGCATTTTTCTCTTTGTGACTGTGGTGCTGATAGCCTAACTATGAACTTCCTTATGCAGGGCTGCTAGGAACTTCCAGTCAGAGTATTTCTAGAAATGAGAAGTAATTGAGTCTCAGCACTTAAAAATGCCTTGTGTGCATTTTGAAAAGACACTACCATCTGCGTTGTGTCGAATTAATTGTAGTTATTTCAGTGATGTCTGTGTCTCTCCAGTAAGAACAGAAAATAACATTTTAATTTCAGGGATGTCTGTGGGTTGATTTTTAACTAATTGGAAACAGGATAGCTAAAGCACTGCCTTTACCTCTGCTCTTGTTAGGTTTCCAGTCCAGAATTGAAAGGAGTATATCCATGATGTATAAACCTCTCAGTATAGTGCTGTGCAGATTTCCAGCTGAAATACCTTGGCCCTTAATTTGCAACCTATGTTCAAGTACACCATGAGGAGCTCTGCATTAAATAGGTTTGAGACTGTGAGGTTTCTGGTATCTTTACAAACACAGGTTCTGCTGTTCTGTGAAGTGGTAGACCAGTCCTTTCAGGCCAGCAGTACATATAGATACTGCATATATCAGAAGGCTTTTGAGGATTATGCCAAAAAGTCCAGAGGTATTGTTTGTTCAGGGACAGAACGGAGAATTTATGTGTATCAGGGCCAAAACAAGATGAAGACTTTTAACTTTCTGGGCTAACAATTCCCAAATGTATTTCTTGAAAGACTGATGATAAAGGGACAAGGAAATGGTGGGGCTTTGGCCAGATGTGGACTCAGCTGTGTGTGATCAAAGTGGGAAATCTGCCCAGCTGTGCACCTGAGCTATTCACACACTGGGCCAGCTTGTACTCGTGGGGATTTGGGCTCATTTACGCCCCACGTTTCTTCCTCTTCTGTCTCCTCAGCAGATATGTGTTTACATCAAGTACTTGAGTAATGTTCTGTGACAAAAAATAGTCACAGACACATGGAATGATGGCTCTAAGTGTTGGAGACTGAAATGTCTCCTTTCACAGCATAAGCAAAGGTTGTGTATTGCAGGTACAGTGCTTCTGTAAACAATCTAGGCTGAATTTGAACTAAGATGTGAAATGTCCGTGCAGGTGTGTGGAAGTAGAAATGTGAAGCTATGCAGCATTTTCTTACAAGATTTGAATTAGTTCATGTTGGGTACTTCCCTGAAGAGCTCATTTTTCCACTTTGTATGCATTTTAAAATATCTATAAAGCAATAAGAAATTCTAATTTTGCCATGCCCTGTGTGCATATAAATGTGGTGGATACACAACTTAGCACTCTATTACAGTGTTTTCTTAAAATTCTGTACGATTGGATTTTGCTTAATCCATGCTGTTTCATGCCAGAACAAAAGACTATGGATTATTCCATTATATATAGGGGAAAATGATTCAGAAGTGTCAATTTGGAGGTTTTGGTAAAATTGCAGGTTTTGTAGGTAAAAAGTAATCTTTAGTACAACATAGTCTATAATTGTTTTGGGGATGTAAATCTCAGCATTTTAACTAGGTCTTTATTCAGATTGGATTTAGTATTTTTATAGTAATTTTAAAAATATTGGAAATGCACACAAACATTTGCAATGCCAAACATTCCTGTTGATTCTAGATTATTTATTGCCTCTTATAGAAGTAGCTAAAGCTTCTTTCCCATGCCTGCAAGTGTTCGAGGCCGCTTGAACAAGGCCAGGTTGGATGGGGCCCTGAGCAGTCTGATTTAGTGGGTGACACCTTTGCCCATGGCAGGGGGATTGGAACTGGATTGGAACTGGATTATCTTTAAAGTCCCTTCCCACCCAAGCCATTCTATGATTCTTCTTGACCTGCAGGCTGCCAATTGAATCATAGTGCCCTTCTAAACCACGCAACTCTTAAATGGTCCTAACGAATTCTTCCCTGAATTATATCTGGATATTTTAAATTTTCAGGCTTGCTTTACTGCACAGTGAATGTTTTCTGATGGTATTCAGTGTTTTGAGGAGGGTGAAAAAAAGTGAGACAGGTTTCTGTGTCATATAGTATCTTGCTGCATCTGTTATGTGAAAAGTGGAATTCTGAATAACTTGTGTATGGTTAGTTGACTCTGTGATTTTTTTCCCTTACTCCCTTTGTGCATAGTACTATATTTTTCTTTAATATGATGAGTTATAGCAGCTGTCTTGTAATGCTTGTATTATGGAAGTTACATGGGCCACAGGGTATTTGAATGCTTAGTTATGCCTGACCCAGATCATGCAAAAAGGAGGAAAAAATGAATTGTATCAAAGCAGTTACAGGTAGAAAAATAAAATAGAATGGAATGAGTAGAATAGTTCAGTAGGAAGGGACTTCCAGTGACTGTGTAGTCCAACTGTCTGATCACTTCAGGGCTGACCAAAAGTGATCTTGCAGATATTTATTATGCAGAAGCCATTGCAGGAAAACCAGAATTAATATATAAATTTTGGTCTGTCCAGCTGCTGAAAACCCACCAGATATAATGTTAAAAGCATGTTAAAAAGCCAACACTTCCCTTTTCCCCCAAAACATGAACAGTTTCGGTATTGTAATTTTTGACCATATTTGCTTTCCAGTGTAAAAAATAGCAAAAAATTTCCCCATGTTCAGCAAGCTTTGCAGCTACTAATAACTTTTCTATACTCTCTTAAATATTTTTCAAAGTCTCCACTTAAAAAATTTATTAAATGTAGGAAGGAAAAGGAAATTAACTGCCCTGAAAGAATATAGTATTGGCAATATTATCACAAAAGTCCTGAAGTGAAGCCTTAGTGCTGCATTTCTGTCTGACACTTTTGTAGGTACTCTGTCTCCTTACCGTGTGGTCCTTAAAATCATGCATGAGTCTGTTGTTTATGTCTACAGCAAATACATTCCTAATCTTCAAAAAAGACCTGTTACTGTGAATACTCATCTTACAAGACTGGACCATTTGTTTCCACCAGGATGAAGCACCCTGAATGCCAAAAGCAGTCAGCATGTATCACAAGGTAATTCTCACCTATACAAAGTAGCCTTCTAGGTTTAAATCTGAACTTCAGCAATGCCAATCCAAACCTGAAATTTGGGTGCTTATATTTGAGAGTGGAATGGAAACTCTTGAAGCTTTCTGTATTATTTATGTATAAAGAGTTCAGTCTCTTGGTTTAGGCTGAAAGCAGTTCCTGACTTTTTTCTTAATACTTAATTTTTCAAATTTTCAGACCTTAGCTAAATCAAATGCTGTATTTTTTATCATCTTTAAAGTGTTTCTTTTTCTAAGGGAATCTGTGTTTTAAAATAAGCTCTAAGGACATTGTGTTTGGGCACATGTACTTAAAATTCTTTAAAGAATTTTTTTAAGAGCACGTATTCCTTATGTCTTTGCCTGATTGCAAAGCTGCGTAGTGGTGAATGACTTTTCTAGATGAAGTTCAAAATCATGACCTCTACAAAATGAGAAACATACAAGCTACAGTTTAGAAAGAAAAATGATGTTAAAATGCTGGCTGCTCCAATTGATCTTGTAATACCTTCTTGCTTGTTTTACAGAAGTAAACATTGACACTGCACCCATCGACATAAGGATATCTTTCAGTTTCATTGCAGCTGGAGTTGGTGACTTCACGCTGAAAAAGGTTGGTTTTTGGACTACAGACCATGACAGTTTGTAACAGTGAAGGAGCATGTATGTTTGTGTGAATACATAGGCGTGTATACTTGCAATACAGACTCGTCTGTATGTACGCACAGGTTTAACCTGCAGCTGACATGATATGGGAAAGCATTTAAGGAATTCTATAAGCTTTGTGGAAAAGAAGTAATTCTGAAGCAATCTACTAGCAGTTACATCTACTGGAAAATGAGAAAAGTGTGCTTTTTAAAACAAGAAGCATTATTATTGGGCCAGTAAAATGAAGTATTATGATAACTGATTTTGGAGTCACCAATGCCTTGAATCTTAGAATTGGGCAATTTTCCCATAAACTTAGAGTCAATGTCCCCTTTTTAATTTTGCTAAATTACTTATGTTATAAATTAACTGCATCACAGTGTTTTAATTGTGTTCACAGTAATTTTAAAAACAGTTGCTGGGGATAGGTCATTTAATTATATTTTATCAGTAAGAAAGCATTAGCTCTGCTGTGAGTGATAGCCAGCAAGGCCATCTGCAATGCCTTTCAGTTCACTCACTCTGAATTGTTCAGATAAAGACTGTCAAGGGCTGCCTAAATAAGGAAGGAGCTGTGGTAGGGTTAAGTGCAGTGGAGGACACAAATGGAGCATTGATTCCAGGAATACTGGAGGGTCTGAGCTGTTTCCTGCAGCACTGAACCTTTTAAGACTTTTCATTGTCTCCTGCAAAGTATTAAAATGCGAATGTCTGTCATTCAGGATCTCAGGGAGGATGAAAATGAGGATGGAGAAGAAGAGGAAAAGGTGAGTTAAACCCCAATAGTTTTGAAAAGTTCTTATTTCCTTCTATTTTTACTCTTTAGGACGATAAACCTGGAATGATTACCTTTCTCTTTCAGATCTTCCTCAAGCCTGTTATTGAGGACAGAAATATGGAACTGGCCCGGAAATGCACTGAATTAATAAGCGATGTAAGTGATGGTGACTATTTGCATCCTCATATTTGCATTTCTTTTTTCAAATGGGTATATGATACATATTTTCTCAAATATGTACAGTGTAGCATGTGCCCATCCAAGGCTCAGATAATAAAAGCACACAAAAGAAGAGAAAAGCACAAATTACTCTGGTACTGTGAATTATCAGCCACAGAAGAATGAGCTTGTCAGAGCACTTGGACGGTACGAAAGCATAGGCCCCAGAAAGGAGAGTGTTTCAGAATGTGTGTCTCAGGCAGAGGGTGTCTGCCATGAGAACACCTTGGCTGCTTTCATCAGGAAAATGCAGGATTTTTTCTGGTTGTAGCCTAATCCTATGCAGTTTAATTGGTTTGAACAAAACTGGGTTCCAGTATACATAGCTGTAAGGAGGAAGGTTAAAAATAGAAGGTGAATTTTGAGTGTTATCTTTTGTTCTGTGCTGATAGATGCCCAAAACTGCTCAGCATATTGTTATTGACTGTGCTTATATGACAAACCCACTGAAATGCTAGAACATCTTTAAAAATTATTTAGCTAGCTAATTCTTGATTTAGTTACTGTAGATTTTTAAAACTGTGGATCAGTTATATAAACATTATATAAACATCATAGATCAGGTCCAAGACATTTTAAATTGGAGTAGATCTGATTGCTTCAATGTAACAGCATCAGATTTATCTTGATGGAAGTTTATTTTTGTTTCCCTCTGGGGCAGTGTATCTGAAAAGTAACTTTGTCCCTTCTTGTGCATGGGTGTAAAGAGTGATATATCTCCTGTGAGAACGTTGGCTGGCAGGAGAGGAGACCTTTCTGAGGAGAGAGTGACTTGTTCAACAAATGTTCTGAAGAAACCAAAAAGTGGTGTCTCTCTCGTGTTGCAATCTGATATTTACTTTTGGTTTGTTGATTTAATGGGAATAGAACACACTGAATCTACATTTTAGGTATAAATTTTTAGGGTTATATATCAGAAGAGAATAGTTAACTCAGAAGAACAATATCTGGGATGTGTAAAGTGTTACAGTGCTGGCTTGAAAGTGTGACTTGACAAGGTCAAAGTTTCCTCTTTGTCCGTACGCCGTCTACTTCAATTTTCACAGAAAGAGTGCTGAAAATTGGATAGATCCTTAAGAGGAGCTACCAAGATGGCTCCCTTGTAAACCCAAGCTACTTCAGGAAGTAGCAGAGATTAATAATATTTTTACTGATAGGTATATACATGCTTTCTTTGGGAAAAAAGGGCATATGGTGCATTAAGTGCCTGTCAACTCATGTAAAGGCCAAATGAAAATGGACCTGAAGCACTTACGTGACCCAAAATACATTTATTGCATCCATGCACTTTCTTTCTAAACATGGTCACTGTTCTTAAAGGCAAAAACTTCTTGAAAAATGCTGAAGAAGTCTTTCCTTAATCTAAAAGGAATTTTTACTCTGCTGTGTACTCATTAGGAGCAATGTTAGCTGCGGCTGTTAATTAATGGATAAATGGAGTGGCTGTATTCTTGGATTTTTTGCGGGGCCTTTGGAGCTAAGGTGAATAACTGAGTCAAGCCAGGCTTCTGCAGCTTATAATGGTTCAGGGATGTGGGCTTTTGCTGAAAACTTGTGATGCGTTTAGCTTGCAAGTGTGTTAGATTTTCCTTGAGATATGTCAGGCATAATGGCAAAGTGTTATTAATGCTTTCAAAGCAAGAACAGTATATAATGGTCCAGACCAATCTAATTTCAAAAAAGAGGCTCTGTGTTTAAAAATAACATCCAGCTTTGGGGCCTTATTCAGCCTCTCATGAAATCACTAGGTTTTTCTTCATTGGCTTGATTGGAATATGCCTAGAATATGAATTTTGTTTCCCAGAAATTTTGCTACAATGGAATTTCTTTTGACCAGTGAGGTCCTTTGTGCCTGGGTATAAATTCCTCACCCTGCACATTTGATTGTGGAGGCCAATAAATTGCAAGGAGTTTTCATTCTTACCTTCAATTTTTGACTTGTTGACATTCAGAACTTTTTAATATATTCCTTATCCTTTTTAGCATGAACCTTTGCACATACTGCTGTTTGTGTGGATTTATGATTGGTGTACACCTGTACATTTTATGTGTACAGTGGTTTTACGGTGCTTGCAGTTTGGCCCTCAGATGACCTTGGGGGAGCAGCCTGTGTCCTTGCTGACCACGAGACTGGGTGATTGTCCCTTTCTGATGGTGGAGCTGTCAGCACAACTCCTCCATCAGAATGCAGAGCCAGGAGTGCACATGCCTGAGATACTGGGGTTTTATTACGCTTGCCCTGCATTCTTTACAGGCTGACTTTAATTTGGCAGTATGGTTTTGAAAAAGTGTTACACTGGCAGCCCTTGGTGCATCTGTAATTGCCAGCCTTGAGCTGTACGTAGGGGAAGTTGTGAAGTGTTTATGTGCTCCGGTTCTTGAGAAAATCCCCGGTTTCATTTGAGGTTGGCAGATGTTTGTTCTGTGGCTGTGATACCCCCTGGATTGTTTCTCTCAACAGTCATTCCATTTAATCTCCCTCTATTATGCAATTTTATTCCACAGATGTTTTCAAAACTGTCATGCGTGCTTGATTTATAGGAATTGCCTTCCTCTCCAGGCCTTTTCTCTTCCACATTGAAATTGAGCTCGTCCATTTGCTTGTGGCGTATTTTCATCTCTTCTTTGTTCTGATTATGTGGTGTGATGTTGTCAATACTGTTATAAGCAGAGATGGGAACAATTATAGAAGGTAATTGACCAAACTATCATAATCCTTTTTGGTAGAATGGCGGACACTCTGCCTTCTGAAGATCCTGCTGAATTTTGGTAGTGAGTAGTACCAGCACTTCTTTTCCTCTAAAGCAAAAAGTAGAGCTACTTGCTCTTTATCTGTCCTTGCACAGAGTCCAACTTTGCATTAGGATGTCTCCGTTATAAAATAAAGGCCAAAAAGACCTAGAGTCAAGAGTGGAAACTGTGTGCCAAACCAACATGGTTTTGGTTTTGACCTAATTCTGGGTGCAGCTGTTCCCCTGGACTCACCATTACTAGTCACAGCCTCTAACTCGAGAGGACCTTGAGGTTGAAGTTGCTGGAGATTACTAAAATACTAAGGAGTAGTAATGCTGTATGCCTGCCATTTTCTTTTGCTTTTCTCTAGGTTCCTATGGCCACAGAGAAAGGATTCGGTATTAGATGGATCTGTGGTCTGACACAGTCCTTAGTCGTATGAGGGATTATAAATTAAGAAGTGTAGGGTTGGAAAGTGAATCCTTAGTGGAAAGGATTCCCTTTTGTTCTAGCATAAAAGCTAGATAAGAAGGTTCAGACCTTTTTGTTGTTTTTCTAAACATAAATGGGTATTTTAGATATGGCAGTTCTGCAATGGATCTTGGCATGATGACTGTTGACATGGTTACACCACTGATGTTAAGATTATTAAGAATATTGAGTATATTTGTACTAAAGTTAGATGAGCATGTGTCCCTGAATAAAAGGAATGGTGGCTGCTTGAATTAAGCTGTTACCATTGGAGTTTTTCCTTTAGCCCACAGTCTCCCTTCTGTGTTTCCCCCTGAAAAAGGCTGATGGAGCAGGCCATGGGCGGGATGAATTTTCTTGGTGAACCAGGAAGCTTTGGCTTAAAGGTTGGATGCCCTTGTTTTATAAAGTTGATCTTTCCATATAATATCCATTAAGAAAGAAATGCAGCTTGAAGCTTACTGTTTTGGTGGTTGTCTAGGAATTTTAATCCACTTTACTGGATAGCTGTGCTGCGGTCAGAGTTAGTTTTATGATGAATCAGGGAGAAGAAAGGGACCTGGAGAGAGCTATGAAAAATTGGGCCTTTAGTGAGCTATTGAACTTCGGAAGTGTATTGAAAGAGCAGTGGCTCCAGGCCATCATTTGCAAATTTTTCCCATTTGTTTTTTTCACAAGGCTTACCAGATCTGCTCAACCTAAATGGTGTCTTTTGTGGTGGGGGGTAAGCCACTTGCAGGCAAAATTTCCTATTCAATATTTTAGACGTTTGAATTTTTAACTACAGACTTTGAAGAGGAATATTAGCTTCTCTGCCTATTCATTCCAGCCATTGGTTATGTTCGATCATAGTCAACCTCTTCAACATCTTGCCTGCATCATTTACACTAAATATGTTTTGTAACTGCAGGTGTCATGAGTTCATTGTACTTGTCCCATTTCATCTTCCTCTTTCTGGTTCTAAGCAATGTGGACAATACTGTAGCAGAATGGAGTTTGTTGGATCAGGGTTTGACCAAACATTTTGTTATATACTCTCTCTAAATTGCCTGTTTGAGTCTGTGTGCATTTTCTGGCTTCTATGGGTTACTATAACAAATGTGAATAATAAAGGATTAAGGAGGTGGCATTAGTCATTTACTGCTTTCAATTCTTTTGAAAGCATGACTTCTACAGCAGAACAGCTTTGTTTCTTCTAGTCATGTTCTGTCATTCCCCCCAATTAAGAGATACCTTAGGAAGCTTTCATGTTTGATTTTTGAATGCAATTATTGCTCTGTAATTAAAATGGATATAATTACAGTCAGCTTTCAGATGTCTGTGGGTGATTTAACTAAGTTGTGAGCAGCAAGACTCTCTGTCACCTCTGCCAGAGTCACAGCTTTACAGGAGTTTCTACTGGGAATGCCATCAAACCCAGCTAGTAGACAGTCAACTCTGTAAACTTCCCATGCCCGTGTGCAGGTTGAACAGTAAGTGCCTGCTCATGTTTATAATAAAATTGCCCTTTTATGTGTGTTGCTCTGTGAGTATCCGGGGGTATGGTGTCACACACAGGTTACGTGAACCATTGGCTTTGTGAGTCCCTGAGGAAAGTCATGACACAGTAATGTTACGCCCATTGTTTACCAAAAGGTTTTTTTTAGAATAGACTGTAATCCACAAAAGCAGATGATGTGATTTGGAAGCGGCAAACTCCTTTCAGTAGTCCAAATGTGAATGAGCTCAATATCAACCAAAATTGTTGCTGTATAAGGATTAAGTAGCCATGAGTTTGAGATGAATTTGGCATTATCTAATCCATTTTTCAGTGGACACAAAGCTTGCCTTAGGGAGCACAGGAGCTGATTCTATGTAAGGTGCCATCCTTCTCATAAGTTTTCCAAGTCCCTGTAGAGGAGCATAGACTAGAACTTTTGATATCCATTAAGGATTCAGAGAAAGAGGATATTAAGGCTGCATATTTCTGGAATGCTCAGATGCAGATCATATTGCTTCTGTCAGTGCTTGTCAGCAAGTCTAGAGTGCATAAATTCAAGCTGCTGTTATGCAGAATGTGAAAATGAGGTTAGAGAAATGGTAGCAGATAATAACCATGAAAGCTTAGTACTAAATAATTCAATTTGCATTGATCTAAACAATTCTCTGTACAAAGAAAGAAATGTCACTGGAAACATCTAAGGCTATCCATGTAAAGTGTCTGTCTTTAAAACATATTTAGTCCATCTCATCATAATTCACCATCTTTCTTCATGCAGTTATTACATAATGAATGTTCCTACACATTAACCATCTCCATAGATTTTATCCTTCTTGCAGTCTCACTAATACAAGCAATAACTCTGACTTCAGCAACACTCATGTGATTATTGTACCTGCCCATACTGTTTGCTCCATTGTAAGAAAAAGGTTTGCTGTTGAAAAAAATAGATTTGTTTTTTTTTTCTTTTTTCTAAATATGTCGTAGTGTTTTGGTGGGTTTTTTTTTCCCCAAAATGTTTTCCTTTGAGCATACACATTTTAAAAAATGCCTCAATTTAAAATTTGTTTGGTCTTGAAGAAATTCTGTTATGACTTGAATGTCATGACTGTTGGGTGCTTTGTAGGCAATGGTTTGGCAGTGGCCTCCTAAATTTATTCATGTAACTCTTGGATTCATAAAGGGGCATTTGATGATGTTATACAGATTCTGTGCTTGCTAGGTCTGTTTTAGAAGTTAAACAATTTTTATCTTTGAGATCAAGGATCAAGGAGATCAATTATTCGATTCTTCTTTCTTTAGAGATACTAAAACATCTACAACAGTAGTGAAAATGTGCTCTAGATGTAGAGAAAAAAATCCTGTCTTTTTCATCTATATTATTAAAGAGTTCTGTGACTTTTACATAGCCCTAGTAATGTGCGTGAGAACTGGTAGCTTCCCTTTATGGTTTAATTTGATCCAGCCGGAGGTATTTGCAAGCCACTCAGCAGAGTATCCATGAATAAAATAAGACAGAAATAATTTAAAAAAATATAAATACAAATAACCAGTGTTTACTTTTCCATGTGTGTGTTTTTAAGAACAATTAAACTTCTTTTTCTCCTCTTTGTAGATACACTATAAAGAAGAGTTTAAAAAATCTAAAGGCAAGTGCATATTTGTACCTGACACCCCGCAGCTAAAACATGTGAAAAGCCTTGGTGCTTTTATTTCTGAGGTAAGATCTAAAAGACTGAAGAATTTTCTTGGCTTCTTATCCTTCCTAAAAACTCTTTCAGCTGAATACTGTGATTTTTAGCAGGGGAAGGATGGCTTATTTCAAATAACAATTCTGTTTAAAGCTCAAGTGACTTAAAAGGCTGTAATTAGTGTACACTGCATATGTGAATAATAATAATTTGGAATTACATGACGCTTTTATTTTGGGATTTGAAGATACTTTATTAATGGTTCTGAGACAGTCCTAGCTATCCCATTTTATATGTGGATAAACTGAGGAATAGGGAAGGAATGTTACTTTCTGCAGTGATGAGGTTTGCAAATTACACCTGCGCAAAATTTCCCTGCTGTGGAGATTTCACAGCCTGATATCAAACAGAAGGAGACAAGGAAACTGTTTACATGTTATCATCCCTGTCCTCCTTCAGCAAGGGGCCTGAGGCAGACATCAGGTCAATGCCATCTGTGGGTTACCCGAGCACTTGCACACATATATATCTTATATCTATATATGTATATATCTGCATACCTGTGACATGTGCACACACACACAACTGTGGTGGCAAAGAAAGAGCAACAGCTTCCAAAATGTCAGAGCAGCATTTACTGCGAGCTCTTCACGTCCCAGGTACAAGGTGCTGTAGGATTGCATCTCTGATTATTTTCCACAGCTAAGAACAGCAGCAGGAGTTTCACCTGAGAGAGAGTGGCTTTCTTTAGGAATCACTGTTTCTGAGTGATTTTTCTGTCACTGTGGCCCTTCAAAAAATTAAATTTTTGGTGTCTTTTTTTTTGTCCCACCTTTATGATAATGATACGGAATGTCCCAATATCACTGTAATTTAGATACATTCTAAAGTCTCTTTCTGATATGCAACAATTTGCTGTGTGGCTTTCAATATAAATGCACTTAATGAATACTTTTCTTCTATTTATCTTCCTGTTTTCTGAGAAAGAGTAGCATGTCCCAAGGGGAGTAAATCTGATGTAATTGTACTTTATAAGAGACAGGCTATTGTAGTCTACAAAAATACAATATATGGAGAGTATTTATCTAATCCCTCTGTCTGATTCCAGAGAATCTGCTGCTAATTATTCATCAAAGATTCAGAGATACAAAAATATTTTAAAATTTTAAACCTTGTAGGTTTGATATTACTACATTCTTAAGCACTCTGCCTATTTATTGCAGCATTACCTGAAGCCAATGATGGATGGTTTATCTTGTAAATTACTGACCTCTAGTGTCCCATAACCTGTATTTGCAAATCTTGGACGCTGACATTCTTAACAGTGTGTCCACTGCAGTGAAAAAGAGCCCTCTGTTTTGGGGAACAGCAACAAATGTTACCGCAAGTTATTGATATACATACATATAATACATATCGGGAATTAGCCTCTAATGAAGAAGTGTATATTTCACAGCAAATAAATGACATTAGGCAGTAGAATTTAAAATATTTTTTGTATTTATGATTACTTTCACAGCAGTGCTTGCCATTGTTGTTTTATGAATTTGAAAAACTTAGATCTGAAGCAAAAGCCTCACAGATTTTGAACTATTATTCTGGTCTCTCTTGTAAAACCCCTTTGTGAGGAACTGCTAATACTGAACACTGGAGGAAACGCAGGATAAATAAGAAGTAATTTAAAAATGAGACTGTAATATGAAAAGATGAAATAGAAATGATGGCAGACATGCTAACTTCAATGTTCTGGTCCTTTCTCGGGACATTTAATTGCTGCTATTATTAATTGGTAAAATATTTATGGTTGGCCTCTCATTTGCTCCCATTGTGCAGGACTCGGGAAAAGAGAAAGAAGAAAAGTAATTTTTGGATTTGAAAATGATCAGAAAAAGGATAGAAAAAACTACTTTGTTGTCTTTATTTTATACTTCCACCAAAATTATTGAATTTAATTAGCAGATATTTTGCATTGCTTTGTGTATTAGACACATCCACATAAAGTATTATTTAAAGATGTTTTTGCTTGAAAGTTAATGGCAGCATTAAATTTTTCCAGTTCTGGTCTATGCCGTTTTACTTACTAGAAAAAATAAGTAGTATGTTTACTGTATCTTCATTTTTGCATTGTGTGTCACCTTTTTCTCCCCTCTAGGTGAAATACAAAGGAGCTGCTAAGAAAGACCTTTCCAACTCTCTTTATCAGCAGATGCCAGCCACAATTGACAGTGTATTTGCAAAAGAATTAATGCACCTTCAGAGCAAGGTACAACTTTAGACTTGCAAAAATGATTTTTAGATTAATTTTGTGTCAGAATACGTACACTTTGAACAAAATATTTGAGCGGACACTTGATTGCCTCCTTGATTTATTTGGGTGAGCTTATCATCCAGAATTTATCACCATAAACTTCTTAACTTCAAAAACTGCTCATTTTTAAAATGTTGACAATTTACTTGTTATGTTTATTAAATATACATTTAAAAGCTGGTAGTGCGTTCATCAATCCAATGAAATCCATGAATGCAATAAGGAATTATTGAATTCACTGGCACGTGGTCCTTTATAGAATGGATGAATCTTATATAACTTATTTCCACTTGGGTGTTGTATTAGCTATATAAAATGTTTGATGCTGAAGGGAAAAGAAAAAAACCCCCTGCTTTAATGACATCTAAAGGCACTTAGTAGTAGCAGTAAATGTATTTCTGATGGTCTACATACTACCACTTACAACAAATTTTATAGAATTAAAATATGAAATCAAGTATATTGAGCATAGTGTAAAACTTGTAAACAACCAGTAAAATAGTAAATTCCAGTTCAGTTGCCTCCAGGGACTCAAAAATGTAATACCCTAAGAGTAGGCAGGTGACCCTTCGCTTCCACCGATCTCAGTGGAACTGCGAACGTTGAGTATGTGTAATATGAATGAGGTTACAGATTTTCACTGTTACTCATGAGAACTCCATCTGATAGGTGGTCATGGCTTTCTGGTCACCAAGCATTTCCATGGTTTTCTTGTTTTTGCTTTCTCCTCTCTTAAATATGTCAATTATATATAGTTTAATGCAGCCAGTGTGTGAAGTGAACACGCTCTTAAATCCATAATATTGATTGTATCTCAATATGCATTCTTGTAATGTAGTGATACTTTTTCAGACAAAGGAAAATATTCATAACAAAAGAAAGGACTAAAATCTCAGGATAGCTTGTGGAGGAATGTTTTGATATAAAACATTGTGTTAATCAAGGCTATATTAAGCAAATATAATAGCATATATTTTACTTTTCGGAGTTTGAAAAGGAACATATATACACTCAAAGCAGCACAGTAGCTGAAATGACATTAATGTGACATTTCATTGTAAAGTGAGTGATTAGAGGAATTACGGTAAAAATAAATTGGGAATTAAACTTGTATAACATTTTTAAGCCATTAGCTTGATTTATAAAACATTAGCTAACTATTTTGCCACAGATTTACTCTCAAATTCATTCAAAATTATTACATTCTACATTTACGCAAATGAGGTTAATTAACATTGGTGATGTGGCAGAAAAGATAAATAACTGAGACTAAAAATGAAGCCATTGGTTCATCTGAAAGAGCCCTTTTAAGAAAAAGACTGACATTTCTATTTGGTAGTTTCTGAAGTTTTTCTTCAATCATCCAACAGTCGTAGAGAAAAAAATATGCATATAGGATGAGTTATATTTAGGCAGAAATTTTTCCCATAAAATTCATGCCATCCCCTTAGGAGTAGATGCATTATAAATCATAATATACCATAAAACTTAAAGACACGCTGACATATTTTTCCAACTTGTGGTTACTGTTGCAGTGGACCTGAATTTAATGCTACTTTGAGAGAGATCTCAGGGGATTTTCTAGTGAAAATCTTCTCCACAGTATTCAAATCTAATCCATATTGTGCCTATCACTGCGGTCCTTAAGTAGCTAATACAAGGATTTCAGATTTCAGCTGGGTCAGGATGTGGCAGAAGGGGTTTCTGCTGCATCTGTCTAGCTGGGATTGTGAATTTACAGGTCATTACTTCAGGAGGAGACTACAGATACGCCATAGGAAGGAGAGAGAACAGCACCAGCTGGCCATTGTGCCAGCTCTGCTCCAAAAAGGCTGCTGCAAACAGAGAACTGCAGTCTGTTTCTCAGTTATAGTAAGCTGATTTTAAAATAGGTGCTGATTTCCTGAGAGGTGGAAAATACGACTATGTGTCCTTCTCCCTGCCCACATTAGTACAAATTTACACCTTTGACTCTCTTTTCATGGTTCTTGGATGCAGTGCTGGGCTGGAATGCTTTTGTGGGCAGATGAAGCAGGACTCTTCTTGCTCTGCGGTGCCATGTTCTTGGCAGGATCTGCAGCCTCCTCTGCCAAGCAGGTGCATTGGGACTAGAGGCTCATGGTGTGGAAGAGAGAGAGCCCCTGACTTTCCCCAGTGCTGCCTGCTGGCACAGGCTGACGTGCCTCTGCCAGAGGATCTCCTTGCACAGGTGTGTCCTCTGCAAAGGGGCTCTCCTATGATTCGAAGTTTGCCCCTGAAATGGTGCTGCTGTGCTGCTGCTGCCCAGCAGCCCTGTCTGCAGCCTACCTATATCTAGCCCAGTTTAGTAATTTGATAACACCATTTCAAATCACACACACGATTTAGGAACTTGGAGACGATTAGGGGAAATTTTCTGTTTCTCTCAAGGAGTTATACCCCACCTACAGGTGCCCTCCACTGTCCTCTCCAGAGCCAACAGGCTGCCACAGCACCGTTGACCACGTTCGCATTCTTTAATGCATGTGGCAATGGTCAGTGACTTCAGCAGAGCCAGGATCTCCTTCTTCAGGGGTCCTGCCATGCAGTGTCAGTACTGACATAAGGATCTCGCTGTAATGGAGAGTACAGCACCCTGACACGTGTGCTTCTCTTCCTGTGGAACTTTCCCCCCGTACTGGCTCTATTGAATCATACTCAATTCTCTCTTCCAGATACTCAGGAAAGCCTGAAACAAGACTGCCTGCTGGCTTTTGCATGAAACCCATGTTTACCCTTTTGTGTTTTATGTAGAACTGGCATGAAGAAGGAAATAAATACCCATAGAGAAGGACATCTATCCAAAACTGTGACGAAAAAAAAATCCTAACACTGTTTATGGAAAAAATGTTTCCGGAAAATGAAAAAGAAGTTTCACAGCCCCACATATTTGGGTGGCTTTTATCAATTTAATTTTTTTCCTCTTCACAGAAAATTTGACTGTTGCCTTCTAAATGGCTTTCTTGAGAGTGAGCAATCAGATTTGCCTCCCTCTCTCACTTTTGTCATCGTTGTCCCCAGGGTAAGCTAGAAAGAGGAGAAGTCCCTGTCATCGCTGAATAACTTCACTCTGCTTACCAGCCTACAAAGCTCTCACCAATTTCCCTCTCCTCTGCAGTGAGAAAATAAATTCGATGAGAGCAGTCTAGGCAAGGAGCTTTCATTTTGATTTTTCTGAAAGTAAATGGAAACTTTTTGGAAAAATTGCAATTTTCCTGTGGAAAATATTTCTGAAGGAAAATTTCTGATCATTGCTAGCTCTGTGCCAAGTCCTCCTTTTTTGTCTCAAGATCAGTATACTGAATACTTCCTTAAGTAAAACAATTTTTTTTTAATAAGGTGCCACAAACAATGATAAAGGTTTTTAAAATTGCTTGGGGGAAACAATGTTGAAAAAAAAAAAGCATTTCATCACTTTTTTCATCATTTTATTTCTGCCATGTGAAGCGATTGCATTGTTTTTCCTCTTATCTAAAGGGGATAATCTAAAGCAAACTGAAGGCCGTTTAATTTTCTACTTTGCACAGGGCAATATCTCAGAGAGTAACTATATGTCAATGCTGAACAGTATTTCCTGTTTCTTTGCAAAGGCGATGAGCCAAGAGAATCTTAAACAATGTTTTCAACTTCCAGAGAAAGTTTCAGAGGGTTTTTTTTTCCTGCTACAATAAAAATGTTGTTGCTTACTGCATCATTTCCAATCATATTACACTTTATGAAACTGTTTTATGTAATTCTTCAGGTTTTTTTTTATGGTGTGAAGGGTCATGTTCAAGATTTTCTCTGTTTTATGGTGGCGGGTATTCTGGACTTCTATAGTTCTGTTTTACATGAATACGTTGGATTATCTAATTCTCTGTATAGAGATTAAAGTGACATTTTTGGTGTTGAACATTTCCTCCTGCAAAATCCTACTTTGTGGATTTTAAGTTCAGAGCACATATTACTGACTATAAAGGGAAATATAAAAAGAAATATGTAATAATGTTTACAGTATGCTGAAACAGTGGGTCAGTCAGAGCTAGGTTAAAAGAGCACAAACCCTTCCTTAACGCAGCTTCCTCTTGACACGTGGGTGTACAAGAGAGGAGAAAAATAAAAAATGAGTACTTACAAATTAGTTCAATCTGAAGTCATACCTACTTAAATAATTGCCTTGTATTTCTCAAGTTAATAAATGGCACCACTACGGGGTAGAGGTTATGTCAGTGACCTATAATGCTTGATCTCTGTGCAGAGTAGTTTCATATGTAGATTTGATAAAGGAAATTCAGTTTAGCTAAAACTTGAAAATCGGCATGACTTGAGAAAGAAATGTGTGCATGCTAACCTTAAAATAATGGTTCTAAGAATGTTGATGAAATAATAATAAATATTTTTTCATGCTTACTTGGAAGCGATTTACAAATCTGGGAATAGTTCTGCACTAACCTATCCCAAACTAAACTAGACAGCCATTGAACCCCTCCTAGCCTGAGATTGCATCAAGACTACTTCAGCGAGTTAATGAAAATAATGGGAAAAGATAGGAAGAACAGATGCCAAAGCAAGTGAAATATTGCTGCATTAAGCTAAAGAAATGGTCATCTTTTCCCAAGACAGTGGATACTTAATTGTAATTTCTGTTAAATTTCTCATGCTGAGAGTTGATGTGTTATTGTGTTTTCATATCTTGGTTACATAGCCCACTCACCAAGGGAAAAATAGAGAGGTTGAACCAGCAAAATGGCAATGTAATAACATATCTGTAAATTAGTAGATTTTGGAAGTAACTGTATGGGTCTTCTGTTCAAAATGGCATTAAGTGGGGAACATCTTAAAAGTGACAGTGTAAGCACGGAGAATTAGCAAAAGAGTTTTTGCAGCATATGTTTGTATAGTAATTACACTTTTGTGGGGAATCATTTGTTAGTGATCCTTCAGTCTTGTTAAAGATTATGTCCTTTTCCTTTGCAAGATGTAACCAATGTAGGCAAGTTGTGGACTCTCTTTGTTTCAATTTCAGTTGTGTTTGTTTCTGCAGAGGGCTGATTGTGTTACACTGGGTAAGGAGGTGGCACATTTTAAGGTTCCCGATTTGATACTTTTGTTCACATAGTAGCAGTGCAAAAATACCCCTCCCCCCTTTTTGTCTTAATCTCTCAGCCTGTATATCATTTCGTAATCTGAGATAGTCAAGGCAGATACTGACATTTTGCTTTGGGCACACTGCTCTGTAACTCAGATGAGATCTTGCTTTAAACAAAAACAGATACAGCATTTTCTCACAGTTCTAGTATCCTATCCTAAAAGAGTCTGAATCTCTGTAGTTGAGAGTTTCTGTCTCAAAACTTTCACAGTACTCTTTTATTGCTATCACGGGTTTTAGTTTCAATCCTCCTCCTCCTAATCAGCTTTCAATCTTATTTAGTACTTGCTGTTTTCTTGGGGATTATTTTAATGCTTGCTATGAGAGCTATTAGAAAATGAATTTTCTTGATGCTTGCTACTTTTTAGCCATCAAAACCTGGTGAATTTTCCTTAATATAAGCCTAAAAGCTTCTGACAAGGATAAGTGTAAGATCAGCTTTTCAGGCAGTTGTAGTCTGTGAATGTGTGTATGTAAGTACAACGCAGTACAGTGAAAGCTGGATGAATGCCCAACATTGAGCTCCATTTCGATTATAAAAGTAAAGGTGTTTATAAATTCACAATTCAATTCCATTTTCCTTTACCATGATGACAATTGAATGTAAATATTATTTTTCTTCGTGAACCTGGGGGCCAGTCAAAATGCATCTTGTGCTGGTAGTTTCCTAACAGTGGAAGAAACAGAACTCTGGGCTATGAGTATATAATGTAAAACTGTTTATGACAAATGCATAAAATATTTTTTTTTGTTTCTGAAAATGGAGAATAGTTATATAGCTGATATATTCAAGTGTGTTAAAAAAAAAAAGGGGGGGCTCTTGCTCATGCTTTTGCCTGGGCTGTCTTCTCACCTTGTTAAGCTTAATTTTCTGGTTTTGTATATTACTTTTTCTTTCCCCTATCTTCTCATGCATCTGTTGCAATAACAGATGCAGAGAAATCTCTCTGCTGACTATGCCTCATATGTCTCTGTTTTGGGTGGAAGCTGCTCTCATTTCACTGTTCTGGTTCCATTAAGGAGCTTAATTATTTATTAAGTTTCTTCCTGAATACGGGCACACTACGCCACTAGGTTTAACCCAGCTCGTGTTATTATACCTGCTCTTCTCAGGTCGCAAAAGTAAAATGCTGCTCTTTCCAGGTTCTCTATAAACAAAAGCATGATGCTGAGAAAGGATTTTCAGACTATGCACGTATGAGGGAGCCTCCAGATGTTAAACATGCCATGGAAGTCAGTAAACACCAGAGTGATGTAAGTATTCCCCCATCTGAAATGAGTGTGCTTGTTTTGGGCAGACATGTCTGTTATAACTTAATGAAATGAATTGGGTATGGAATTTTCCGTATTTCCTTAGCTGGTATTTTTTATAAATTATTTGCTCTGAAGTAATTTAGGACATGATGTGCGCATAAAATACGCTATGAGTAACAGTATGTGAATTTTATTCTGAACTGCGGTGGAAAGTGGTAGTTACTGTTTATCAGTAGTAACTGTTATTAAGTGCTTTCGCTTTGAAATAAAATTGCAGGCACAGGTTTTCTGAATTCGCTTGTAGCTACTTGTACTTTGAAAGTTTATAAAGTTCTTTGTTTAAATGAACACCAGTGTTGTTTCAGTGTCTTACTCTGTCAATACTTGGATAGTTCTTCAGGGGTGCTGCATAGAGGAGACAAGCGAGCTGTTTCTGCCCTGCTCTTGCACACTTTTATGCACATGAATAAGTTTGTTCTATCTCATGAATACTTATCAAGGGAGTTTTTCAAAGAATTTAATAGAATAATATATGATTTATTTTACAGAATTTGAGCCATAGAGTTCAGTTTGATGCCTGCACTGGTTTATACCAGTTGACCAAAGTATTTGTTCTTGTAGTTTTATTTAGATAACTTACAAATAATTAGGAGTACTTAGCAACATTTTGAAAGTTGGTTGCTTTTTTTTTTCCAGCTGCTTGCTATCTTCTTGAAGTTCTGCAGGTTTTCACAATATAAAAGCCTAATAATAGTATTTACATTTTTTATTAGAATCAAGTCAGGTTTGATTTCATGGTTAAGCTAGCTTATACTAGCTCAATGCATGATTGCTTGGGGCAGAAATGCTACCCAGATTAAAGGCTTGAGTGATACAGACACAACTTTGAAGAAAAATTTATGTTAGTTTTAGGTTTTGTAAAAGCTTACTTGTGAGAAAAGCAAATTTTAGGAGAATATTGGTTGAAATAATGATGCCACTTTAAGGGATACACAAAGCTTTTAAGAGCAGCTGATGTGTAAATACCTTTAAAGTTATGATCTATTTCCATTCTTGTTTAGATAACCAAATCCACTGAGGTAGGCATGTCATTTTACAACTCTTTTTTCTTAGATAAACGGGATATTTGTTTGCTGCTAACAATGTAGGAAATGAAGCTTGGGTGTTCATTTTGAATTATCTTAAATTTACCCTATCTTCCTCTACTAACAGTGTAGCAAACACTCTTAGGTTATGTAGGCTGAAAACTAAATGTCAGTGTTAGATGTATGTCTGTGTGTGCAGAATCTTGACAGCTGGCTGCTGATTAAAAGGCTGCTGGAAAACTTCAGGGAAGCATTATGTTTGAAGAATAACTTTTTCTTCTGCTGGGAAACACCTGCAATGGAATTCCCAGCAGTAATTTGCAACCTGCCTTGATTACAGAATTCTCTCTTCCTGTCGAACGCTGTCCATCTCTGCTGTTGGAAGCATCAAATGTCACCCTGACAGAGCCTCGGAGCTGGGAACATGAATGTCTCTCCCCATAAGCAAGAGGTTTTTTATTTACCTAGCAGTAGGAATGATGGTGGACTAGTAGGAAAGGAAATAACTGTGGAAAGAGAGATGTGGATCTCTTTCAGAGAAGGTGGTGGGACTGGGAGGAATATGAGACAAGTTTCTGTAGCAGATTCATCATAGTCTGAGGATTAGTATGCTAGTGCAAGACCTATTCCCCTTCTACAGCTGTATATCACTTGCTAATAGAATTAAGGAGAGCAGGTTACAGATGTGAGGATAAATGAAATTCAGTTGTTTCATCTTTCACCCTTAAAACAAGCAAAAAAAAAAGGAAATGAAAGAAAACATAGGAGGGAAGGATGTTTTGATAAATGAGAACTTTTAACAGCATGTTAGAAATAATAAAAAAATATGAGGGGGATTTTTTTCAGCCTGAGCAAACTTCAAAAAATCAAATAAGTCATCCAAATCCAGCATAAAACTCTAATCAGTTAGTTTAATCTGTTTAAGAACAGATTCTTTCTGGTTGCTCATGAATAGCTGCCGTGCATTGGGCAAATATCTATCACACATAAAGGAGCAAGTTATGTAAGTCCTGTTATTGCTCAGCAGAATTACACAGCTCCTGTGGGTAATATTTGGGCATCATGGTGAATAGCTGTGGATTTCTTGTTTTGTAAGTACAGGTTTAATTAAGAACCGTGTGAGTTTTCATCTTGGAGTCAAAACATGGAACAGCGAGCATCCCAACTGTGGAGTGTTTGTCTTTCCAAACTATTTCAGGCTATCTGTGTAATGACAGCATTGAAAGTGCAGGGGAAAAGAAGGGAAACTGCTGGGGAGCTAGAAGGACAAAGCTCTTTTATCCACCATTCAGTACAGTTTACCTATGGGAGCAGAATGCATGTTTACCTACAATGCTGTGCCAACTCAATTCAACCTTTACATGGAGGGTTTGCATCTAATAGGATTAGGATGTGTTTAAGACTATTTACTCAGCCTCAAAATAAGGCTGACATTTATACTCAACTCTGTGAAATGTCCAATTTCCTTTAAAAATTAAAACTGTATTCAACTTACAATACATTTGTGCTGACATTTTGAAGCTGTCATGTGCTGTAGGCCTTCACACCACTTTGAATATCATTAACATGCTCTATATGTTTGGGCAGAAACTGCCTAACAGGGAAATACTGTAAAAGCTCCTGAACAATGTGATCATGTATAAGAAAATAATTTTTCTCCTTTTTATACTTAGAATGAAGAAAATTGCTCTCAAATGAACAAAAGTGACTTTTTAAATGACAGGAAATATACTTTAAAACTAATTTAAATACTACGTAATGCTTGAAGGGAAGCGTATTTATCCAGACCAGAGTACTTTTCTCTATAAATTGTGTTTGTGTTTTGTGAAGTGAATATTAATGATGTGACTTTGGCACACAAAGTCATTTGCAGAAGAGTGAAGTAGGGGCCATCAGCCTACTTGTCTGTGCTTAGCTGATGTCATTTAACTCATCTGGAAGTTTCCAAACTTGGGGCCACAACTAGGTGGTGGCCTTAAAACAGTATCAGGTCACAAAATAGCGTTTTGCCTTATGTGTATCTGAGGATCTGTGAACGGAAGGGCATAATTGAACAGTGAAATGACATGACAACTACATTTCTAAAGCAAAGAAACCACTTGCCACATTGTGTCTGTGGGGAAGCTGCACATAGCATCTGATGAAGGCACTCAAAGCCATGCATCACAGTTTTGTCTGTTCCATGACCTGGTCCATCACTGGGCATTTTGAATAGGAAAACAATGTTAAATATTTGTACAGCAGTTTAAACATTCTGCTTCGTTAAAATTAGTGGTTCTCCTCACATCATTACATGGTATGAAATAAGGATGTGGTGTTCTGATTGTACAAATAGGAAAACTGCAATAGACTCATCTAGAGACATTTAAAAGGCAGTTTGCAGATCTGCGTTTGGAGCCCCAGTATCTTTTCTCTTATACTTACTTAAAAAACAGTGCTCCTTTTAAAATGTTAGTTGATGATTGGGCAAACTTTAGATGTGTATGTATACACTTTCCTCTCCACATGATGTCAGTAATGAAAATTTATATGTTTCACTCACCCTCTAAGTTTGAGTATTTAAGGTGTCTATATTGTCTTAGGGGTAAGTTGTTTTTCATGTTCAGGATATTGTGCAGTCACAATCCACACACACACACACACACACACACACACAAAAAGTACATTCTTTCTGATAAGACCACATCAGCAGATCTTAAACTGGATGTGCTTAAACACCATCAGTAACATACCGATGGTTAATACATCGGTTAATGTTTGTTTTGATGCAGATCATGGTAAAGTCAAGCTTCTCCTGGCTCTCTGTTCAGCATCTGCATTAGAAAAATCACCTTTCACTGACTAACTTTCTGCTGACAGTGGTTGTCAACAGTGAGTCCCCCTGGACCACTTCCAACTGGTGCTGAAAATGATGTTTACTCCTGATGTAATTGGCACCAATAAATTTTAAGGCCCATTACTGGAAAGGATGACTGCATCAATCTGTAATGGGCCAGAAATGTGTTTGTCTCTTCTACACAAGCCGGAAAACAGTTTTCAACATCAATTGAGTAGGAATTAGAAAAGCTTTTGCCAATGATGATTGTCACCAGCTAGTCATTTTCTTAGTGTTGATGGACCCCAAAGTGTAGATGAGAGGAAAGAGGGCAGAGACACAGCTGACAGGCCATTAGTTAGTGGACTTAACAGCTCTTAGAAAATGCTAATCAGGGACAAACAGTAAGAGACAAATTCTTGTGCAGACAGGTGTGCCCAGCTTCTTGCTGAATCCTTAAGAAGGCAAAATGCGTTCATAGATGCTTGCGCATATTTTAGTAATTTATTATGTAGAGTTTGGAATAGTTTTGGTATTGGAATAAATGAGAAGATAAAAGATTTCAGGGAAGGTCTGAATCTCCCAAATCCAGGTTTGCTTGGCTCACCATGTAGAAGTTTCTGTTTGTTGACTGACAGTCTGAGATGTTTTGCAGCATTGTTAGAAATCTGTTTACTTTATGGCACTGTAGTGCATTCCACTGGTATTTGTGTAAGGTGAAGCATCTTCCAGACCCTGCTGGAGTAACTAGATCAGCATGTTTCTCCTCAGTGGACCTTATGCCTTTCTTAAGAGCTGGAGGTTTGGCCCTATTAAAAGCAGTCTACTAATTATGAGCAGGCCCTGAATATTCTCCATGCTTTGCAAAGTCTACTTGCAATTCAGAGTATGTAATCACATTTGGGATTAAAGATGAGAAATGGTTTTGTTCCAGTTATTGCTTGACAAAAATACTCAACAATGTAACCACTTTTTATTGTAATTTCAAATTGGTTAGAAAGCCACTTCAAATTTAGTTGGTATCTGCAATTTACTGTTTTCAGCTTCAAAACTCAAGATAGTACATTTTTTTTCCTTTTAGCTCCTGCTTCTTTCCGGCTTGCATCTCCCACTTTTCTGCTGTAACTCTCATCTAGGTCTTTCACTGCTGCCCTAAAATTGTTATCTCAGTTACTTTTCCTATGTAAAGGCCAGCTGGAACAAGTTTTTTGTAGACTTGTGGTTCTCATGAAGAGGAGCAATTCTTGAGCCTCTGGTGATTTTTTTTTTTTTGTGGTAGGGCCTAAGTAACCCTTTGAAGTGAAGACTGAGTAAGGGTGACATGTAATGCCTGGAAATTCCAGTCAGGGTATTCAGGGTATGAGCCTCTTGGCTGAACCAGCTCAGGACAAAAGATGGCTCCTTCTCTGGGTGCTTCTGCTGTTTCCTTTCTTTTGTGCTTCTCCCCCCTCAAAGGCTTCTTCACTTTACATCTTCTGATGCCCATGGGTGCACACACCAAGCTGGTTGCTTTGCCCTGTCTATGTCTGTTCCCCTGCTCTCTCAGAATAGCTCTGGTTTTACTGTTCTAACATAGCACTATTAAAAAAAAAATAAAAAAAGAATCACTAGATGGAACAGAATAGCAGCTGTGTAATAGAGGCCAGCAGAGTGTCCCAATGGGAGAGGGTCAGCATCCAGGGATTGAGGTTATTCAGGAAATGGGAAACATATTTTTTCTTTCTTTGGCCTACCTCTGACAAACTACTGTTCTGCTGCATAACATTTTTATTCTCACTGGAGTATGACAAGCTGCAGAATGGAGCAAATATATATTGCAGACATTTGTAAAATGCTAGATGACTTTCCCTCAGACATAAGTAATAGGTATACTGGTTTAGGTGCAGGAAGAATAATAATTCACTCAGGGAAAGGTATAGCAATTGGCCTTGCATCTAATATAATTGGAAATTGTGAAATATAAAGGACTGTCACTGTCTTATTTCTGCCCCCCTTCCTTTCCCCGAAATTAACCACAATCCATTATTTCATGTACTATATGATCATGTCATTTGGGAGCAATAAGTGACCACATTTCCTCAACTTTATCACCACTGTTCTTGATTCTCTGATGTTAAATTCACTACATTCCTAATTTCTATTTTGAGCACATATGCTGGCCTTTAATTTGCAATTTACATGGATCATAGGGTGCTATTCAGAAACCTGTTTCTGCTGCCTTTGTGGTTTTCACCTCACCTCATGTGGTCATTAGGATGAACAGCATATAATTAACTAAATTAATGTAAAGTCCTGAATTGCAAATGCTTCTCTCTACCTCTAGTTTCTTAAAAATTAGCGAAAATCTAAACATAACCAAAACGAAAGTTCCAGTGGTTTAAACCAGCTGTAAGAATCAAATTTTGCTTTGCATCTATGTGATAATTCGGGCTGTATCCATCAAACCTATTTATTTGTTTCTTTTATCAGAGATTACACTTGTGTGTCACTCACGGCAGATTAAAAATTATAAGATCTATTTGTGGGCAGGCAGCCAAGAGTGAAGCCTGTTTAGCTTGTCTGCTTAGCTGAAGCCATATGGACGCAAAATTACTTTCCTGTTGCATGTAAAATATTTGCCAAAAAGTAAATTTTTTCCTTTTCTTTTTGCAATACCCTTTCTATGAAGTATATTTGTCACTGGCTGCTGCAGTTCATGAGTTTGTTGCATTGTACCCGGAGTGAAACTTTACATTGGAAATAGGAGCAGAGATAAATGAGAAACTTCAAGCTGAGAACTTTCTTGCTGGTGAAATACTGTCTTGAGAGGTTGATTAACTTTGTGAATCAACAAAAGAAAATCTAAAAGATTTCCCAGTTCAGGAGGAATTATTCTTTTACTTTCTATTTCCTCTAAAGTTTATTTTATGTTCTCCAACTTTTGCCTGAAACTTCAATTTGTCAGACGCTTTGGAATACCAGGGACTGAATGTCATTCATAATAATTCAGTAAGACAACCCTTGGAAATTGGCTTAGATTGGCACATGTGCTAGAGCAGGAAAAATTCACAAACCTTGAGGAGGGAAAAGAAGGATAACATGTGGAGCTCTCTAATGTCCCGGAGGTCTACGCTGCTCCCATGACTGCTTTGCTAAATGGAGAATATTTGGACTCTCTTACCTGTGGTAGGAGCCTTCTGGCCAAAGTTTTCTGAGCCCATTCATTATTGTAGTGGCTTTTGCCCAAAAAGAAAGAGTCAGTCTTGTACTCAGCATGCTGGAACACTCAGCCTTCTTGTTCCCGTGATTGTGCAAAGGAGCAAATAAGTGGCGTTGTGGGGATGCTGAGGTGGAGTCATATCATTGAATTACATACAAGCAGCATCTCTGTCTAGTACTGAGAAAGACATTCACTATGATAGAATTACAGTTTCTCTTCAGCGTAGCTGCAATTTGCTGGGCTGCAGTGCTCAGTATCAGAGCAGGCATTAGTTTATGTTAAAAAAGGGTACAACATGGGAAAAAAAGTGCTATACTCTTAAAAGTCCTCTGAAATTTCATGATAAAACCTAATATTTGTGTCTTTGCAATGCTTTAATTTTCCACTATGCTTCTAAGCAAAACCATTTTTCTTTTTCAAATTGTATTTTATGCTTCTGAATTTCTTCCTTGTCGTGTTACCTTGTGTGTGGTCTTACCTTACAATCCCTGTCAAGCAGAACTCTATTGGAATAAATTAGGTGGAGTTCTATTGAATTTGATGGCTGAGTTGACAGGTCATTCAAAGCTTATTTATAAACTTCAAACTTTATTGTTTATTTTAAACAAAACTGTGTTTTGTTTGACAGGTATCCTATAAGAAGGATGTACAAGATACTCATAGGTACACTGAAGTGCTGAACAGACCAGACGTAAAGAAGGCAACTGAGATAACAAAGATAATAAGTGATGTATGTTCTCCTTTTATTCTCTTTCCATTTTTTTTGACATGTAATTTTTTTATTCCAATTTTGATCAGATTTTTTTAGAATGCTGCTGAAATTCTCAAATGTCTTGAACAGAAAACCCGCAATCCCAAATATGCTAGGGAGGTTTGATTAAAAGAAAGCCAAACATAACCAAAACAAACCAGTCTTGCCTGGTAGGCTAGAAAGTTATGGGTTTCTCCTATTTAGATGTTGACAGTATGATCTTTGCAATTATTGGTGATTGATGTAAAGACAACATGAAAATTGCTGAAGTTGGTTTTGTTTCAGCGTTATTCATGATAACCGTTCTCAAGATTAGTCATATGCTTGTATGCTATACTGCACTTCAGAAGACATCCCAAACCTTTTTTAACCTTGGTGTGAGAGAAGCTGGCATCCCAGGACTCCCCGTCCTTTTCCCATCTCAGTCTCAACGACAGGAAAATTTAATTCCCCACTGTCCTTCCAAGAGCTGTGCAGATGCTGCTTCTTTCATGGGCATTCTCCTCCCTAAACTCCCTCTCTAATTCTTTGCCCTCCCACTGTGACCTCGGCTAATGGACAGGTGAAGGAGGAGTTTGAGAAGCAGCAGTGTGGGATGCCGTTTAGTAGTTTATTGTAGACAAGTCAAACAATACATATATTAAAAGCCCTGAGCCAAGATTTTAAGTAACTGATAATTAAACGTGAGACTGATTAGACACATTCGGAGAGACAGATTTAAGAGATCTCAAATTCACCTTTTAATATTCAGGATTTTTTGCAAACCAAGAACTTCTACTAAGTGTTATGCTCAACATGCAGATTTACTAATTGCTGTTCAAGCGCTCTTGGTGTGAGAGTGGCTTTGGGACTTTGATTTCTCCCAGTCTGTTGTTATGATGCGTCCTTGCTGACTCACAGTGCCTGAGTAATGCAAGAAGCCTATTTTAGGCAGTGGGTAATTTAGTTTGTGGTATTGCACAGCACCTATTGTTGATTCATCTGTGCTCTTTTCTAATGCATTGTGGGAGCAAATTGCAGCAATTTGCATGGGAGGCAGTTCAGCTGGAGAGATCACGTAACATTAACCTTGCGGGACTGTGACACCAGTGCAGCCTCACTGACATCAGCGAGACCGCAGTGGTAAAACTGAGAGTGCAATTTGACCTTACAGTTCAAAAAAGTTGCCCCTCAGACTAGTTTTATTTCAAGACTACTTTCAGCTGCTGCAAGTAATCTTGCGTTAACTGTAGACCCTGTCATAAGAAATGCTGAGCCACTGTAACTCATTCTGCCTTGATCGGGAGGACAATATTTCTGTGGTTTAAGCTATGCATTTGTTTAAAGTTGAATTTTGTGAATGCCTTACATTGTGTTTTACAGTGAAGAAGTATTATATTGTTAGGAGCTGAACCCCGAGAAAGGCTTTACTCAGAGCTGATTAGAACAGTAGTGTCAATGCAGACCATTACGTGAGACCTTTTCTACTAGCTTTAATGCTTACATTTCTCTTGATAAAACAAATCCAAACAATTTATTAGTGTTTCATATCCCCCCCTTTATGTTTTTTTAAAAGGCTAAGTACAAGAAAGGAAGGGGAGAGCTGAATAAGGAGCCTGCTGTACTTGGAAGACCGGATTTTGAACACGCTAAAGGAGTTTCAAAACTTTTAAGCCAAGTAAGATTCTCCATCATTTTACAATGATTTCATCCAAATGTCTCATTCCTAGTAATGCAAAGAAATATTTAGATTTTTAGATGATTATCTCTAATGGCCCTGAAGATTATGTTCTCAGACTTTTCATATAGTATTGCAATGACTGGTAAATTTAGGATTCTTAGGAAACCAAATACACGTTTTGAAGCAAAAATACAATGAATTTTGGCTACAACTTGTCTCTCGTGGAGATGGTGTATATTTATACAGATTATCTAGGATTTCTAAAATATTAACTGTATGTAATTTAGAGGCAAATTTTGCTCCTCATTCAGTTTGAGTGGAACCTTACCCTGTGATTAATCCCACTGAAGTAACTGAGGTCTTTTGTGTAGCTGCTTGCTAATATGAGTAATGGGATCTGAATTTGGCCTGACATGTAAACCACCCGCCTTCCTTCCCCCTGAAACTGAACCTTTTATGTACTACTGTTATATATTAACCTTAAAAAAAAAAAAAAAAAAAGGATGAATTACTGTAGTCCTGAACTGAAATCTGAAATAGAAATATCCCCTCTTCCTCTTAGTAGTTTTCTACTCATAAGATGTACACATAAGACTCTACTACAGATCATCCTGACGTTGTGAGAACAAATTTTTCACTGCTGACCTGTTTTTGCTGTTTTTTTTTTATTTTTCCCCCCCTTTTTTGTCTGAAGTAGTTCTTTAACAGTGCCTTGCATAATCCTTGCTAGTAATCCTGTCCAGCTACCCTTGGAGCTTTTGTAAACCCAGGAACAAATTCTGCCCTCCTGTAAGAGGAGGATAGTGCCCTTTGATTGGAGAAGGCTGTGTCAGCCTTCCCAGAGCCAAAAAACCTCTCGAGTGTAAATAGTGTATATACTAGGACAGACTCAACATCAGTGATATGTAAAAAATTCGTGTGATTCGGCTAGGTAGTAAATGTCTTCCCTAAAACTAGCATGAAATGAGAATAATGTGTCATAGAGAACAAGCTGCAAAGCAGCGCAGGGTCTGCAGGAGGTAGAGTTCCTTTTGCTGTTATCCTTAGATACCTGCTGCATGATTTCCTGTTTCACACCATTGTAAACTTTGAAGCATTACACAAAGAGAAAAAGAAGGAAATAAATGTTTTTCATTGCTTTGTTGGCAGTGTGTTCAGAATCAAAATGAGTTTGTCTTTTTCAAATAGATTTCTGTCTTCTATTTTATAATGGATCATGTTCTCATTTCTCTGCTGATGGGCAAGTCTGCTAAGAGATTATTTTGTGTTTAGCATTGTGCAGGCTTGGAAGCCAGCCTGTACTTTCTAGAAGGAGCCAGTGTGATGCTGCTCAGACCTGGGTGTCACTCACAGGAAAGGGGACTGTCTGTCATTTAGCGAACACCTTCAGTTGTTTTTAAAAGGGTCCATACCTACATTTAGTGTGTAATGTCCTTTATCTCTACTCAATGGCTGCCTACACACTCCTTTCCTTGCGGCCTATGTCAGAATCTAGTGAGCTTGCAGCTGCCTGTTGTTGCCAGTGAGACCAAACCGTAACCCTTTCCAACAGCCCTCTCCGTCCTCCCAAGCCTGGTACCCGTGAGATTGTGGCCAACAATCACAACGAGCGAGAGATACCAGCTGGATCATGGGGTCCTGCAGGCTGATGCTGAGCCAGCTACATGGAAGGCTTCATCAATGTGCTTTTTATCTCATTTTTATTAGATGTGCTTTTTATTTTGGACAATGCACGCTGCATCTGCAAATGCTTTGTGATAGAGTCTCTTCACTGCCAGGAACTGGGATGGCAGCAGTTCTAGTTGAGATCCTTCTGCAAAAGGCAGCATTTACTGTGCAATTTTAACTTCTTTAGAGAGTCCAGATAGTGCAGAAGGTGTGATGGGAAGAGAGAAGTTGACAAAATATATCTTGCATTTGGTTTATTTGTAAAGGAGATTCTTACTAAACCTTGGTGGTGCGACCTCTGCAGTCACTGGCCCTGGATCCAAGTGTTGGGATCCTCTCTTGTCGTGTCCCCTCCTCAGTCTCCACTGCTGTGGCTGCTTGCAGGGTGTGTGATGGCGACTGTGCTTTTAGAAAAGAAGGCAGTGCCTCAGCCTGACACTCTGCCTGCAGCAGCATGGAGGGTGCAAATACTGGGCAGCTCTTGGCAGCAGGGAGGTGCATTCAGCAATTCCCCCACCTCCTCTGAAGGGAAGGCAGTGGCCATGAGTTGTCTAATGTGCTTATATGTTATTTGAATCGTTATAACACTTAGACACACAAATCATAGATCAAGAGCACAGAAAAATGAAGATGACCCCTGTGTCCAAAGAGCAGGGTGGTGGGGCAGGATGAGGAATGCACCTGTGCTGGAGGACAGAAAGAGACTTAAATATGGGTCAGTCATGTCAGCCTCTTCATGCAAGGATCATGAAACAGGCTTGTAACACTTACAAGATTTAAAAAATAGTAAAGTTAATGATCTCTTTAATGTCTCCAGACTTTCTAGCTTTTAGAGTTTCCATTTGTTTCTCAGAAAAGGGGAAGGTTATAAACTTTTTGTGTTGAAAGTTGATAATCTCCCTTAATTGCATGAATCTATAAGCTGCGACATGCAGAGAAATATTAGTTATTTGACCCTCACAGTAAATTTGCAAAGTTGACAATTCTGATGGATGTAATGGGAAGAGAAGATGATAACATGTTTTAATGTGGTGCATATGGGTAGGTAATTTAGGGAGTATAGAGAACAGGAGCAAGAAGAGGTCAGGCAGTGTGGGTGTAACGAAGGGAGAAAGCAATCAAGGCAAGCAGGAAAGCAAACAAAGCGAAGAAAATAGTGTTAATGTTTGACTGGCACTCAAGGCTCTACAGAAAACACTGTTTTCTCTCTCTCTCCTTTGTTTCCTTTTTTATTTTTTATTTCACAAAGCTTTTGACAACAACAGCAGCAAAAATAATAGCTCCCAGAACTAGTATATTTACCCACAGCACGTGGTAACCCTTTTCTGTTGATTTTAAATGAAATTTAAAACAAAAACTGTGTCAGCCCTTGTGAAAACATGAAGCTTGTCAATTTGCCGAGTGTGCATTGTATAATTTGGGCTATTTTTTCTATTTTTTTATTAAAACAAGCTCTTGTTCATGCCCTCTTTATGTCTTTTAATGCATTTTATTAGGTTTTTCAAAGAGCTGCTGATATGAAGTGTTTGTCTTATGGTGTTCAAGAATTGGTTTTAGGATGAATAATTTTTGGATATTCATATTTGTTGCTGAATCTGGTGCTTATTGTTTTAGGGATAAAGCTGTTAGAGGCAGAATGTTTTTCAAAATGCACCTCCTCTGAGATTTTCCGTAACAACCTGAAGAGCCTAGGATTTTCAAATTTTTCTTTGCTTTAAACTCTGCTAGTGCTTTTAGCAGTGAATGTTTAAATTTTGCTCTTTGTTTGTGCTACATTTCCTTCAATATATATGTGCTCTGACAGGTTTTTTCCTTTTTTTAAGATGTTTTCATATGGTCATGAGGAAATGCTTTAGCTGGAAGTGTCTGCTTCATCCTGGGATCCCAGTGGTTGAATGATTCAATTTTTGTAGTTTCTTTGTAAATCTGAACAGTGGGTGATGTCATCCACTTCTGAAACTGAACACTCCCTGTGTGAACAGCTTTGAACTACAGATTTGATTTAGGAATGTTGCTGCTAAGCTTCAAAAGACACTGCTCTGTCCAGCTGTAATTCTGACTTTTATAGGCTTTGTGCAAGGCCGATGAGAAGTTTGTTTATCCAGGCCTTATTTAATTCCAGTTTGGTTTTTCAGGGATGTTGTTGTGTTAAAAGCCTTCAGAGTCTGCTCTTTCTTAAGCAGTCTTTAGAGAGTAACCTCCATGCATTTCTTTTGAATTAGCCCCCACTATATAATCTCTAAAAAAAATAAACAAACTTAAGACTTTAATGAAGATGGTAAATAAGTAACCATCTTTTAAGCCCTCATTAAAGTAAAGCTCTTGGTTAATGATGAAATTTGTAGATAAGTGTCCACTAACAACTGTCAATTCTACTGTTTGCTCTTCCACCATATTATAGCCTTGCTAAGACCTAAGACCTCCCCCCTTCAGATGGTTTAGAAATCATATGAGGTATTTTTCTTCCTTGTTTTTATTCAGAACCCTTTCTCTCAGGCATATTTTCCCTCTTTAAACTGCATTCATAACTTCCCCTGTTCAAAAGAAGGATGTGTTCTTTCCTTCACTGTGACTCATCATGGGCTTGCTCTTCTTTCTTCACCCTTTCCCACACCATGCTTCCTTTCGAAAGGGAGAAAGAACCAGGAAAATGTTGATAAAAGAGAAAGTGTATGTCTGTGTAGCTTTCAATGCAGCAAATCCCCTATGGCAGGTCAGTTAAATGACTGCTGGAAGTGCTCTGGAGACGCTGCCAGGGTTGTCTGATATTACTGCGTGTGCTCGGCTGTGCCCCAGAGCGCCCTGTGCGATGGGGAGGGGAGCAAAGGCGATGAGCCGAGAGCCAGAGGGAGCAGCAGGGCCCGGAGCTGTGAACAGCCCTGCTGCAACCAGAACATTTACAGTCACGTTGGCTTGGGGGGCTACTTAAATTTGGGACCCTCCTGCACGTGGGCATCAGGACACAGGGCCCTGTGAAGACTGGGTTCACTGGTCCTGCCTCTGTCCTCCAGTGGCAGCAATGTGATCTGAAGTGACACTAAAGAGGATTTATTACTGGAACCTCTAGATTGAAATGTATTGCTAAAAAAATTGTCAAATGATGGCATGAAATGGCTGCAGCTGGAAGATGGCAAGCCAGTTGTGAGGAGAGGTCCCTTTGGCACTGACTTAACAAGAATTTCAAGTACCACGTTGTGCATTCAGTCTGTGTGTACCCTTCGTGGCCATTTGTTGGCTGAGGAGAAGGCAGTGTGCAGTAGTTGGATATTTAAAGTCTTATGCTTGGTGGTGTTGTGATGTGGGTAAAGGAGTAAAAGACAATTTTGCTCACCCTGCTGACTTGATCTCTGGCTTTTTGAATGGCATATTATGGCACTGCCTGATTTTCATTAGAAGGCAAGTTTTGGAGACACCTTTTAAGAGAGAAGTCCTCTGCTTTATTCCTTCAGTGCTCGTACAGAGCATGGATTTGCCTTTGTATTCAGATATATGCTTTTACACTTGATCCAATGCCAAGGCAAATATCAAACAATATAAACCAGATGAATCTACTAGAGGGCAATACATACTCTCTTCTACTGTTGGTGTGAAAGATTATGAAGTTCATCATGTGTTCAGATAAAGTTTCTCTTAAAAAGTAACAATGTTTTAGAATTTCCTTACTTAGAAAAATTAATCTAAGTGCTGGAATTCATAATGTAGTGCTTAAACATATACAGCTAGTTTCTGTTTGTGTGGCTTAGTTTTGGTTTCTTGTTATCCTGAGTAATGAAATAGTGGGCATTGTGGCTAAAGATATGAGATTGCGTAAGCTAAATCACGTTGAGGGTCTTTTAAGGCAAGGAAGAACTGAAAAGGAGAAAAACCCTCTTCCCACAACTAAAGCTGAGAAAAAAAAAATTGAAGATTGTTTGAGGTGGCTTAACCACTTTATCAGACATTCATGTGGGAATAGAGAAGAAAGGAGTAGGGAAAAATCCGTGTATTTATTTAGTGCGGAGCGTGGTAAATTATAATGGATGTTGCATAGGCTCAGATATCAGGTGTCTGCCTAACATTCATGAAAGCAGCATAATTCAGACTGAACTTTATTCTCCTCCATTATGCCCAGCTGTTGGAAAGCAGCAGACATGTGTGCAGAGTCTCCAGATGTTTGATGATCACGCACAAAGGGAGCAAAGGAGGGAGATCTACTATTTGTTCAGTTTCATATTTTCAGATTCTGAATTCAGTTTTTCAGCATTTTTTATGGAATTTTTGTGATGTATTTCAATGGTACTTTCAGTGCCATTGTCTCCATATTTATGTATTGCTTATTTCCTCTTACATGTGTTGTCATTCCCCCTTTTTCTTCTGAACTAGAAGAAAAGATGGTGAAAGTTATGGCAGGCAGTCATTTCATTATGCTTTCTAGCACTGTAATGAGGTGGGCATTGTCCCCAAGAAAGGACTGTACTACAGAGAGATTCCTCAGTGTCTCGTAGGAAATTTCTGGCAGAATTAAAAATAGAGCTGGTGGTTCTGATGACAGTCTAGCATAGTGTGAGTGACATGTGGACCGGGTGGCGGGAAGTTTGATTCTGACTTCCCACTTTCAAGTTGTTGAAAAATTTACAAGTGATTTGTTTTACAAATTTTACAATTTATTCATCTTAATTTTTTTTTCTGTTAAAACCACAATTTTGATGTTAATTATTAATTGAATGATTCTCAGTGAATAGATTATTATTGCTAGTCAAACAGTTCTATTTTATTTGATTACTCATGTGAGTCATATGGTTTTGTTTCTGTTTTCTTTTTATAAATCCTTCAGCACCAGTAATCGCATATGACAATCTTAACATTTTATTAAAATTCAGATACGTAAAACTTATTTTGAAACTAGCACAAGACTGTCACAGGTGTGGGTAAACTGAGCTTCTTTAAACTTTGTTAAAAGATTTATGAATAAAGCAATTGCATTTAATAAGCTTCTTTGTCTTCTGAATTCTCTGTGCCTCTTTAAAGTGCTACATGTTAATATTAGACATGTTTGTTCTGGTGAAAGGTGAAATACAAAGAGAAGTTCAGTAAGGAGATGAAGAGTCACCAGTACAATCCTCTTGACAGTGCTTCCTTCAAGCAAGCACAGATTGCATCCACCTTGGCAAGTGATGTAAGTTAACTGGCTTTGTATTTTACGTGCGTTTACGTCCTGAGTAACCTAACATTGGTTCACAAGTAGAATTCCTTTCTTCTTTTTATGAATTACTCAGAGCTAAAGTCTCTGCCATCCAGTGTGTAGCAGGTACAGCATGTTATCCATTTCTTCCTCTGCTTCTGATTGAGGGCCTGCAGAGTTGTTCATAACCATTTTAGATGAGATTCATCTCGCTTAAATTTGTGTGTCAAAAGGTATGACTGCTTACTCTGAGCCTTGTACTTGGTCCCTTTTTATTGAGGAAAGAAATAAACAGGTCTAGAGGTCAATTTTTCTCACCTTTTAGAGGTGCCTGTCTTTAGAGGAGCAAAGTACTGGCATCTCTCCAATGGCTATAGAAGGAGGTTACATGAGCAGTTCAGATTTGGATGTCTGTCTTTTAGACTTCATTCTCCTGGTTGATCTTCTCAATGGTATTACAGAACACAGCAGTCACTAGGTTCAGCAGTGGGTGTCTGCTGCTGGAGCCAGAATGGAGAAAACATCTATATCAAGTGATAATGCTCTTGGGATGCTATATTTAAAAGTGTGTCTAATGCTAAAAATGTGAGCTCTTCTTTGAGGCTGCGATCCCAGATAGCCAAAAGACAAGCCTTCATTCTGTAGTCCAGCGTTTCCAAAGTGTGGGGCACCATGCCATGGCAACAGGAAAGACTGGCTCTGGGAGGAGTACAGAAGATTATGTAATTATTTCCAAAATCTTAACGTGTAATATAAAGTTAGTTGAAGCAGTTATTATTAAAAGAAATGGGCAAATTGAAGTGAAGAACACGATACATATGTTGGGATGACTAAAGGTATTAGTTTAAAAGATTTGCCATCCAAGATAGGTAAGGTAGCTAGTTTTCTTCCTGTAAAGTTGGGCATCCAGCTCTCAGAAAAATGGAAAATCTAACTTTAGGCTGATAGGAATGCTGATGCTTCATTAAGTGATTATCTTTTGCCTTAGGTCACCATATTGCTTGGATTTTCTGAAAGCAATCTGTGTTAGGTAAAATATCCAGGACCACTTCCCTTTAACTGCTGTATATCAAATTTTTAAATTGGGCACTTAGTGTAATTCCTGCAGCAGGGAGAAAAGAATAAGAATTAAAGGTTTTTAAAATATAGACCCAAAGTATTGAGGAAGATACTCTTGATTTAAGAGGAGGGTGGGAGGGGAAGGAAGAGAAAAAAAGAATATAATTAATTCTAGCCTGAAAAGTCATAAAAAGTGTGATTTTATTTTAAGTGTCCTTTTCTGGAGGAAAAGTTTGAGTAGTTCCTAAGTACTTACTCAGCAGAATGAGTCCTGTACTGTTCTTTCCTTTTCTTTGAAATAATAGTAGATGACCACCATCTAGTGGCTGGGAGAGATTGTTCAGGCAAGCACTTGATATTTTCTCTTTCTGGACGCTCACACTGCAATACAGAGCTGTGAATTATTTTATTAATCTTTAGTTTGCATAACCTGAATTCTCTTTCCAGGTGAATTACAAGAAAGATTTGGAAAGCCTGCATGATCCAGCATCTGATCTACCAAACCTGCTGTATTTAAACCATGCTTTAAATATCAGCAAAACACAGAGTGATGTAAGTTGCCTTTTTAAGAATGACCTGAAAAATAAATCTGGTAAGGAATGTACTATGTATAGTCACTGCAGGAAACACATTTTTGGTACTTGCTTCATGGTCTCATATGGAGTAGGCAATAGTGTTGTAACCGTAGTAGATGAGAGGTGTATGAAGAAAAACAGGTTTTTAGCAAGACATATTTCAGTTATTAGAACAGATAATATATACTGTGGAAGAATCACACAGACTTCTGATCTTGAGTGTTTCTTCTCATATATCTGAAACACTGTCTGTTTTTTACTTTGATCTAAGACCTAAAATACTTCTTTCCTTGCAAATCTCATTTTGTCTAAGGTCTTGCTTTCATCTGCAAGTCTCTGTACAGAAGTGACCATGACACTAGTTTAATATTTGGACTTTTTTCATTAACAGCCTCTCAAGTGTAACTTACCTTTGGGCTTCTCTGGCTAAACTTTTTTCCCCTCCTGTGTGAGTCTTCTTACACTGGGTCAGATAATAGGCACGTGCTCCATTCTGCCACGTAGCAGGACATGCCCCTTGATGGGGTTGGTGGTCTGATATATGATCGTGGTGGGGGTTGAAGTAGGAAGGAAGAGCTGGGAAACGCCTGGCTCCTGTGCCATGATGGAGGTTCTTTCCCACTCCAAGAGCACCCGTGCTGCATGTGTGGTGCCTGTAGGCTGGTGAGCTGCATTTGTCATCTTTACTCCAGAAACCACAGCAGGC
Source organism: Mohoua ochrocephala (assembly GCA_013398855.1). NCBI lineage: Eukaryota > Metazoa > Chordata > Aves > Passeriformes > Acanthizidae > Mohoua > Mohoua ochrocephala. The sequence goes on from VZTA01027042.1 coordinate 203,543, forward strand.
CTGCTGTGGAGAGGCACGAGTGGCTGGTGTGGGGAAGGAAGGTTGCTCTACGGTTGGCAGGAGTTGAGTGTTTCGTAGACAGTTAACTCTAATGAGTAGAAGCGTACTGGGTCGTCTTTTGAGTCAAAGCCTGCTTATGTCTAAAATAATCAAAATAATCCATCTATACTTGATTTTTGTGTTGCTTTTTGGAGAATTGAAACTTGCTTTTTGTCTGTCGCACTTGCTCTGTGAAGCTAACACTGACTATGCCCTTTTGTGTGAGTAATAAATGAGTTGGCATCTTTCTCTTCCTGCATTCTTCATGTGTGTTTTGGCCCCAAACTAGTTTCCCTCTAGTGTAAGGTAAGATTGGCAGTCTTTTTGCTGATTAAATGAACAGCCTTCGAAAGAACTTCATCAGTTTCTCATGTTTTCTCTAAGGAGATAGAAACCTGGACTTTCCCTTGAGGCAGATCACGTCTTGCAAAACGTATTTCTTTCTTTTGTCCTGGAGGGGTTGATTCGTAATGTCCATGTGCTTGTCTGAAGACTCTGTAAATAAGTCTCTGATTTTTGCATTGTCCAGATCCTGGTGGGTATTTTTATTTGCTACAAGCAGGAAGAGAAATGCTTTGCCAATCCCTAAGCTCTCCACTAAATATTTGTGTTTTACAGAAATCCTATTTCCACACTCCTCCTCAGATTTGACCTCCCCATGTCATCATTTTTATTTAAACACGGTTTACTCTTCTGCCTTTCTCCCTGCTTTTCCAGTACATTTCATCTGTTCTCCTTGTCTCTCCACAGCTCATACCAAGTCTGTCTTGTCATCTTCCACCCTTGTACAAAACAGTCTTCCTGACTTCCCTGTGTTAACTGATTTCCAAAGACTGGTCTTATGGTCTGGTTTTTTTTTTCATTCTGAATCAGAGCTGCTTGCTAATTGCCCAGTTTTGCTGTTTCCCTGCAGTATACCTTTCTCCATTGAACTTCATGCTTCTCATTGCCTTCTACGTGACATAGCTACACGTGCACTAGTGTGACAGATTGAAACCTGTATGGCTGAGTGAATGAATGGGTTTGCTGATTGACCTTGGGTAGAAGTGTGTGCAACTTTATGAAGCACTTATACTGTAATACCAATGCAAGGCTGTTATACAAGCCAACTTCCATGGGACTAAATTCCAGCAGTTAAGAGGAAAGCTTGATGGGCATCTTTGGGTGTAAACAGACTGGTTTTGACAGGTCAAACTCATCCTGGTTTTATTATTTTGATGAGGAAAAAATTACAAGGCAGAATTCCCCCTTCATATGGTATTTCCTGGTTTTACTTGGGATGGAGGTAATTTTCTTCCTAGTAGCTGGTACCGTGCTGTGTTTTAGATTTAGGATGGAAACAATATTGATAACACACTGATGGTTTAGTTGCTGCTGAGCAGTGCTTACACTAAGTCAAGAACTTTCCAGCTTCTCATGCAGCCCTGCCATTGAGGTGGCTGGGGTGCGTGAGAAGTTGGGAGAGGACACAGCCAGGACAGCTGACCCAAACTGGCCAAAGGGATATTCCCACACCATATAGTGTCATTTTTAGTATGGGGAAACTAGGGGAAAGTTGGCCAGAGGATCCTTCTCAGGGACAGGCTGAGCATTGATAGGTTGGTGGTGAGTGACTTCTTTCATTTGCATCCCTCATTTTTTTTTCTCGAGCTTTATTTCTTTCTCTTTTTGTTATTTTCCTTTCATTACTGGTAATAATAACAATAATTTATTTTATTTAAATTATTTAGCTGTTCTTATCCCAAATCACAAGTTTCCTCACTTTTACCCTTCTGATTCTCTCCCCCATCCCACTGGGCTGAAGTGTATGAGCAGCTGTGTGGGGCGCAGTTGCTGGCTGTGGTTAAACCATGACAGGTATATGTGTAATTCTGGCATGAACTATGGAGACATAAAATTTAACACTCTAATATATGTAGAACAGCTAGTTTAATGTTTTGCACATTTAAAATCTGTTCCTATTGTAGAGACTTTGAGAAACTAATGAAACACGGGCTAAAAAAAGGGGAAATTTGATGTATTTCATTTTATGGAACAGGGTGAATAAATAGAGACTGAATCTGGTGCTTGTAGTTTAGCTTAATGTAGCAAAAAGTTGTGAGTTTTACCTAGTTTGATTTTATAGAATTTTTTAAAAATCTTGTTCCATTAGCTGAAGAACGGAGTAAAAGTTTGAGATCAGTATCTGTAGACGGAGGTAGTTTTCATTTGTTTCCACTACAGAAGTGATTTTATTGTGTGACATTTATAATTCTTTCCACTAGGAGGCAAACCCAGACCATCATATGTGTTCCTTTGCACTTCAAGTGCAAATAATAATGTTTATTTTCTGTTGAACATAAACATTTGACTTTTAGATTAGCAGGACAAGCATTTTCTCTAGGAATGTACAAAAGTTATTTTTTATCTTTTTTTTTTTTTTTAATTTCATCACAACATTTAAAATTCAAATTTGACAGAACTCCCCAGCTGGTAGGACTAAAATACAGTTTCTTCTGTTCTTTTTCTTTCATATTATTTTAAATAGTATTTAAATTCCATAATCTTCTGGATTTTGTCTGTGAAAATATTCTTGGAAATTTTTTGAATATAAGAAATCATAAAGCAAAGCTAGTGTTTCTATCATTTCAGCCCAGACACTGCAGAACAAATTAATCTCAAAGAAAATGCTGTGCTTCAAAGTCAGGTGGTACACAACCACAAACAAACACACCTTGCAAAGAGAAAAATGCAGCATTTTAGCAGTGATTGAATCATGCACAAAACCACATGATGGATTGCAGTGATGTACAGTGCATATTCAACCAGGAGCACCCCATGAGGAGAGAGGAGAGTGTTTTTGCAGGTCCCAAGTCTAATGCAGAAGCCTGACAGGGAAAGAGAAATTCAGACATTGCTATTTTTGAAGAGATATAGAAATTAAAATTACCTTACTCATTATAAATGTAATATTTTGGCTTGTAGCTATTTGCTTTCCTTTAAGGCTTGTGTAGACTATTCCATCATGCCCCACACTGACTGATGGAGATAAGTAATGTGTTTGCCAGTCGTTATCAAAAGAGTGTGAATGAATGAGTTCAGAAGGCTTCTCCAGGTTTCCAAACAAAGTGTATTTGCTTTGTGAGTTAGCATAAAGGTATAAATTGATGTCTTAACCCTGTGTCCTTCAGTGTGATTTTGCTGCTAGCTCTAAGGTCACGGTCCCTGGTAGCTGTGAGGGGAATGTTGGTGCAAGACTGGACCCTACCGAGGCAGTCGTTTTCCTTCCCTTCTCCCTCCCACAGGTACAAACAAAAGTGCATTTGAGAATGGTGCTCCTGAGCCTGAAACAAAGACCTGTGGGGCCTGGCTGTGAGAGAGGTTTTGTTGTTGTTACAGTAAATGTGTTGTTCTATGGAAACATAGCAGGGGATCCTGTTAAAAAACTGCCAACTGTTCAGACATAGGTCATTTGGCCAAATCCATGCAATTAGTTTGAGGATTGTGATTGATGCTTCTCGTTCCTGCTGTCTTCAGTGTTCACAATTTCTAGGTCTGAATTTTGTAGAAAAGGAATAAATGACTCCAAAAAATATTACCTTATCTAATGGTCCTATTTCTCCAACAGGTTAAGTTTGGGAGGAGTCTTCCAACTCAAAACATCAAAGGAGTATGGCTAAGACAGGATTTGTTTCTTGCCGAGGCAAACAATCGGATCTCATATTCTCTCAGCTGTTAACAGACTTTATTTTAATTTTCCTAGGTCAAGTACAAAGAAAATTATGAAAAATCTAAAGGCAGATCAATGCTGGAGTTTGTGGATACACCAATGTATCAAATTTCAAAGGAGGCTCAAAAGATGCAAAGTGAGGTAAGTAAAAATGTGTTTTTGAACAAGTAAAATTTAGATCAACAAAGAGGTTAACAGACATCTTGTACTCAGGTTAAGAAAATGTATGAGGCTGAGAGTAAATTGATGATATGGCAGAATTATACTGAGTAGTTACCTCTGCTATTCTGTAGCTCAGTTCTTCCTGTGAATTTTCTTTTTTCTCAAAACGCCATTGGTGCTAACAGACAGAGATTGTCTGTCTAATCATTTAATTGCGAAGAAGCTCAAGTGGTCATCTAGATCGGAGATTAATAATTTTTAAAATTTTCCCTTGCATTCCATCTTTAGGGAGGGATGGTTCTCATGTGGGAGCAAGTGAAACCACAAAACCCAGTCCATCCCCATGATTTAACTGAAACATGCTCCTGCCTGTCCAGCCTGGGAAACTCATCAAGGAGGAAGGACTGTTCCCAGGCTCCAGAAAAGCACTGGCTGTCCTATATCAGGCCATGTTTTTCTAACTTTAAAAAAAGAAAAACCTTCAAATGGTGGAGATTTTGTGACCTCCTAGACAATCTAGTCCAGCGCTTTACCATCCATCCTGAGCGAGATGGATGCACCTGTGTCCCCATGCTGCAGTTTGATTCCATTAGTTTTGCTGTGTCATGGAAAATAGATGATCTCAGCCTCTTGGTAGAAACTTTAATGAGTTTCAAACCATCGCCTTGTGTGCCATTTGTCTTCTCTTTTCTCTACCAAGCAAACTGTTTCTTTCATAGATCAGCTTCGACATTCTCTTTGGACATACTGTACACATATTTTTGTCTAGATCGTATCTGTTTGTATAAATAATCTAGATAATGAAATGCATAATGAAGTTGCTTATTAGTGTGAAATCTAATTTATGGCAGGGCTCGTTTCTGCGTCTATTTACAATGTCTTTTCTGAAATATGTTTGGAATTGCATATGTATGTACCATTGATTGTTGGATTTGCTACAATAGAAAATGTATCGCAAAGATTTTGAAGAAGGGATCAAGGGAAGACCCTCACTGGATTTAGACAAGACCCCAGAGTTCTTGCATATAAAACAAGTCACTAATCTTCTGAAAGAGGTAAAGGATTTTTATTTTTTTTTCTGTTGTTAAGTTGTAAATGGCTGATAAGCAGTATCACTACAAGCTGCTGAGTGCTGAATAATTTAAAACTTTCTTGGTAGCTAAATACAAGTCACTTCATGAGTAAAAATTGCTTCACATCATTTTGGATTCTGAATACTACTGTAGTAAGGCAATTATAAAGCTTAGCACACCTGAACCAGAATATCAGTTTTCTTTTCAGATAGATAAAGGGGTGGAAGGAAAGATTTCCATTGGCGTCCAGATGGCAGTTTTTCCCTTTGAGTAATTACTTCACATTTATGGTAGCCTGTTGTGGTTGTTTGGATGCCTTGAACTGCATGGAGTCACTCATAACTAACTTAAAATAAATACCTATCATACATGTTACAGATAAAAATAATGAAGGCAAAAATTCCATTATATAGCTGGGATATTACGTAAGTGCTTTAAGTCCATTTCGTTAGAAGGTACAGGTTTTCTGTATGCCCACTGTTTCTTTAAGATTTGTGAAATATTTTTCAGTTGTGTCACTACAAATGAAATAATTTTTTTTCCGTAACCGAGAATCCTTCTACCTTTAGTATTTTTATTTTGTTATTTAAAACTGGTTTCATGTTAGGTTTTGAGTGTTGTTTGGCTCTGTGGATTATGGTTACTATTTGACCAAATTTAGAAGAGCTAGAACTGCTAGAAGAGAAGAGCAGGAGAGCAGAGCTGCTAGATATTCTGCCTTTGAATCTGGGAGCCAACAGTACCTTGTTTGTACTTACGGTATTGAGAATTGATTTTTTTTTCCCCAAACAAATAAAGCATGTTAGAATTAAAACCCCTTGAACTTTGTTCTTTTCCTTGTTCTTTATGCAGCTTGTTCCAGTCTGTGCTAGATTTCATGTGGTTAAAGAAAAGAATATATTTTAAGATATTTTTTTATTATTCATCCTCTAATAAATAATTTATTCTGATAAGCCTGAGTGTCAGGTAGGCAAATCTCAAGCTTGGTTTATTTTGTGCAGTGGCATTCTGTGGTGCATCTCATATATGCCTTCTCACTAGGGAAAAATGCAAATCATGCTGTCATTTCTTTCAGTTAATCTTGCTGCTTGCCAAATGCCCCAAGAAGTGGGTACTGTATGCAGAGTTGTAACATGTGCTCTACATGTTCATCTCTGAAATTTTGATGTAGCTCCTCTCCTTAGTGCTATGTGCATTAAGATGTTCTCTAATTCTGACCTCCTCAAGTTTTATGCCTCCTCATTTAGGGAGTAAACCATGCCTGTAAGTCAAAAGGGAAGAAAATGAGGACATGGAAATGGTATTTCCATTAATGCATAACTGCACGAACTTCCTAAGATTTTATGTCCATATTCAAGGAACATATTCCAAACCCAAAGATTACCTAGGTCAAATTAATTATTATTTTTCATGATTCAGAAAAATTATGTATTTGTTCATAGTCAAGAATGTAGCTCAGTGTTTTTCCATAAAGGTTCATAATAAACTTTGAATAGATACTGCATGAAACAAGAAGAAAAACGTGGAGTTACTTAAAAATGAATTAGTTGTTCAATTGAATTTTTTTTAACCCAAATGTCAGCCGTATTCCAACTTATTCTGTTGCCCTCCCACTGTAGAGAATTTTGCAAATATTTCACATTTTGTAACAATGCAAACTTTCTTCTCTGGGACCACATTCACAGCTCCTTCAGAAGAGATGGCTTAAGTAAATAGTTCTAAATTAGAAGAAATTGTTTCCTGCTTGTTGTAGGACATGCCTCTGATGATCAAGAGAAGCTTCTTTAAAAATATCTGGTTCCCTTTTATTTAAATAAAGAGCTTGTAGAGAGATAAAGGTGCTCACTGCTGCTTATGAAATTTAATATGTAATTAGAAGTATTAATTCATGTCTATGTAAATAATTCTGGTAAATATTTTGTTCAATATTCTTCTAATTTCTTTGCTTAAAAAAGCCTAACCCTCATCTGGAGATGGGAAGAGTAATTAAAAATCCTTACAAAACTTAAGGATCTTGAACTTCAATAGGCTTACATCAGCTCTCTAGGAGCTTGGAAGAGCAAAACAAACCAAATGTCTGTGGGCAGGTTCCAGTGTGCTTTGAATTTTATACTGAACATTTGAGTACTCTGGAGGCTGCAGTTGCTGAATGTTGATAGGTCATATCAGTGCAGTGTCTAGGAGGCACAGGAGTGATATGGTAGGAATATTGCTTCTACATTTTAATTTATCAAGAGGTTGTTTTAACAGGTCCTGGTGTGGTGTTTAGGGAATCCATCCTGATTGGAATGCCATTAATGGAACAGAGGTAAAAACTGCAGCACAGCATGTACTGGGCTGCAGAAAGAAAATGCTACTGCAGTTAAAATGTCTGTCCAGAGAGAGCCAAGGCCCCTAAGCAGTGTGCTAGTGCTGTATAGGGCACAGCTGGTTTTCAAGAGCACAACAAAATAGATGACGACATTAAAATCTTTTCACTTTTTCAACATTGTTCCTTTTGATTTCACAATTTCCAATTCTATTTTAAGTCTGAAATCTGTACTTCAGCTAATTCATATTTCATAGAAATTTCAAAGAGACTCCTCAGATGTTTAATAAGTGGCATTTCTTTTCAAGATCTTGCACAAAATAAGTGGTGAAATCTCTCTCTCTTTTTTTTTTCGTAATCCTTAGAAAGAGTATCGAAAAGATTTGGAAGAAGGGATGAAAGGAAAAGGAATGACAGTGTTTGAAGATACACCGGATTTGATTAGAGTGAAAAATGCAGCTCAGATACTAAATGAGGTATGTTATGCTAGTCAAGGTTATTAATATCACAAAAGGTTCACTTTATATTAAACTCAAAATATTCCTTTTTTTTTTTTTTTCCATAATTTACAAGGAAATGTGTAAGTATTGAAACTAAGGCTATTTCTGTTTTGCTTGAAAAATGTAGTAAAGCTCTGGATAAAATCCAACTTAGGACAAATAATTCCGATTTTTGGGCAATCAGAAGGTCAGTGGAGATTGCTAGTGGGGTCAATAGATCCAGCATTTGGAGCTGTGCTCTGCTGAGCACAGAGGCTTTCCCAGTGCATGAGTTCCGGTGGACTTCCAGAGACCCAAGGCTGTCTCTGGGAAGCAGCAGTGAGGCTGGAGGGTGTAGGGAGGGAAGAGGGAAGGCAAAGCTCATGCTGCACGTTATGCATTTGGGGAATAACTTCAGAATTATAGATATATATTTTATATTTTAATCTATTTTATATTAATTTTGTATTTATTTATATGTTTATTTGCACACACACACATACACATATATATTTAGATAGAGAGATAGATATAGATCTAGATGTCTATCTATCTATCTATCTATCTCCATAAAAAACAGAGGGAATGCCATGGATAGGGCCAATCTGACCACTGTAAAGAAGTGAAGGAATATATAGCTGTAACTCCCAGGATTATCTTTTCCTGGGTGTTTTTCCCAATATGAAGCTTAGAGGAAACATCTGCCATCCCACCTTTAGCAGACAGGAATTGAGGGATGATGTATTCCTACAGGTTAATTTACAATTCTTGCAAAAAAAAAAGTGGTTTGTGAAGTAGAGAGTTGTTTTATCACATTTATTTCCACATCAGAGTGAGACAGAGATGAAAGACTGAAAACCTTTTTGCTCTTCTTCTTGTAAGTGATCAGACCATTGTACCGAATAGAAACATACTTTCCTCCATTTTTCTAATTAATGTACAACTTAAAAATAATTAACAAACAAGAAAAGTAAGGGGCATTTTTAAATTATACGTATTTGCTTTGAAAAAAAGTTTTCCACAGGCAGAGATGAACTAGAATAGAAAAAAGGATGATTACTACTGTAGCAGTAGAAATAGCATTGGCTGAGAATATTTTTTTATTGAAAAAACGTACAACTGTTGTATACAATATTTCCATATTACTTTTTAATATAATTTGCTGCTGAACAAGGAACATATCCTTGCTTGGATAAGCTGAGGATGAAATATTAATTTTGTTTTCAGGTTATTGGTTATTTATAATTTATGCTGTGAGGAAAAAGCAGCAATCACGGATGAGGACTGCCACTTGCCTAATGGCTGTGGTACAGGAAAGACCTATTAAATGAATAAATTACAACTTCCTGATCTGGAAGTTCACTGGAAGCAATTCTGTATGGTATTAAATTTCTAACATGTAGTCTTGTCATAAATAAAATATTTTCTTAAAAGTAAAATGTGTTTCAATTAGGCTGGCACCAAGTACCAACTTATTACACCATGTTTTGCAGAGCTAAACTTCCCCTTTACTTTAGAGGATAATTGTAGCAAGCTGTATGGGCTGTTTTCCTCCCACCCTCTGGCACATTAAAAATTCATTGATAGAGGTTTGTACCTTCAGTGAATATCTTCTAAAAGTTTTCCTCCTGTAGTTTGTTATGTGTTTTTTCTGACAACAGCTTATCAAGAGTCTGGAGAATTGTGACTCTTGAGAGTTTTGATTGACTCTAAATCTTAAATTTCAATGTCTTGTGGAAAAAAATCTCTGGATGCTGTGAATATAATGTATGAATTCCATCTTCACAGAGGCAATACAAGAAAGACTTGGAAACTGAAATTAAAGGGAAGGGCATGGACATTGGTCCAGATACACCTGAGATAAGACGAGCCAAGAAAGCTTCTGAAATTGCAAGCATGGTCAGTACCATTCCTGGGGCAAGCTTTCCATGTGGCAGAATGCAACAAATTATTGTGATTGAGAATTGCAGGTGGTGACCAATCCAGGCAGTACTGAAAACACAGATTTCTCCAAATAGCTAATCCATTGAGCTGCAAAGAGTTGGACAGTTGCATAATCAGTGTGAGGGGCGAAAGTTAAGACTTCCCAGAACCTGGACCTTCCTATCACCTTGTGCAGGTCATGCTTGTTCCTCATGAGCCATGCCTGGCCTGGGGTGTGTTTGGTCACTGTGGGCCCTGCTGCTTTTAGGTCTAAATAGCTCCTTATTTAGTTAGGGCTAAATGATAAACAGAGTTAGAGAGATGCTAAAGCATTATGACATCAGTCTTGCAGAGCGCAGCAGAGGGAGAAATTCTCATCTACATGTGTCTGACTGTGGCTGCCAAAACTGCCACGACAGGTAGATGTGAAAGGCTACATCAGATTTGAAGTGAGCAGTCTGTTAAAAGAGTTTTTTAACCCATCAGGAGCTACAGTGTAGGCATCTCATGGATAGATTCTACAGAACTAGTTCTGTTGGATCATTAGTTATTTGGTGGTTTGTGGATGCTGGTCAGTGAAATCACACGGATTAAATTGGGAACAATTTGAGAATTTGGCTGTTGGCTGTGAGTATTTCCAATGCTATTCTTTTCAGAAAGAATACAAGAAAGACTTGGAAAATGAAATTAAAGGAAAGGGAATGGAAGTGAGTACGGATACCCTTGATATACAACGAGCCAAAAAAGCTTCTGAAATTGTCAGCCAGGTGAGTACAGAATTAATGGCTTTAAGAATACTTTGAAAGTAAAACACAATGAGATGTTAAAAACATAAAATCTTCTTGAACATTCTTAAGCTAAACGAAGCAAGCAGTGCACAATAAAAATATTAAACTAAAGAAATGGAAGAATTTATTTTTATAGTCTGACCAGTACTATCAGAATAGCTTTGAAGACAGTGTGTACAGAGAGTTGCAGTATTAGTTAGGGTTTTTATTTCCCCTTTGTTTTTTCTTCAGAAAGAATATAAAAAGGATCTGGAGACTGAAATTATAGGAAAAGGGATGCAAGTTGGTCCATATACTCCAGAAATTCAACGGGTGAAAAGGGCTTCAGAAATAGCAAGCCAGGTAGGCATAGTCAAAGGCTGAATGTTTTAATTCTGTGTAACAATGAGTGCTTGACATACACTGCTCAAAATACTTCCTCTGTAGCTCTGCAGAGGCTTTCATACCCGTACTAAACTAGTTTACATGTAGTAAAATGTCTTAACTGCCTGATTCTTATTTGTATTTAGGCCTGTTACACCATGTAAATTGAATTTAATTATTTACATCTACCTGTAGCTCTTTTCACATTACCTAATTCCGTAATGTTACATTGCATATATCCTGACAGTGAGGAGAAAATATATATGAGGATATATTATGTATGAAGATATGTTATATATGAGGCTATATTATGTATATGTATATTAGCTATATTTTAGTGTGGGGGACAGACGATGATAACAGTATTGTGGAGAAGAGAGGTTTGAGTAAATACTGGACAGGGATGAGGAGGCTCATTAGCAAGGAGATCTTTTGTGCAGATCCTGAACCGAAAAAGCATGGACATTTAAAAACTGTTTTTTCAGAAAATGTACAAAGATGAAGCGGAGAAGATGCTCTGTAACTATTCTGCTGTCCCAGACACCCCTGAGATGGAGAGGATAAGAAGTACTCAGAAAAACATCAGTTCAGTGAGTAATAGTGCTTCTCTCTTTGCTTGTAACTTTTCAGATATTTTTTAGTTTAAATAGGCTCTCTTGTGCCACAGTGTAAAATAGGGAACTTATGAGTAAAAGTCCTTAGAACCATTTGCATAATTTTCCTGGCAAAAGCTGTATCACTCATTTCTTTCAGTAAAAAAAATACCCAGCTTTTCTAGGTGTGACACTGTTATTTTGAATTTCTAAACCACTTATACCACCTTGCCAAACCACAGTTATTTTTAAATGAAGATTTTTTTTTTTTCTTTTTCCATCAAACCCCAGGAAGTACTTTATTTAAAAGGGAAAAAAAAAATCTAAGGCTTCTTACTGTACATATAAGATTTTTCATCTGTTTTCTATCATATATACTGAGCATCAAGATCGGGGTATAAAATTAGAACAGATCAGATTTCATAAATATGTGTATATATAATGATTTTATATTACACTGGGTATATTTTTAAATTTTATGCTCGATTTAAGTTTCACTTTATCCCTAAATATAAATTATGAGATTAGATTTCTAAAATTGCCCAGCTTGGGATGTATTAAGTTCCACTTCCTTTTTGGGCCCATTAATGCTGCTGTTTGTAATTCTGCCTTTGCTTGTAATATAACAGAGAAGAGGAGTAAATCTAGCCTCCAGAACAAAAGGCCAGTCAGTGGCTGTTTTTTTATGGCAGACTAAGTAATACTAATAAAGCCAATGATTTGAGAGAAAGGAATGTAAGATACTTAAATATTTTTAGTATTCTCTGATGCACATGTTCATTAACTCAGCTTCTCCAGCTCTCAGAAGTACAAGCTCAGTTAGTTTCTCGCAGAGGTCTTTGCCTGCAGCTGCCCTGTACAGCTGAGGCTTCTGCAGGCGAGTTAGAGCCTGTGGGGAGGGCAGAGGAGATACCCTCTGAGCCTGCTCTAGGCTGTGGTCACTCCTGTAACATCTCCAGCCATCACCTGCCCTTTTTCTTCCTTTCAATGAGGACAGCCAAAAGCTACATCTTTCTAGCAGGAGCTCTCGGCAGGCCCACTGGCCCAATTTGGCTTCCTGTCATCTGTTGGCTCCTGGTTTTGAATGGTGCTCTGCAGCATAGTGTGACGGCGGTTGTCACCATTTCTCATGTCACTGGTGTCCTAACAGGCTAGGCTGAAACTCCCTGGAACAGAGGGATCCAAGCTAGCCCCTGGGATCTGCTTTCCACCCTGCTCCAGCCTTTGATAGCTTTTGAGGAAGTCCTCAAGTAGATCAGTGGCTCTGGCAGTGTGGACTCACTAACAGTTAGGTACCAGGCTTAATTAAGATAGGTATCACTACTTAATTAAGCCATGACAAGCCTCTGACACATCTGAACCCCTTGCAGCCCTGTAGGCCAGTCTGAGCTTTCAGTGCCAAGGCTGACAATTATCCTCTTTGTTAGTGTTCTAGATAATAAGGAATAAAACGTTTTGTCTTTGGGGTGATTTGTATTTGCTTTCTTTTGTGACTGTCCTGTTTCTGTTTGTGAACTGGATCCTCCAAGTGTAGGAAAGCAGTTTACAGCTGTGATTGAACGATCTTTTTTCTTCTTTCTCTATGTTTTAATCTTTCATCCTTCTGTGCAGCTTGGATTATTTTACTGAGTTAAGATACAGCTGGAAGCAGTATAAAAAAAAAAATGACCCCTGATAGTCTTCTGATTTTTGGATTTTTGTCTTTTGGATTTTTCTGTGTAAAGGGACAAAAAAAAGCAACTCGCTCTGCAGATAAGATTGTTGCTGCTTTTAGCTCACTAGCTCATTTGACAGATGATTTATAATAGGATATTTACTTCACAGTCGTTTCTTTGATAGAAAAATCCTGTCTCCAACATATTTTACCAATCCTTTCTTGGTAGAGGAGAAAAGTATGTTGTAGACCAGTCCACAATATAAATCTTTCTAACTGACATGGTGCAGAACAATTTTCAAGTTACTCATAAACTGTCTCTGTTCTTACATGGTAAAACAAAACTCTAGATTGTTAATGGTTTTCTGAATATTTAAAGAATTAGTTGCGGACATTCACTCTCCTCTAGAATATTTGGCAGTAGTATTCACCCCAGGCTATGGAGGACTTCAAGGAAGTAGGAGAAATTAATCAAGAATGATGTTTTTATTGTTCAAGGTTTGTTGATAGGAAAAGAAAAGTTAAATAAATCTTGGTTTAAGAAAGGCAGAAGTACTAAATGGTAAAGATTAATTTTATTAACTCCTGGATCAGACTTGTTTTTTACACTAACTGACTGGAAATACTTACTAGAGTGGCAACAGCTGTGCCATCAAATACTGAAAATCAAGTAAAACTTTTTGAGGAGTTTTGCAGCATGAACTGGTGCTCCACGGTTATTTAAATTATAACCACGCTTGGAATTTGTGGAGCAGTTATTTACTGTCTCTTTCAGTAACTTCAGATGATTGATTCTACTGATGTGCTTTGTGTTTATCATTTACTGAAACAATTGAAATAGGAGAATTGTATAAACAGCATGTGTATCTTTTAAGAAGTGAGTTTTGCTTTCAGATACAGTCCTCAGCTTTCTGGCTTGAACCTAGGAGTCAAAAATTGCATGACTTGGATTGTAGCTCTGGTTGTTGTGGCTATTTTTCCATGAATATTTCAATTTTCTAGTTTGTTAACTTAGAAGTAATAGTAATGTCTGTTCACTTCTCACAGTATGTTGAGATCTGAAGACTAAAGAAACCGAATCAAATCCTGCATGTACATGCACCTTCAATTACATCGAAATGAATGAAATTACTCAAGCATAAAGTTACATTTGTAAAACTTTATGGATTATTATATAAATTGTAGTATTTTTTCCAAATTTAAATGTCATTGCAAATACTTAAAAATACTGAGGTCAGTCTAAAGGATGAAACGATACTCTCTGGGTTACAGTTGAAAACAAACAATGTTATCATAGTTATTGATAATTAGTCTGATTTATGAAAAATGAAAGTATTTGCTTTCTTGGCAAGATCTATAGTCAGACCAATTTGGAACTTGGAAAATTGCCTAGCCCTTTTATGAGAACTAGTATTTGCATTGCTAACAGTCTCATAATTATCTTTTCTTTTGGGGAAATGAAGGTGTTTTACAAGAAGGAAGTAGGAGCTGGCACAGCTGTAAAAGATACTCCAGAGATTGAAAGAGTAAAGAAAAATCAACAGAATATTAGCTCCGTGAGTGCTATTAACATAAATTATTCTTGTGTGGATAAATGGTGGACCAGTTTTTTTTTTTCATCTTGTTTACTAAAAAATTCTTCATTTTCATGTCACACATCTTATTCAAATAGTTGTCCACTGGATTTTGGATATAGAGCTCTATTCTAGCACAGCTAGAACTCCCCTCTACTGTAGCACTTCTGTGTCCAAAGGTGGAGTTTCTAATTGAAGCATTATGAAAAATAAGAAAATATTTTAACTAAATATTTGAGGGAAGTGTTTTGTCTTTCATGAGTGAGAAACATGAGGTGTATTCTCCTGTATGACAGACTGAACAGCAGTTGTATTTGCAGGCTAGAAAAATTCCATGTGACAAAAAAGAAAATCTGTGACTTTCTGTTAGAGACTGCACGTGTTGCATAGGGTTTGGTACCGTTTGCACTTCGAGAAGAGAAAAATTACATCCAGGCTTGAACTATGTGAAAAGGTGGAGACTTGATGCCTCTTTACATGCTGGTGACAAGTTGATCTGTGGATCTGATGAGACTGGTTCTGAATTGATGTTGTTTATCTATGGATGCCCAATGTCTTGGGCACTTTATTAGGCCAATAAAAATAAAATATCAACGTGACTGTTTTCTTCAAATAGAACATTCTCTTCTCATGATTATGTGGCAAAACTTGGAAAAAACCATAAAAGTGACTGCCCAGCAAGAAAACCCTTGTAATCGCATTGTTCACTTCTTTGTTATGTTTGGTGGGGACTCCTCTGGGGCAATTTTTATGTTTGTGACATTACTTTTCTGATGATTAGATGTTTTTATAAAAGTGAAGTTTGAAAATAATGTATAGACATGACACTATGTTGTGTTTAAATATTAGCTAAAATATGAATTAGGGACTCTGGATGCCTATTCTCATAGAATTTCATTGTTTAGTGAATAGTGTTAAATTAATTATCCCACCAAAGTAAGGTCAGGTAGAGAATCTCCAAAAAATTTTGAAAAGCTCTTATTTTCCTTGGAATTTTCCTCTGCTCTATCCATCACTTTTCTTCTTGTCATTTTGAGTCACAGTGCAAGCTATCATGTGTCCTAAATCCTGAAATAATTGGGTAGTGAATAGTTGAAACCTGCTGTTTGGGAAGTTGCTGGTTTGCTTGATTTGAGGGTGAGGGGTTTTTTTGGTTGGCTTTTTTTTGGGGGGGGGATTTTTTTGTTGTTGTTTTGCTTTTAAATTTCCAGTTACCACAGACCTTTATTTCAAGAGCAGTCACACAGACACGCACACTTATGAGGAGAAGTCTTACTCTAATGTTTTTTCAAAATACCTTTCAATGTGAAATGGAAAAATAGTGTGTACTGTTCTTGCTGTTTTAGAAATCCTAAATAGTGGTGAAGAGGGAAAAAATGAAAAGTCAGTCAGTATGCTAGTAAACACATTTGAACAAAAACATACCAAGGGAAGTACAAAATGCACTGGTGGTGTAGTGGTACGATGTGAGTAGCATGGCCTTTATCTTGCTAGTCTTTGTGTAGAGTTAGTGTTTTACAAAAGGTATTTTATTACATGTAGTTGTACTTGAAATTACTTAAGTCTTGTGTGATATTTATTAGAAGTGTAGAATGCCAAATTTAAAGGCAATGTACAAGAATGTTTCAAATTATATGTCAGTGAGAGGGAAATTATATTGTGCAGTAAGAGGGAAATTGTATTGTGTAATTTACAGGAGTCCCAAAGGAAGGGTAAATTACACCAATTTTGAATCCATTAGATTTAAATATTTTACGTGTGTTTTTAAATTTAGCCAAAAGAACTTGGGACAGCTTTAAAACTATTTTCTGTGCTAAATGAAACTGTGGAATGTGAAGCGAATTTGCAGTGAAAGAAACACCAGGGCACCAAAATAACACTTACTGTACAACCAACCACACAAAAAAGTGCATTGAATCATGTTCTGAAAGTGATCAGATTCTTCCAGGTTACATATGTAGGAGACAAACATCAGAGTGGTGTTTTCAAAGCCTAAAATACAAGGTGGTGACAGCCAAGGAGGTTGAGCTCATCTCACCTGTTGGGATGATTGGTTTGGAAGAAGCCAAGATCTCGCAGAACTTTCAAAGCAGGCAACAGACCCATGGACTGTAGCTGAATCTGAACTGAGAAGCTGCAAACAACTAAGGAATTTTTAAAAACTTGTTTATGTTGAGGGGCAGGCAGGGTTGGACACAGCACTTGGAAGAAGCACTTTGGGAGAAGATTCTGTTTGTGTTTTCCTTGGTGTGAAATCTATGAGGAAACCCCTGTGGTATGTCAGTCAATACCACAGAGCTGGGGTCTGATTAAAATTGAATCAACAGACATTTTAAGGACAAGTAGCACTGCCAATTCTTAAACTTACCTAATAGTCTCTATTAAAAAAACCTTTTTTCCAGTGCTTTAGTATTTTTGCCAGTCCTACACTGTCTGGACTGAAATTTTCCATTCCTGGTCTGTACTTTGGGCTGGTTTGGTTTTATTTATTTATAAACTTCAGTCAAAGCAGCTTCCAAGTATGAGCTTAGAGAAAAACAAGTTGTTTTGTCTGTGCTATGAAATTGGACACTCTCCAGAAGTACCATGTCTTGGAGAAGAGAGTTGAAAATAAAATGTTAGAAAAAAACCCAGTAAATCTCTGACAGCACCTGCAAAGGCATCAACAATCCAGACAACCGCATTCTCACCTGTTTGTCTGCATGTGTTTTTAGAGAACTTCAATGAGACTTTGAAGTCATCCACCCTTTCAGGACCACCTAAAAGGCTTGGTTTCTGAAATGCACTGGTAGATTCCCTAGCAGGAGAATAGAAGGGCCAAGTCATTGTCAAAGTGATGTGGATCTCCAAGTAGTATATGCAGCATCCCAATTATCTTGAAAATAGCCACAACCCCATGTGATGTATATTCCCACTGTAAGAATTTTAGCACACTAGAACTGTTAAATAATGCACTCTCTTCTGCATTGCATCAAACAAGATGCATAAGAGACCCTAGCAGACTGTTTTGGAAATTAAATATAACTGTTCCTTTTCAGACCAATGGTGTTTGTAGCTGCGGTCTAGTTGTGCAGTATGTGTAAGGGAGAGAGTATAAAGCAATTGATGTGTTTTAGTGCCTCTCTCTTCTTTAAGTTTCTAATATTTTTGTAATATCTGTTGTGCAGATTAAATACAAGGAAGAAATTCGGCGTGCAACAACTATTTCTGATCCACCTGAACTAAGGAGAGTTAAGGAAAACCAGAAGAATATTAGCAATGTGTGCCCCGTTTTCATTGCTTGCACAATTCTCTCAGCTGTATTAAATGTGTTTGTCTTGGTGAATCTGTCTGTGGTGTTTGTGCTAGTTTCTGTTTGTCCACAAAGACCATTTAAATCAATTAATGGTAAAATGATAATTCCTTAGCCTTGCACTTTGATTAACAACAATGAGAGTGAAGTATTCCTGTTGAAGTAACAATTGTCTGTGTTTGAAATGGAAGAACTGCAAGAGGGTGAATACTAAGCATTGTGTGGAAAGATGGGATTTATTGTTAAGGAATGATACTTTACATCCAAATGCAAGTGCTCTTTAGCTTTGTCTAGCACAGTTATGTATTTCTATTACTTGGAAATCTCTGTTGTAATATCTTCTGACGTGTTTGCTAGGTTCAGTACAAAGAACAGCTCTGCAAAGCTACACCTGTGAGTGTCACCCCTGAGATGGAAAGAGTCAAGAGGAATCAAGAGAATGTCAGCATGGGAAGTTGCTGTCCTTTAATCCTTTGTATAATTTTTGGGTGCACAAGATGAGTACAAAGTTCTGCTTTCTGAAACTGTGCCTTTTCTTTAGTTGGGGGAAACTAATGTATTGTAATGTAGTGGAATTCAAGTAAAGGATTTACTTAAAACCTCATTTTTAGGAAGCAATTGTGAAAAGGCATTGCTTGGTTTGGGAAATGGCAGATGAAGCATCACATGTTCTGTTAAAGAAATGGCTGCAATGCTTTGAGATGTTATTCTCTTCCTTGGATATTTGCAGGAAATCTTGACCAATTTTTTTTTTTTTAACAGAATATCTGTTTCCAGTTTTATTTTTCTTTGCTTTGTAAAAAATTAGCTACAGTTGTGCTCAAACTTCTGCTCTCTTACCTGTCTCCTTCTGGTTCCTCAGTAACCTTCCCATCAGAATTTAGTATTTAATGGCTGACATAACCATCAGAAAGTCATATGATTTGCAGGAGCACAGAGAAGAAGGCGAGGACTGGAGCACGCTGCTGCCTTCCTGCACTGATGAAGTTGTACCCTGTGAATGAGTCCTTGAGAGACCAGGCACTCTCCTCATTGAGAGCTGCCATCAGCAGCCATGGTTCACGTGTCCACAAATAGCTACAGTGGGTGTAGCTCCCTGGGGTGCTTTCTGCTGCATTCACCAAAATTAATTTTGCGTCACAATTTTCAAGAATTCTGTCCCTCTAGTTCAACTTCTGGATTATTGTTGATATATCTAGCTTTCCTAAAATGTGTTCTGTTCAAAAAAACTTGTTTTCCCAAGTGATTCAAGCCAGTCTGTATAGTTTTTCTACTCACATTGTTTACTTTTCACCAATTTTTGTGTTGTGCAAATTTCACTGGAAAGTTTAAGTTCTTTTCAAGTCACTGGAACAGCTTTGAGTGAAGATTCTTTAACTTCAGCCATTTCTAGAAATACTAATCCTTGAATAGTCATTTTACCTTTATAAATGTTAGTTTGCAAGTTTAATCTCTTTGAAAGTTTACCATCATTTTTGTAAGACATTAATTTTTCAATTAGAATGCATTGATGTGGACAGACCAAAATCGGGTTGTGCTGGAAGACAGTTGCTTAAGCACTTACTGCCACTGTGGACTGCAGAATTATGAGCGTAATATATCTGCACAGTTAACCTCATCACTTAAACCCAAGAGCTTATTTTTTTATGGAAGAATTTATTTTGCATTAAACTATATGAATTGGCATAAATTTGTTGCCAGAATCTGCCACTAAATATTTACCATATCTGAGTTCCCAGCATGTGGGGCCTGAGTTAACACTAGATTGGTTGGTCTGTCAATGCCATATCCTGTCCTCTACATACTTTAGATCCTGATCCAGCCTTGAGTGTGCATTTGGTTAATGCATTAAGTGTGTTTTGTTACAAAATGATAAAGGGGGATATTCCTGCAGTACATTTAAATAAATGCATGGTGAAATTAGGCTGGATTCAATTGGCAGTTGTCTGGCGTACTGCATCCTCTGTGCTTAATCACCTTTAAATGTGTAGTATATAAAATTTAGAACATAGATGGAGACCTTATGGAATTTCTGTGTCTTGACAAATATATATTTGCAGTGGACCTTCCTGAAATTCAGTTTTTCATGTGCTCTTCTTGCCTTTACTGCAACCCCATTCCAAATATGAGATATTTCTCTGTACAGCCAAGGACCAGTCTGGTAAATGTCAAGATGTTGTGTGCATATGTGGGTATATAGCCACAGAAATGCATTAATAAACACCCTGTACAGAAAAAAGTTCAAGGTTGTCTTTCAAAAATCAAGTTTTATAAACTTTAATAAACTTTAGATGCATTTTAGCTTTTCGGTTGTTTCCTGGATGACCTTTGAAGCCGTGCATTTTTATATAAAACAATGAGATATTGCTATAGCTGAAATAGTGTGAATATATATTTTATTCTGTTAAATAATAGGTTCACTACAGAGAGCAGCCTGGCAAAGCTACTGCTGTGAGTGTCACTCCTGAGATAGAGAGAGTCAGGAAGAATCAAGATAATATCAGCTCGGCAAGTTGTTTGAATCTTTTTGTCATTCAGATTTTCAGTCACTGTAGAAATATAAACATGGATATGCTTTTCCTTTTACATTTGATGTGTCAAAGAAATCCAACTGCATCATTCACTGAAGAGATACTGCTTTTATTCTTTGAGGACAGGCACTGCACATATGTGCAACAAACATATTCAGGGTTGTTTGATTATTCTTGCAAAAAAGTAAGTGGTTGTGTTGGTGTCAGTATTTTTCAAGGAGAGAGTCAGTAGAGGTCAGTCATTCTTTCAAGAATTTTTGTCTCTTGTTACCAAATTTGAGTTGCTAGATTGCAGGAGTGAATTGCAGTAAAGAACAAAGTAAATGAGAATTTAGCCTCAGTGCAAACTTTTTTTTTTTTTTTGTGTGTGATTCAAAGGATGGAAACATCCATTCCACTCTGTGACATGCCACCTATGTTAGAGCTGAGTAGTTCTTAATAGGTCTCAGTGCTAAATACTGAAGAGTAAGATAATATATATTTCTTGGCTTTTATGATAATCAAATGTAATTGCTACTACAGTGGTGTAAGAAGCAGGAGACAATTCTATTAAGGAGCAAGGTAGAAGTGTAAAAAGCATGATGAAGTGAAGGATAAGACCAGTTATGTTACAGTCTGTCCTCAGCACTGGAACAACATCAGTGGCAAAGTCGCTGTAGATGGTAAATAGAAGAGATTTCATGCAGAACCACTGTGTCAAGGTGGCAGAAGAGAATTACAACTAATGAACACTTTAGAACTGAGTGTAGGAGTGAAAAGTAGGTTGGATTTGTCAGGGAATATGTCTGAGGACAAAGGAACACGATGTGACATTGTAACTGCACATATCTTAATCTTGTTCTTAAGATGCTCATGAATATTTACCAAAGCCAATTAGTTTTGAGGTGCGTAGTTGAAAATAAGAGGAAAACTTCACAACAGTTCTAGAATTTAAATAATTTTTAATTTGTGAAAATGAAATGTGCTTTGCCGAGTGACTCCTTCACTTTGTTTCTCAAGATTTATAGGGATAAATACTCTATGTTAATGAGCAAGATGAAGATCAAGCTATGTTGGCTGTAATTATTCTTTCAAAAAAATGCCTTATATTCAAATGCATATGTAGCTGAATATATTTTCTAAGAGAATTTACTGTTTAATTAAGAAGGGTTTGAAGAATATGCAGTACCATATATTTTTGTTTCTCTGTACATTACTTCAAACTTACCTATGAAACACAGACACCAAGACACATATTTTCATGAGTGTGCTTTCTTAGCCAATATGTAGTCTTAAGGAAGGTTAGACAGTTTCAATACGTGGTTTCTCTCATCACAAATGTATGTTGAAATAGATTTGCACAACTCATTTGAGAAGTAATACTTGGAGTGTGGATACAGAGGTAAATCTAAAATATTTACTAACACAGTGCACAAGTTACGATGTGATTTGGTAGCTAAGAGAGGCCATTGGTAGAAGAATTCAACAAGACAGAAGAAACTGTAAGAGTACTCATTCCAGAACCAATAAGTAGGATCAACTAATTTCACTATTTTAGAATTTCGAGTGTTTTGTTTCTTTTTTTCTTGTTTTTAACAGATAATTAAGATCTTTACTAGTCTGTAAAATGCCACAGAATAAGCTAATCAGGAGAAATGTGATGTAAGAGATTCTGTACTTGCTGATGCACAAAACCCAGAGCCCAAATGTTCATTTAGGAAACAGAATATTCAGATTCTTCTCAGACATGTTGCTTTGTGCTGCTAGTAAAGACTAGCTATTGAACAGGAGTAAGAAGGCTTCCAAAGGATAAGAATTGAATTTCTTGAGGTTCTCAGGTAATCCCAACCTGGAAGCAGACTGAGAACAGACTCTGTGTCTGTCTGGGTAAGAAGATGGTAGCTTATCATCAGCCATACAAATATGTTTTAAGGATGTTCTAAGTCACAGTGGTGTTTTCTTATTATTTATCAGTCGATAAATGAATTATTTCATTTATGTAATTTAAACAGTCACAAATTTCAGCTTTTAAATCAATACTTTCTTTCGAGTAAGTGATTGATGGAATAAATGTGCCTTTTGGCCCTACCAATGTAGCAGCTCATCTGTATCCTCCCTGTGAAATAATTTACTAGCACATGAGTGTAAAGAAAGAAGAGAACTGTGTTGGGCGTTGTGATTTGGAACGGGTACTGTTGCATGGTGTGATTCTCACCATCCTTTCTACTGTGAACAAGCAATTCACCTGTGCTGTTGTTGCTGTTTTGCAGGTCAAGTACAGCAGTGATCAGAGGCAGATGAAAGGTAGACGTAGTGTGCTTCTAGACACACCTGAGCTAAGGCATGTCAAAGAAACACAAAACAACATCTCAATGGTAGGGTACTTCCCTTCTATAACTAGAGCGTACTAAGGAATGGCACTTGACTTCCACTGGATTTTGCCTTCCATTAATATAGGTAACTAATGAAACTCTCTCCTCAGGTATGGAAGGAATATTTTCTTCTTACGCCTGTAGAGGGAGTGTTTGCTAACTGCATAGGAGTGTAATGAACATTTCCAAAATACTAATAAATAGTTTTCTAACAGTTATATGTCTGTTCTTTTGGTTTTTTCTTTAAAAATGTATACACGTCATTTGAGCATCACAATTTCACTGGATTAGGTGACACACTTCACCTTGTGCCTGTGCATGTTCCTGGTTTCTGCGTGACTTTGGTTCTTGGAATGAGTTGTTTTGTGTGCATTGGCTTGTGTGAGAATGTTTGTCAATTTAATTCATTGATGATTAAGTTATTTATAATGTAAATATGCATAATCAGCAGTATTACCTTTATAACTCTTACTAATGCTGGGATTTTGTTCCAACACTTGGTTCTGTAACACTTTCTACTCTAATGTCCTTTTTTCTAATTTTTTTTTTTAAAGCAGACAGTTTAGAATAACTGTTTTTCTTTCCAAAAACCTATTTTAAAAGCCAGCTGGCATATAATAAAACAAGAGAGCAAAATATACATTTTGTATGATACCGTGCATGTTGTCAAAATTATCAGTGAATGAAAATGCTTTAGTTCTTTAGAACTACTACTGCTAGAACATTTTTACAGACAGGTGGAGTTGTCTGCGTCAGTAGACAGCTATCCTCTCCTAGAGGAGAAGGGAATGGACCAGATGACCTCCTGAGGGCAGGGTTGTTTTGTGTCCTGTGTGGTAGTATGATGATGCTTTGCTGCTTAAGCTAGTGCCTAATTCAGTGTCAATGGAAAAGAAATGCAAAATTGATAATAAAATATCAGAAAATCAAGCTAAGGTGATAGAAAAGACTTGGCTGGCCATCCAGCCTATCTCATGTGCGTAACAATTACATTATGGTGCAAAGTCAAAGAACGTATGTGCCTCATAAACCAAACATATATACATTCTTGCATAGAATAACCATATGCTGTCCATTGCAACCTGGGGAAAAATGTAATTCTTCTTGTTTTCCTAGGTAAAATATCATGAAGATTTTGAGAAGACAAAGGGCAGAGGCTTCACCCCAGTGGTAGATGATCCTATAACGGAGCGTGTACGGAAAAACACCCAAATTGTGAGTGATGCAGCATATAAAGGTGTGCATCCACATATCGTTGAAATGGATAGAAGACCTGGAATAATTGTTGGTAAGCTGTTAAATACTGTTGCTATTAAAAGAACTGTGGTGAAGATAAAAGCCCCTGTTTATGCTCTCCAGATTTCATTTTCTCTCTTTTCTCAGCATGAAACTTATAGTTGAACTAGTGGTTCCATGTCAGCTTCTAGTGAAGTAATAAGGGGAAATTATCATTTGCTCTGTAATTTTTGAAAAAAATAGGGATAGTTTTTGCTATTACTTTAAATTTTAATTTTGACTCTATAAGGAAGGTCAAAATATCTACAATAATCTTAATTTTGCACAGAAGAAAGATTATTAAAACTGTGATTCTGCAAGATTTCAGTGTTTAAATGTTGCAGGCCAGTGTGAGATTTCCCCTTCTGTCAGTCAGTAATTTCTTCAGATGGGCACATATCTATTTACCTCTTGTTCCAGAATTTCACTCAGCTTTAAAAATATCTCAATCCGTAATTCATTACTAACTCATTAGATCTCTGGTAAGCCAAGCACCAGTGTTCAGAAGTGATGTTCTAAAAGATGGTCCAAGATAAGGATGAGTGTTCGGGGGATGGAATACAGATTAGATTTATATGTAAAGACAGGTATTGCATTAAGATATTATTTGGCATAATCATAATGAACTCTATTTAAAAATTGAAGTGGATATTTGAAATCGCTTAAAAGTCAACAAGTCTGCTGTGGCAAAGGAAATGGTAACCTTTTTTCTTTTCTCATTTTCTTTTCCTTTGGTGTGTCCCTTTTCTGTTTTTGTGTGCTTTACAACCGTGTAGACCCCAGAGGGTCTGTGTACGACAAACCATACTGAGGTAGCACTCTAAAATTCTTCATGCATAGTGATAACAGCGAGGCTGACTTCAAGCTTGCCTCTCAAAAACCAGAGAAATTGCAGGTGAAATGGACTAATTGGTGGGTCACATAGGCGATTCTCCTGCCTAAAGCAAGGTTAACTATAGAATTCCTGGCAGATGCTTTTTCAGTCTTTTCCTTAAAGTCTCCAAATGAGTCTCCCCCACACAAGGAAGTATATTCCTTTCCTTTTTTGTTGCCGTCCTTTATGTGTCTGTAGCTACAGCCTTACATGAGAAAGGATTTCTCAAAAGTGTGTGTCTGGAGAGCTCTGCCTGGGGCAGGCGCTCATGATCTTCCATCACTACTCGCTTTCATTGTTAGATGTGGTGCAGCCAAAGAAAAAGAGAAAGGCTGCTGTAAAATTGCGGTGTGATATTCAGTTTGCAGTATGCTGCTTAGTGCATGCTCTGTGCTGCATTGCGTGTGAGCTGTAGCCCTGTGTAAGAACAATGTGTGCAATCCCATGTTCAGCTGCTGAAGCCTTGCTAGCGCAAGCAGACTGGAATTAAGGACATCCCTGAGATAAATTCTTGAGCTGTAAGAAGTGAAATATTAGTACAATTTATTGCCTAAAATACTCTGGTATCAAAACACACAGAAATTCTTAATTTCCCTTGCCTACCAAACAGCAAAAATTGTACAACTATTTAAAGGAAAAAGGCCATGATAAACCTGAAATATTTCAGCTAATGCTTTTTTGGAGTAGAATTGCAATTATAATATCTACTTGTTTAAAAACAAGCTCCCTGCTCATGAAATGTCCTTGGCAGCTCAAAAACATTTGCAAACTGAAAAACATACTTATGACTCTAGTGAGTATTTTTCATGACTGGAAATTGTTCAGCTAGTTAGAAAAAGTGTGTCAGAATCCCTCTGGTTGATTTTTAATGTATTATTGGTGAAGCTGTAACTACTTTTTCAAATGCCTGGTTGCTAAAATTAATGACTCTTCTTTGGCAAATGGGCACTAGTTTTAACCCTCCTAAGCCATTCTAAACCCATCAAGATAAATTGATGTGAGCGAGCTTTGGATCTCTTACTAAAGAGGAACCACAATTCTCACATGAATATAAAGATATTTTAACTTGGCAAAGATACCAGGGAGTTAAAATTGATTTGTGTTATAAATTGCCAAGATTCCGATTCTTATGTATGTTATTTCAGATTGCAAAGATGGATAAAATCAATACAAATCAATGGCTGTTGCACTGGTGCTGCCATGAAGCCATAGCTATATTTTTACTTGCTAAGGCATGATCAAACAGGACAAGTTGGGCATTCACCAATTCCCCTACCACTTCTCATGCCCGTCAGTACTTTATGTAGGTGCATAATTTATCACCATTAGGACTAACACGTAGTTTATCAAAAGATTTTCTGTTGGCTTTAATTTATCTTGGCAGGAAGGAGTTAGCACTATGCCTCACCTTATGGGAGTTGTGGTAGATAATGTATGATGTGCATACACTGAATGTATTCTAAAGCCATGGGATTTATTTTGTTAGCTCTGTCCTTTCCATTGTATCTAAGCTATTAATCATTTGAAACATGACATATTTGCTGTCCTCACAGTCCTACTTTACCTACCAACCCATTATTTAGCTCGGTACCTCTCAAACCAGCAAAAGAACAAAGTTGGGAAGACACATTTTTTTTCCTACTTCCAATACATGGAGTAAATCTTGCAGCCAGGTCTGCCCAAGAAGAAACTCCCTAGGAAAATTGAGTGATCTGGACTGATTATATTTTGCATCAAGGTTTTATTTGAAACTGGTTTGAAGAGATTAAAAGATTATTTTATTTTAGGCATATCAGATAACAGAGTCATTTAGATTGGAAAAGAACTTTAGGATCATCATATGCAACCATTAACCCAAGACTGTCAAGCCCACCACAAAACCATGTATCATGTCAACACATCTTTTAAATATCTCCAGGGATGGTAACTCAACCACTTCTCTGGGCAGCCAGTTCCAGTGCTTGACAACCTTTTCAGTGAAGAATCTTTTCCTAATATCCAATATATAAATCTGCCCTGGCACAACTTGGGGCCTTTTTCTCACATCCTGTCACTTCTTACCTGGAAGAAGAGACCTATTCCCACCTCCCTACCACCTCCTTTCAGGTATTTGTAGAGAGTGATAAGGTCCCCCTGAGCCTCCTTTTCTCCAGGCTAAGCACCCCTAGCTCCCTCGGCTGCTCCTCATGAGACTTGTGCTCCCGACCCTTCCCCAGCTCCATTGCCCTTCTCTGCACTTGCTCCAAGACCTCAGTGTCCTTCCTGAGTTGAGGGGCCCAAAATTGAACCCAGGATTTGAGGTGCGGTTTCACCAATGCCCAGTACAGGGGGACAATCACTGCCATGGTCCTGCTGGCCACACTGTTCCTGATACAGACCCAAATGTCACTGGCCTCCTTGGCCACCTGAGCACTCAATGGCACGGAGAGTTACTTGTTAAGTTCAAGACTGGGCTTCATTTTACCCTACGGTAGATGTGTACAATGCAGATTTCTACAGATGAATTTATCACCTTAGTCCTTTTGGTATTAATTAAGAAAGATGGACACTTTTGAGTTTACATGAATTAAGCAATTAGTAGAAATTCATTTTGGATAAGATGGGCTATGCCCCCAACTCAATGTCTTCTTCTTAGGCTGACATGATCTCTCCTGTATGAGAGTCTGTCAGCTGTGGAGCTGTGTACTGCCAGCTGTCAGCTATAGGGATATATACTGCAGCATCTCCTCACAGTCAGGATGCTGCTGGTGAACTGGGGAAATAATCTTGTAGCTCTGATGATTTTGGTTCTGCTACTGGAAGAGAGCTCTAATTGATACTTAACTTAAAGTATCATTAAGTATTGATACTTAAAGTCCATTTACTTAGACTTAAGAACGTACTATGGTCATGTTTAGAAAATGCAAAAAAATTGGAAAAATTAAAATAATGTCACTGCTTAAATTGAATACACTAAGTTCTTTTAAGCAGGAAATAAATGCTTTCTGATCTCTTCAGGTGAATATCTAGATATTTTGGTTAGTTTCTAGGTGAAGGAAATCGACTGCTGATTGTTAAAGCTCATTTCTTTCATGCTTTTACTTCCTTTGTTGTTTGTCTGTCTTATAATTTCTGTGCTTGGAAAAAGATCTTAAAGTTTGGCGCACAGATCCTGGCTCCATCTTCGACATTGATCCTCTGGAGGACAATATTCAGTCTAGGAGTCTGCATATGCTTTCTGGTATTACTTATATCCTGACTTTTCCCCAATTCAGCTCTTTATGTTTATGAAACTAAGTCGATGCTGTAAATTTCCAGGTCAATATGCCAGCCATATGTTTTATAAGCATACTTTCATATGTATTTATAACTGCAGCAGTTTAAAAGCATTGTTTTATAGGAACTTCAGCCGTAATCACATGTGGAGATAAGAAATAGTGAAATAAATCTTATCTTAAACAAGTTATTCATGCCACTTACAAGTAGCCATTTAAAAAGCGTTGACCTACTTTGTCCTTGCTATAAGTAGAATTTTCAAAGACTTGGACCTTATAAAATTTCAGAGTCATAGAAAGTGGCCTATTTATGAAATTGATTTCTTTTCCATGCACATTTTGCCTATATGGCA
The DNA here is from genome assembly GCA_013398855.1 of Mohoua ochrocephala. Taxonomy (NCBI): domain Eukaryota; kingdom Metazoa; phylum Chordata; class Aves; order Passeriformes; family Acanthizidae; genus Mohoua; species Mohoua ochrocephala. The sequence goes on from VZTA01027042.1 coordinate 232,138, forward strand.
CATGATATTGTGCTTTGTTCTATTATTTGCAACTCCAAGGTGTTCATAATTTAAGGATAGATTGAAAAGGAGAGAAAGTAATGTAATAACAGGGAGCAGTGCCTTGGCTTTACAAGTTTATTGATTCTTTTCCTGCATAGGAGTGTTTATTTTGAATATTTATTTTTCACATATATTTCCTTTGCTACTTTGGAACTTTAAATATTCTTTTGAACAACATACAGCAGTATTTCCACATGCACTTGTATGCATGCTGGGATAAAGGAATAATTTGATTTTCCCCTGGAAATTTTTATATTCTTCTTCTTTATCCCTTCTCTTTCTGGTGTCTCAATACTACCTTCCATTTCTGCTATTCTTTTTAAAAGAAAGAACAAGCTTAGTTGTATAAGATTTTGAAGCAAGCTTTGGAACTAATGGTGCTCAAAATGGATACAAAATTGCCAAGAATTCACTTTTCTCTAATTTTAGTGCCATTAGTGTATGAATAGCAATGTTAGCAGTGATGGGGTTTATGTTGTTGTTTGTCTTTGCACTTCTGTCATCTATTTACTATGATATTCTTTATTTCTTTCTACCTTTGTAGAAAGAGCAAGCCGTTACAGTAAGCAGTATTTACATTCTACCAGTCTGGGAGATTATAAATCAGATGGCTCTGACACGAACCCTACCTTTTCTTACTGCAGTGAGATAACAAGGCCATCTGAGGAAGGAGGTACCCTTTATTCCCACCTTTTTCACTAACAGCACTGTTGCAGCGTGTTGAGACTTCACAGGCCTGTATTAACTCCATATCCTTGTGTAGTCACAAGTAGAAACTGTGTAAGCTCTTGCCTGATGGATTAAGAAAGGAAAGCAAGGTCTCAAGACTGCACAGTTTCTGCATGCCATATCATTCTATTGTGAATTCCCTTTCACAATTTTGGTAATGTTGTTGGCTCCAAAGCCTTGTTAGCTCCTATTTACAGTGCTTTAAAGAAGGTGTGTTGTGTTTTTGCAAAACGTACATGAACCTGGTTTTATTTTTTCTCTTGAATGACACAACGTAGCTGAATGAAATACACCTCTAACCTGAAAAAACCATATTTACCTTGGGCTTTTCAGTGGGTAAATCAAGTATATCATTATTATCATTATCAAGTATTTTAGTGACTAAAGTACTTTTTCCGCATATTCAACTATGCAGGTTTTTGTGGTTCTCTGTGTTCATCTAAAAAAAAACCTCCATGAATTTTATCCTGTTCTTTCTTTCTCACATTTGTAAATTTTCTCATCCTCTCAGTGGTTTGAGAACCAGGGTTAACATTCAGCTGGGAAGTTTATATATTCTGTTATGGTTTAACATGGATTAACATTAGAATACTTTGACAAACCTGCATTCTCAGATACAAATCTACATTGTGTACCCGTTTGATGCCATTGATTAGAAGAAAATTTAGGAAAATGATGAATAAGGGTCTAGTTATCTTAGTGGCATTACAGTATGCTCTACACTTCACTGATGAATTGAAAATATTCTGAAACATTGCATTCTAAATAGATACTTTTTAAAAACAGTGATTTCTACTTCTCAGTTGTGAAAAAAGGTGCATTGAAAAGGTTATCCAAAGGATTACTTTTTTTTAAAGAAACCATTGAGTTGCCTGACATCATTAAATTACCCATGCTTTTAGAAGATTTTAAGGCATCTTAATTGTAGACTACACTTGTTTATGTTCTCCCGCTCACTGGAATAATATATTATTGTAGTGGTTGGTGCTTATGGAGTCTATGTTGTTTTGGGTGCTGTGTAAATACACACAAGCAGCTCTGATTAAGAATGGGCAAGGAAGAAGGTGTTCAGACTGAAGTGCTAACTCTGAACAAAGAAAGAAACACACATCTTTGACAGAAATGTATTGTCTTTTATCATGTCTGGCTATCTTTATTTGGTATTTAAACTATATTCCCAACTCCTTTAATGGATGATAGCAATAGTGCACATTATGTTGTTTTTTGCATCTCTTCCTGTGATGGTGCAAAGTGGGCTTCACAGTCCGGTGAGCATTGTTTGTCTATAGCTGTCCTGATCTTTTCTTTGGCAGTATTCAAGCCATTTCAACATTGCTTTGTCAGTTTGATTTGATTTTTAACAGATATTTTTTATTACTTGCCATATTGAGAATGGGAAATGGGCTTTATTTTCCTGGTTGTTCTGGCACTAGTAAGCATGCTTTTTGTGGCTCTGTTTATATCTGTTGTTGTGGTGATGTCTTGAATAGATCCTTGCCAAGATCAACGTATTTTAGCAAGAGGTTGTTTCTGTTTTAACCCAGCTGGCTAGCCAGGGTTTGAGCACACGTAGACAGTTCCCATTGCAGGGAAGAAATAAGTGCCAGGGCTAAGTAACTGGACATGATCCTAATGCTTTACAAGAAAAGGCCATTTCTTTGAACACACTCAGAGCCAGCAGAAGATAGCATCTTTGGCTAAAAATACCGATCTTTTTCGTGGCAATATCCCATCCAAAAGGTCATTTTGCACATAGCCACAAGGCAAGTTTACCCGTGACCTTTATACACTGTATCTTATACCATAAATGAGAACCAAATGCATTTTGATGAGATTCCATGGGTATTTCTCATGGAGTTTGTACTTCTAGATCAGCAGGGTTTCTCGTTGGCAATTGTTCCATCTGATGGTGTGCCAACATGAAAGACAGTTGGAGACCTGTGACCAATTTTACAATCTCTGAGTGTCTTTGGCCTTGTCTCATCATCTTTCACATATTTCTACATTGTTCAATTGCTACTTTATTCTAGATACCTTTACTGATTTTTGACACACAATTGAAATCTTCTGCTGCCGCTGCGGATGGAATTGTTCCTTAACTACCTCTTGCCAGCCCTTAGCTGGGCCCCTGACTTAATACCAGATATTAAAGGCTTATTCAGATCTAAATAACTCTCTCTTGTCTTGGGGAATTTCAGTAATAACATCACAGGGAAGCTACTAACATTGTTCATTAGAATTACTTCTTCCTGTTCTATTCCCTGACTGTTATTTTAGATGATGATGTTGAGCTGAACCACGTGTCCTTCCTGGGGACCTACCTACAAAGTCAGTAGATTTTTGCACGATGTAAGTCCAGAAAATTCCCTGTTCTCCCTTTTAGAGTATTGCAGGTGAAATTGAATAGGAAACAATTGTTAATGCTTTCCAGCAAGCCTGGTGCAGGTCATAGGCTTTCATTTTAATAGTCTTTTTGAAATTACTTTTCAACTTTGTGTGTCTTTTTTTTACAGCTTCTTTCTGTGATTGTTTTTCAAGGTTGACTTTATTACTTCATGGTATCTTGGAGATTTTTTGCCACACTGAACAGAAGGTGTTGCACTAGAGCTTCTCAATCTGCCTAAATACATAATTAGTTATTGCCTATCAAAGACTATCTTTGTACCTGTAAGCCATTCTATAGGACTTCACAGAAACGCCGGGTGCCACATTTTTGCAAAATTCTCACCAGTAATGAGCAATTATTTTCAACGTGGCTAAAAAGGAATAGAAGCTACTGATTTCTCTCTTTTAGTCCTGCTTTTAACACTGATGTTGCAACTTCACAGGCATGGAACCATTCACTTTTGGGAAGGTTTTTGAGATTATTTTCTTCAGAAAGGGAGGTTGAGATATATGGATGTCAGATTTATTTTTGTTTATAAGGACAGACCAGGCAGTTTTTTCTCCACAGAGCACTAGGAAAAAAGCAGCAAAGTTCTGAAGTTCAGGACTCTCTAGGCAGCAGTCTGTCTGACCGATACCTCAACTGTTGTGTTTTGTGTTTTATTTAGTTTCCTTATAAAGTCTTTTCTGTCTGTCCTGATTTTCCATGCAGCCTTGTACAGTGGTTTTCTCCTGGTTCTTTTCACACACGTTCTCTTGCTCTCCTTCCTTTCCTATGAGTAAAGTTCCGTCCTGTTAGTTTGCATTCAGGCTCCAGGAGAAAATGATTTGGTTCATATGGCTCAACACCTCTGCCAATCTTGCCCGATTTTGGGCAGTTTCTAGTTGAAATCTTCAGGGCTGGCTTTTTCCTCCTTTGCATTTGACTTTTCCGTTGTTTTTTTGTTGTTGTTGTTTTTGGTTTTTTGTTTGTTTGTTTTTGTGTCTTTTATTTTCTCTTAACTTCTAGTTTGTGTGCACACCTTTGTCTAGGTGAGTATCAGCATATAGACATGATGCATAAATTTTTTCCTTATTATAGGTTCAGAATTTTTCAGCGTAAGAAAGTGACCCTTTATTCTTATTTGAAATTGTGTGTAGCCTGTAGATGGAGAAAAATAAGAGATGAGTATCAGTTAGTTTCCAGTTTTAGATATATGGGGAAAAAACCATGTTTTCTTGGTTATTTTCTAAGTCATCATCATATTATCTTAAAAGATACATAGAAATCAGTCTGTAGGAGACAGAAATCAGTTTTGCTGTACTCCCAAAAACACATGTTATGTAGGAAACCTTAGTGGATATTAGGACAGAATTTTCAAGGGCCTTTTGTTGCATTTTAAACATGAGTGCTGAAATTTCATTTCTTTGGCTGGAGCCAGCATGTTACTGGTTGCCTGCATGTGTGCTATTTATACTTGTCTCCTTCAGCCCAAGTTCTTCAGATTCAGTTCACCTGCTGCCACCAGACAAGTCGTGAGGATTAGCATAAAGGAGCCTTGATATGAGTTTTAAGGGCTTCCTTTCCTTATTTTCATTAAAACAGACTGCCAGCAACACTCAGGTCTCTATCTTTGCCTGGTTAGTTGTCTTCTTTTACTCACATTGGCAATCCAAATACACAGATTTCAAGAAACTATGAAATTCCACTTCTATCTTTCTAGTCTCTTAATTTTTGTTATCAGCCTTAACAGTAACCTGCTATGAGAAAACTGAAAATTTGTGTTAGATACTTCATTGATAAAACTAAAAAGAAATCCAGAAAAGATTGGTGCAAACAACCTCTGAGGAATAAATACAGCAAATGGGCATTGCTGACAATTTGACTCCAAAGTTTATGAAGACTGAAGACACAATTCTGCAGTCTCTTTCTTAAAGTTTTGAAGTCTTTATCTAGCTTGGAGTGAAAGTTTAATCAGTGAGAAACAGTAAGTCCTTTCATCTCTCTCCCCAGTAGCATGCCCTCCTTGTGTGATATGAACCTTCTGAAGAAGAAAGGCTCCAGAGCAGCTGAGCCTGCTCCCCTCCCTTCCTCCAAACTCCAGGGGTTGTCTTCCTCCTTTCCTCACCGGGACAGGAACGTGTTGTAGGCCATTGGAAGAACTGCTGTTTGAACTGCAGTGTGAACACAGCCCTGCAAAGAGCAAACACAGACCTTATGTATTATTGAGTGTCACTGGCAGCAGCCTTGTTCTGTGTACCAGCTCCAGGAGAGGTCTTTTATGCCTCAGCCCAACACTGACATTTTAAACATTAATTTCAGGAATGTCTCCCTCTCTCCCCCTAGCACACCCCAATATTGGTAACTCTGTATGTAAAATGATTATTTGTAGGATTTGCCTGAGGCTTTGACACCCACACATTTATACCACAGAAAATCGTAGAACTTTGCTGCTGCTTCTTCTCCTGGTTAGTCTGGTCAGAAGACTACAAACTACAAAAGATAAAATGGAGAAAATATCTCTTTATTTCACGCTGGAATTGCAGATGTTTCCTGGTATGTAGGCCAAAGAGTATCCTTGCATTGGGATAGTGGTCGTAACTCATCTCCTATGCCAAGAGCTGAAAGAAGAAGAGGAAAGAAAACCAGATTTTGTTCCCTTCCTTGCTCTGTCCTTCCCATGAATTTGCATAAAAAACCCTCTGGTTTTGAGGCTGGAAAAAAAAATCACCATTAGTAAACCACAAATTGAAGAAAAAAAGAGGGAATAATACCTGACTGCTCTTTATCTTGTAATAGAGAGATCTGTCTTCCATGTCCAGGTGCAGCTGTCAGGAATGCAGGGCAGGAATCCCTCACTCCTCTTCGTATTTATATTCAGTTGCTAAGCTGTGCCATTCTGAGGAGGTCAAGCAGAATGACACAGCAGTTATATTTTCTTCTCTGTCAGCCAAGGGAGAATTGTTCTTTTTTGCTAGGTAGCTGAACTCTGTTTCTGTAATGTTCCCCAGAGTCCGGTAATCAAACATGGCATTTGGAGGCAGAGGAATTGTACAGTTCACAGGAAGCACTCTAGGCTTTTGTGGGTTTCTTGTCCCCTTTCAAGTGTGTCAGCAGGCTGCCCTGCCACAGAAAGCTGAACACATCAAACCAATGCTCTCTTGTCTACCCTTGGCACCTCTTGGTGAGGGTCACACTGACACTTCTCTTAGCCACCAGACTCTGTTTCTGACTTTTTTGTATTTCAGACTAGATGGTACTTTGGTTTTCCTTCTTTAACATGCCAGCCCCCCAGCAGGTTTGCCAGTCTGAAAGCTAATGTGTGGGGAAAAAATAGTCTTCTTCCATTCAACAGCATTTTGGTAAAACTGTTTTTCTGTCTTGGTAATCAGGTGATTTTCTCTTCTTAAGTGTGTAATGGACTACAAATGCTTGCAGTCAAATAGTAAATAACTTACCCACAAACGTCTGTGATATTTTTGAACTTAACAAAATAGTTCTCTTGTGTGTTATACAGACACAAGTGTATGTATATGTTTGTAATCTCTCTGGTTCTCTAAATTATTTAGCATGAAGAGTTTTCTTTGTTAGAGAGCTTACATTCCAGAACCAGTGAACCCTGGTTTTCCATTCTCAAATATATTTTTACAGAAATGATATATTTTCCTTTATAAAGGTTTGCTGTAACCACATGGTACCCCAAAAGGACATGGTTTTTCAGACAGCAAGACAGAGCTCTCTCCCTTCTGAAAACTGCATGTTTCGTTTGAAGGAGGTGTGTTTTGCTGTTTCAGCTTCTGCCTCCTGTTTTGCAGTGACTCCTAATGTTCAAAGTGCATTTTTTTCCTGATTTAAAATAACAGCATTACAGTTAGAGGAGTTCTTGAAAACAGTGAGAGGCTTCCTGGTGTTAGAAACCTTCTCAGCTCTAGATTTGAGGTAAGAAGGAAAATAAAGACATAATTGTGAGAGTTTAGATTTCAGTTAGAAACAGGTTGAGTATGTTCCCTACACATGTGCTAAATTCTACGTGTTTACATGATAAGAGGATTTCTGACTGCTTAATAGATAATTTTGTCTCTGAATAATCCATTTCAGCCTTTTAAGCCATGTAAGTGTAGGAATCCAGAAAGGCAATGTGACTACATTTATGCACTTTCTTGTGCATAAATTTCTGACCTAGTCTGGACTATTGGACTTTTAGTGTCCTCTGCTGAGTGCTTTGTTAATGCAGAACATGAGAGACATGAGTCCAGAAAATTACATTTCATTCTCTTCCACCGCAAAGAGGTATTAACTATCTGTAAAACCTGATTTTTTTTAACATAAAGCTTGAAAATTCATGTAGTACTCAAGGCTATTGCTTAGTTAAATTTTGATTAAGGTTTGGTTTAAGGTGCTGAGAATAAAACTAAATATTCCATGCTGGTTGTAATACATTAAGATGTAAATTGTGATTCATCTGAAAGCGCATTTTCATTCAGCGTGTGTTCACTGAGGATGAGTTAATGTTCCAGGGAGAGCCTTACATTTCACACTTCCAAAATACTTTTGCTTAGATTCCTTATGCCTGTCTTTGATTCCCATGCTTCTCTCCCACACTCTGGACATCTGGCAGCATCAGAAGACAATCCCCACACATCCAGGGAGAGGACAATCCAGAAGAGATCCCATTTTTAGTTTCTGTATTGTAGCAGTAGTTCAGGGGATCCTTCTGTTTGTTCTGCCAGCTGCCTGAGTTTGATGTTCCCTTTTCCATTAAAGAGTTAGTGAGCAGAAAGTGGAAAGGAAGTTTCCAAGTGAGTCATCAGTTGGAAGTGTTAATGGCTCCCTTGGCAAGGAGTTGTTTCGGTTGTTCAGTGTGGTCCCTTAGAGCAGCTTTTGATACACTTCAGAGAATTTTATATCCAGTAGATAATAAATATAATTAGTAAAATTGTGTGCAGTGACCTACATGATCCTGGTTAATGCTGTCCTCCCACCATTGTTCAGATTGGCTGTACCCACTATGCAAATAAATTGATGCACGGAAGTCAAAGCACAGCTTCTGTGAGAAGAACATGCAGGCTTCTCTCTCTAATGCACAAGGGCAACAGTAGATGTTCAGTAAATGTAAGAGAATTCGAATTATAATTGAAGGCATGTGGGTAATGTAACATGTTAACCTTCATTTTACGAAATCTTTCCTTTTGTGAGGAGGCCTAGAGCAAAACTGTGCCTATTCACAATTTAAGCAGGAATTGCAGCTTCCTGTGGCACACCATGGCCCTGCCAGCACTGAGGACACATTGGGCTGGCTTTAAGACATTTTGTGCCTTCATAAATAGAATAATGTGGTTTGGTGTGTGATGAGAGAAAAGGCAGATTATACTGTTGTGTCAGCTGAGACAGGCTGCAGCTTGGGTTGAATGTCAGGCAAAAATGTCAGCTGGCAGTCAGGTTTGTTTGTAACACCAGATCCTGGCTGCAGTTGATATTCCGAGCAGGATGCCCTGTGAGTCGGTTGTGTCCCAGGCACAGAACCAGTGGGGGAAATGGGGGATGTGTCTGAGTGTTTTGGCAGAGCAGCTGTTAATAGACACATAGGCTGAGCTCTTTGGGCTGTACAGCCACTACTGAAGACTAATGCCAAACTAATATTCATAGTGGTGTCCAAATAAAATGATCTTTTATAGTTGAACTGCCAGAACAACTCCTATGACACAATATAATCTATATAGTCGATGTTAGTAATTCTTTTTTCCTCAGGTTGCAATAGAGTATTCTATATATAATTATTTTGCTTTTGTGAGGAAAATGTGTGAATTAAACATCTAGAAAAGATTTTGTAGTCGAATATTCAAACCAGATTTTTTTTGTCAGTACATTTCACTGGTTTAGAATATTCTGTGTTTATCATAATAACCCTAAAATTACATTTTGGATTCAAAATTTGGAACAGATAGGGAACAAATTGGGAACAAACAAACTCCAGTTTTAGGGTTAGAAGCCAAACAGTAGAAGTAATTTTCTCTTTTACAATGTTGTAGTAAAAATTTGTCAGTGAAATATGGAAGGGGGATAAATGGTTTGTATTTTAAGTGAAATAAATTTTAAGTGAAGTAGATGGTTGTAGCTGGCCATAAAGTCCTAAATGTCAGATATAGAATTCATACAATTTTTAAAATCCCCAAAACAACCCTTAAAAGAAGTTGGATGAAGATAATAATTAATATAATTCATTCTAAATTGTAATTTTGTATTGTGTTCAGTTTCATTTAACGCTGCTTTTAGCAAAAGCGACAAAAACATGAATATGAATAAACACTACAGCCTTTTCCTGTAATTTTAAAGGCTGATAACACTTTGAAATATTTTACTTACTGAATTTCCTGGGAGATCATTTAACACCCTATTTTATAACAAACACCTTTAGCTTTCATTTGAAAAAGATTTTGTTCGAAGGGGCTGCTATGGAATTACATTTATCAAATCAATTCTTTTGAGTGTTTATGGTCTTACAGTCCTAAATGGCCATTCCAAAAGCAGTCTGGGGAAGCTGATGTCATTTTCAGAACATCAAAATTGTCTGCTCTGCCAGAACAGGACTGGCTTTTGCTTTTTGCAAGCAGTGAGGCTGCCACTCACCAGCTCGCTGCTCCGGAGTAAGGCACAGGCTGGGGCTCTACGGGTTGTTTGAGGTTTGGCTTCTTCTCCTCTCCTGTTGCCAGAGCACTAAATTATGTGTAGTTAATACTTTACAACTCTGTGATGCTTTCCTATGACAGTAATGTGTTAATGATCACAAAAGCTTTTGAGCTGTTACTCAGTATCCTCCAATCCCTGTACCTCAATAAAAAGGATGCTCTAAGCAGTATCCACAGTCACTTCCTGGCAAAAATATTATCCCTGTGTTATTGTCTCTTAATGATGAGGGTGGATGTTCTGTTGACTGTCCTCTTTTAATGTTGACTGTAGAAAGCAGGACATCCTGGGTTCCTTTTGTTTTTCTCTAGACTCTGATATTTGATAACTGCTTGCAGACAAGGCTTCTGGAGACTCTGCTAGCCTGGGCTTTTTAAAAATATATTGCTTTTTTGCAGTTACTCTGAAGAGGAATGAAAGTCATACTACTTTTTTTTAAGGAAAAAATTGTCCATGAGAGACTGTCTTTTGAAATATAGAGATTTAGAACCCTCAGAGAGGCGAGAATGGACCTTGGAAAATAATTTGCCATGAAGAAGGATATAATGGAATTGATGGATCCACCATTCCTCAAAATGTGAAGAATTAAGAAGGTCTGAATTACCAGACACATAGGCCATGATGTACTAGAGAGACAATTTGCCAACTGTTCTTCCACTGTGCTAGCTAGTATTTCTCAAATTCCCCCTCCATCTGCTATTGGATTTATGATGGACTTATAAAACAAAGACCAACATAACTATTATTAGTGATATTGCTTGTTCATACAAATCAGGAACTTCGGACTGAAATATGAGACAGTCCCTGCCTAAAAGGAAACCTCAAATAAAACACAGGATTCCAGTGTCATGAGGACATTAGACATTCCTTTTATTGTTCCTTTCAAAATTTCTTAGTTTTCTCTGACATATGCTCAACAGCTATATGAGATCATCTGTTGTTATTTCATTTAAAATCAAATTTTAGCTTCCTATGTTGAAATTACTTTCAGGAGTTATAATTGCTTGATTCTGCATTTCCCGTAATAATCTACTTCAGCTTACGTGGTGGATACAATATAGTTAGTCCTAATTATTGCTAGCTGATAAAATGATGTTCTCAAATAATGATTCTTAAAACAATCTTTGTCTAATCATGACACTAATGAAGTTTAGTTTAAAATACATTATTTTGTAAATTGTAGTATGTCAGTAAGTAGTCATGAGAGTAGAGACGTTTTGATTTTTTGCATCATGAATAATTAATGGTATTTTAAACACAAAATCAGTAATTTTGTTGGCCTCCTCTCCATCATTTTTTAACTATTTGAGGATTGTACAGTTCATTTCTTATATCTTTAGGATTTAGGTTATGGAAACTTCCTAAGCTGTAACATTCTGAATTTGCCACTGACTCCAAGTAGTTCAGAGCTTCAATTCTAATGAGGTCAGTGAGCATGGCAGATATTTATTAACACCCTCTGTGAATTAGGCCATACTTTCAGGTTGTTATTTCAACAACCTAATTATATCTGGGTTTGATATCCCAATTTACTAACTATTACTGACTCCTGTATGGATAGCATGCAGACAATCTGCTGCTTCTGACAGAACCACTGAGAGCAACCAGCCTGGTAGCTCAGACATCCATGAAAGCAGGCTAACTGACCAGTAAAGGGCAAGGAAAAGAGGGGAGAAACCAAATAAAAGAAATGAAGAGAAAGTTACTTTTACAAGAAAAAATGCCAAGATGCCTTACCGTGGTGTTTTCTACTGTTCTAAAAACAGCATTTTTTTGTATCAGGTCTCACCATCTTCAGTCTTCAGGTTAGTGCTTTTTATATGCTTACACAATCTGAACTACTCCCAGTAAATTTGACTGTGCTGTGCTACTCTTTCTGATTAGAAAAAACTCTGTAATAGATAAGAGTCATAACCACTTTAGAGTGTGTTTTTTAATTTTCTAGCTTATTTGAAAAGTTAATGTTGAGCAATTTAACTTTACAAATGGCTAGGAATTTTTCAATGTTCATCAGAAGATAGTAGTTTAAAAGGCAAACTTTTATATAGGAATGTCTTACATGTGACTAATGTCTCAATGCCAAAAGAACCCAATTTTTTCAGTTTGAGATTTTTAAAGTTAAAGCTTGACATCTTTAAAACAAAGAATCCAGCTTTGTGTTGAAATATGTTTAATTTGGTAGAGCCACATAAATTGTAATGACTGAAAATTATAGATATTTTGATGTTATTGGCAAAAAAAATGTTTCTTTACCCAATTTTTAACATTTCTTTTTGCATGAAACTTTGGGATTTTTAAAAAAATTTTCCTCCCATTTGGGGATAGGAGCATTCTTGGCAATCAGTTCTGCACTGTAAAATTATTACTGAGGTTTTCCTAATGTTATCTGTATCTAACATTCCTGTAGTCTGCTGTTTGTTTTCTCTACTCCTGTGACTGTTTTTTTACGGTATTCTTTCGAGACCATCTCCTTGCTCAGTACCATGGCGATGCTGCAGAGTTCTGTACCTCATAGCAACCTCTCTGGGCAACCCTTGCACACGTTAAAGTCTTTTAAGTTCTCTGATACCTGTTTTTACTGTCAAGTAAACAGCTCTTGCTGGCTGCATTAGGCTTAATGTTCTCTAAACTTCCAATTACTATGGAGGCCTAAGATGCAAGTAGTTTGCAAGTAGTTGAGCAGTGCATGCCACACGTGAGCATACAGGAGCACCTGCATGACATGGGGTGCTTTGTTTGGAGCTGGATGCTGGGACATCAGGAGGGAAGCATCTGTGAGAGGCTCAGCTCTGTTGTGGTTTGAATTCACAGGCGGCTTGCACAAAAGAGAGCTGCGTAGGGGGACATACCTTGCAACAACTGAGCTGATCTAGCAGTTTGTTTGTTTCTGCTGTCTGTGGCCTCGGGTACTTGGTCCTGCCTCCATCCTTGCACTGCATCTGGTCTGACCCCTGGCTGAGCTCACCAAGCCAGCAGAAGAACCTTGCTGAGAGGAAGGAAGGGATAGCAGAAGTGTTAGGCTGTCTCAGCCAGATCACGGGGCACCAACCTCAGAAATGCAGTGGGCACCGAGGATGGACTGCCTGTAACCTCCTTGAGACATATCACCTCATAACTCCTGCCAAATTCTTCCAACAGTCTTAACTTCAGCAGGGAATGATGTTTAGCACGTCCTCTTTGAAAGTCTGCTAAAGGCTCGGCTGTCATAGCAGTCAAGTTACTTTTCTGCTCTTTATGTGTCTTGAACATGGTATCCTCATCACATCTAACCTGCCTTGTTGCCAAAGTGTCAAGATTCTTGTTTCTGATTAGCCTGTGACATGGGCCTTCTTTAAATCTCTTACTAAATTCTTGGCTAACAACAATTATGTTCCATTTATGCTGCTGTTTCTGCTTGGGCAGGATGTGAACTTCTGCAGAATTAATGTGTTAACCTCCTTCAAATCTCTCCTTAAAACTGTTTCTTGAGATGCTTATATGATCAAAGCAATGCTGGGCTGAGCTCTTCTCAAAAGCTTGTACAGGCATATACAGAGTATGGGAAATAAAGAGGAGAAGTTAGAGGGTTTGTGGTTGCTCAAAGAGGTGTAGTAAAATCTGCATCCCAAAATAAAAATTGACAGAACAAGGCCTGAAGAAACGCAACCTAACTGCAAATTTGGCCCTGATTTTAAATGGGGACAGACGATGTTATTTCTAGAGGCTTCTTCGACAAGAAAAATCACTTTAAATGATTCAGTGATGGTGTGCAGCAGCCAACATCTGGGGAAATTGATAGAAAACAAAAAAATAAATTATCTAGCCAAAGTCTGTAATCAAATTAACCTCTTTAACACTTTCTGGAGAAGGCTTTAAAAGGTATCGGTTGTTATTATCCACCAACTTTAACACAGCAGTAACAGTTCCATTTCCCGTATTTCCCCATGTTGTATTTCCTCAGCCAGGTATTGCATAGGGAAGTGGCCAGGGGGACTGTGGAGTTCAGGCACGGTGACCTGTCCACATGGACAGCACATGGGGTGTACCTGAGTCCCCAGAAATGTCCTGTACGTCCACATGTCCCCACATGTGATTGCATCACTCTGTCTTTTGTTGCCCAGGACATAGCTGAGGGTTTCTAAAGGAAGGGCAAAAGAAAGAAGGAACTGAAAACTATGGGGAAGGCTTTCTAAAGAAAGTCTGTGAAGCCTGCACCAAATGTTGCAACCTGTGGAAAATATAGCAGTAGCAAGGCAAAAAAAGGGGAAGGACTTCCGTATATGTGGATCAGCCTGATTCCCATAAGCAGCTTGATCTATTTAGGGTGAGCTCATTGTAATGGCAGTAACACAAAGATGTACGATGATGTTGTATTCTGGCTCTTTTGTGCTGCTCAGAAAGACTGCAGTTTTTTACCTTATGTATTGCAGACGCTAGACTTAAGCACATAGTAATCGGAATCTTTATTTTTACTCTGTGTTCTCTCGTGTTATGATTACAGAATGTTGCGATATTCTTTGTGAGTTCTCTGAAGTCTTAGGAGTGAAACCGTGAATTGAGGGATTATCAGAATAGGAAGGATCCTATTAAATCCTTGAAAGTGTATGATGTGTGTGAGAGTAAACGAAGTGGTTATTTTACATGTGGTTCAGTAATTGGCATGTGTTGCAGTAAATGGCAAAAGTGCAGTAGTTACCACTGGGGATATAGTGTTTTACTGTGGGTTGTCAAGGTTCTGCTGTACAAAGGAATGAAAGAGAGTTTAAGTATGGTATTGATAAAATGTGTCTTGGAACCTAACTTTGAACTGATTTTTCTTTTTAGCATAACATTCTTTTTTAAGCTTGTAGTTATACAATACTCTCTTAATGATTCCTTTCCTGTTTCCACAATTTGCCCTTTTTCTTTCCCAGTTCTTCTCAAAGCATATCCTGATCAGTACACGCTCTGCAGACCCCATTGTCTGCGGCAGCGAGTGGATACTCGCTATCATTCTTTCAGCTGCTTCTTCTTCTTCTGGGAGGCTTCCTCTCTTGTTTGTCTTATATCATGTTCATTCATTTTTCTTGCTCTTTTCTCTGGGGAAGCTCGTAAAGATATAGTAAGAGATATATGATAAATTTCTTCAAGTGGATAATTTAAAATGAATATCTGGCTTGCTTGGTAAGTGGGACAAGAAGAAAAAAAGTAAGTTTTGATAAATCAGAATGCATCTGGTAAAGTCTTAATGCAAGAAGAAAACATCCACCTGTACTTCTGGGAGCAATGGTCAGCCCTCAGCTCCATCACCAATAAATCTGGCTTCAGTTAAATGAATTTCGTGTTCCACCACTGTATTTTATTGTTCCCTTAGGTTAGCTAAAACCATTGCTATTGCTGCTGCTGCAATCAATGATGTTATAGAACTTTATACTTCAGACTGAGCCAAAAGATTGCAGTTAACTATGTGTGATGATGATGAAAAAAAGTCAAACTCTTTCTCTGCACCATTTAATCTCACCTTGAATTATCTGTATGTCACCAGAAACAGCTCAGATACTGTCCTTTCACTATACAGCTCATTTATGTGATTCCCAAATTGTCTTCCAAATAGACAATCATCTGAAAGTTTCTTCAGTATTTTTTTGTAAAGGATTGTTTAAAAATCATGATTGTTTTTGGAGATTTTTGCAGAATGGTACAGTATTCTTTTAATGGAAAAAAACCCCAGCCCACATGGAATTATTCAATCAAGTGTCTTCAACACTAGTATGTGCTGATATATATCCTCACATATATGATACCTAAATAAATGGCTAGAAGTTAATTAGCAAAGCGAATCCTTCTTTTCATTTGTATAAAATCTTTTTCTAATACTACAGCTTCTATCACTTCCCAAAGTTTGTCATGCTTTGAAAGAAATTCTTTATTTTAGTGGATTTGTGTTTTCCATCATCACAGGTAAAGTAGCAAACGGCTTTGTTGAGACAGTTTGACAGAATTCTCTCAGCTTGTGAGAGACTGATTGCTAAAGAGGAAAGCACATCTCACACCTGCTGCTGTCACTTGTCACAGGGGCGGGAGCTGTGGGTTATCCTCCCCAAAATAAGCCAGTTGTCTTGGAGGTTACAATGAAGCTGACCATCAGTAGGCTTGCTGCCTTAGGCTGGCAAGGGATGATTGATAGGAAATGAGAACGATCTCTTTTGGGGAGAAGGAATCAAAAGTAAAAGGTTCCTACCAGCATCTTTGCTTCTCTTGGAAAGAAGGAAAGGAGTCTCAGGGTGTCTGACCCTGCCAGCCACCAGGGAAGAGCTACCAGCCCTTGGTTGCTGCAGGGCAGGCTGGGTGCTGGCTGATCAGTGGCCAGCGTTGGCTGAAGATGCTCTTCCTGCTAAGTTAAAAAGTTGAAGCTGTGCTTAGTTTTCAACCCACAGAAGCAATTTTCTGCTGGTACGGGGAGATGAGACTCCGTTGGCTTCGATGAACTGGCCTATATTCATGCTGGTGGTGAATTAGGCAAAATGTATTCATTCCAGCTTGATCGCAGAACCTTTGATTAAATTATGTTTTTCTCTATTTTCTCTTGAAGGGCTACATCTGCTCATGTGGAAATAGCTTGTAACAACATTGAAACATAAATTATTTGATGAACTACTTAGGACTATTCACTTAATGCATGATAATCCTGTGAACATGTTAATGAGCTGCAATTCTCTGATGATTGAACTGCTTTAAAATGTCTTTCTACTTATATGTCATTAGAATGAACTTGGCCCTTCTAAAACATCCATTATTCATCATGTTCCAGTGTTGCATCTGACTGCATATCACTTTAATTCCCCTCATTTAACAAAGCAATGTAGTCATTACAATAGTTTGAAGCATGTTTTCTAAATCAGAAAAACTCTCGTTAAATATATAGTGTTACTTATCTCTACAAGTATAGTAGAGCAAAGAGCAGCATCCCAAATTGTAATTACACACTTAGTGCATTTGAATATGCTAACTAAAACTAAATGGAAGTTTTAAGAAGAACCTTTGTTGAAATCAATGGTTTTGTTAGCTGAAGATGCAGGATTGGTAAAACAACTTGCTGAAAGCACAAGGTTGACTTTTCTTTCTGAAATAGTTCAGCAAAAATTTTCTCAGTAATCTCTTTTTTCACATGCATTTCTTGTCCTGACAACTCAAGAAACAGAGAATTACAGAGTAATACTAGTGCAAATATGAACACTTATCATAAATATATATATTTTAATGGGGTTTCCTGCTTTTCCCATGTATTTTTTTTTATTTTACAAGTCCTGGATCCTTCCACACGTTGTGAATCCCATTAAATCTTACATTAGATTTGCTCCTTTTTGAATCTGTGTGTGATGGCTGCTGCAGAAGCGGTTCTTACTTCCCAACAAGCTCAAGAGATCTGTCCCAGGAAGTGTTGGACTGCTGAATGACTCCATGTTTGCAGATTTTTGAATTATGTGTCGCGGAAACTCCATCTCCTTTAACCAAAAGACAGCTTTTGGCAGAGGAGTTAGATGGACTATCAGCTAAATTGACCACTTGAAAAGTATCAGCAGAAGTGCATTTGTTTTTCAGTGCAGCTAAATGAATTTCCCACTGAACTGGTAAAATTCTGGAAATAACAGTGGAGATGGGCTAATAACCTCCATACAAACCAGAAATCTTTATTCTCATAGTGCATGAGTCTTGTAAAACATGCACAAAGATGTGGTGACTAAACTTTAATCTTTTATTTTAAAAACCACTTCAGTATTTTTAATCTTGATTTTAAAATACTTTTTGGCCTTGCTGAGAAAGTAGTCACTTAGGCTGGGCTTATTTCTCACAGTTTTTTGATCAACTGTGTTTTTAACACATTCTGTTTCAGTCTGTTGCCAAAGTAAGATGTTTGGGCAGATGAGGGAAGTTTATGAATGCTTTTCTAGTAAGCAATAGAGTTAGGGATCCCTGTTGGTTGTATTGATGCTTTCAGCAGCTCTTGGTGCAATAGAAGTTAATATATTAATGGTTATTATATAGAACTGTTAAAAAGTGAATAAAATATGTGTTAAAGAGATGGAACAATTGCGTGGTAAGAGGAAGATACTGAAAAAGGTGGACTTTGAAATATGTAAGTAAGCATTGATCTCTCTTGTGTTTGACTAAGAATGTTGACGGAATCAGAAGAAACTCGAGTGTTGGCTCACAATTTACATTTCTGCCTCTTCCTGTGAATCACAATCCTTCTTTGTTCATAGCCCAATAAATAAGAGTTAGTTTGCAATGAGTTAAGAATTACTTACAGTGAATTTCTAGTGAACCATTTCAGAACTGTATCAACTTGTTTTTCGTCAATCGTTCCTTAAAGATGGCAGCTTATGCAACACATATTTAGTGCTTCATCTATGTCAGTACCAAAACTGAGTTAGTGGTGTCTTAAGCTTTCATAAACCTTTTTATGGTTAAACTTCTAATGGTACATTCAACTTTTCCTTCTAACTAACCATGACAGTGTTTGTGGATCTATTGCTATAGCTTTGGCTACATTTATGTGTAAACCAACCTTTAAAAAGCCTTATGTTCTTTCTGGAAATAAGTCTGAACTGTTTTGTATGGAGGAATTTTTAATTAACAGTGCAAATAGTCTACAGTTTCTACAAAACGCTAGATAAGGGCTGTTTTTAAATATTAATGAATGTGTCTGTATTTCTTTAATGCAGCCCCTGTTCTCCCTGGGGCATATCAGCAAAGCCAGACTCAAGGATATGGATACATGCACCAGACCAGTATGTCATCCATGAGGTCCATGCATTCACAGCCTCATTCAACAAGTCTGGTGAGTATTGAATTTAAAGGAGAATTTTGTTTGGTAAGCGCCATCATCAGCTATTGGGAAATCGCTTAAATACGACTGAATTGAACCCCTAGAGTTCTATAGTTGACCTATTTGACTGTCTTTGTCATAAATGTAACTGGTAGTCTTCATGTATAAAAAAGATTTAAGTGACTGTGGGCAGTGGTAAGAACTTTTACTTCAGAATATATATATAAAAAAAGTACGATATTCAGAGAGCAGAGAAATAACTGAATCCTTTACCTCCTTAAAACAAACAGTAGATGCTTGGACAGTGTTTCACAGGCTGAACTTTGATGTTATGCTCTGTGATGAATTCATGCTCCTAGCACTGGATGAAAACCATTGATCTCTTAAGATCGCCCTGTTGGTTTAAATTAGTTTCAACTTTTTTGACTTGCTGATTTTGTGGAAGCAGGCTTTGTGCCTACCTGTATTACTTCTGCTTGTATAGAGCCAGCTCCAACTCTGGAGCGCTGTGCCCTTTCTAATTCCACACAGCAGTCATGCACCGACTCGTGTGTGATCCAAACTGAGCTGTGCTGGTGGGTAACTGAGAAGAAGCTTTATCATGAAACCGTGGTCACCTCATGAAGTTCTTGATTGTGGTGGATGGGAATGTAAAGCTGGAGTGAATATTTCATTTTAAAAGTAACTGGTCATGGAAGGAGAGCTGAATGGTATTCAGCTGGGATTTTTAGGGAGTTGAGCTGCTTCTTTTTTTAACTCCCTAAATAACAATTTTGGTTTTAATGGTTATCATAATTTTTAAATCATGTCGCTGCCTAGAGATTTCCTAGTTCAGATCCAGCCACCTTTCTCCTTAGAAATATCGTAATTTTGAATTTTAAACTATTTTGAATAGATGTATATTTACTACCTCTGTCACCTTTCTTAGAGATGAATAAATATTTAATTATGAAGCAAACTTAGAGCTTGCTGAGCTGAAAAAAACTGTTTTCAAGATTAGCCGAAACTTGTATTTTTTTGTAAGACTGGAACTCCATGACATTTTATATTGTAAAGATCATGACTTTCTGTGTGGCGTGAGTACTTTCAGGCTTGCCAGATTCTCAGCTGTCTGGGGCTGAGGGGGCTAACTTGCTGGAAAGTTTGAGATCCAGATACCCGCATCATTGAGTGAGTCAATAACCTGAGAAACTCTTTGGACACCTGCATGACAGCTGTGAGATAGCTGATAGTGGAATCAACCATTAATTTCCAAGGATATTACAAGGCACTTTGGGAGCTGGCTGCTTTCCAAAAGAGGCAAAAGCTAAAAAGTAGGAGACCTGGAAGCCTGGGCTTTGCCTGCAGATTTGCTAGTCATTGGGGAGCAAAGCAGCCAGCCTTCAAATCCAGCAGACAGAAAGTGGAGATGCCTGCAAATCTCAAAATGCTTTTACCAGCCTTTGCAGCTTTGTGGGCAGGGAGAGGACTATTTCCTAATACCTGTGTCCCAGTGACTTACCTGGTAGGCTGTTGAAACAGTGTCATTTCAGTCATCTTGAGAATCATCATTTGCCTCTTCTTCCAGAACTGGGAATGTGAAGGTAATAGGAAAAGGAAGGGAGTGATGTTAAAGGATTTCAAAAACAAAAGATTGACTTATTTGACTTATTTCAACAGATTTCTTATCCCTGTTGTGAAACTGTTTTCACTTGACATCCTTGTAAGTGATAACAGTTTATCATGGGAAAAAAAAGAAAACAGCAAATGTCATGATCTGAACTGATTTTGCTGTTGTTAAAAACTGAGTGAGTTTCCCTATAGAAAATAAACCCCAAGCATTTCCAGAGAGAGGAAATCAAGGACTGCTGGCCTGGTGCTGACTGCTAACTTGCCAGTCTGATGAGGAAGACAGAATGTGATCTTACCACCCCAAAGCGATCATTCTGCTCCAAATCAGGCATCTCAGATGCAGTTAGAAACCTGCCAGGCTCCCTTGTCTTCCCATCTTAACACCAGAATATTTTCATTAACCTGTGCAGCTTATCCAGGTGCACTGGACATATTATACTCATGTGTTGGGACAACACAGAGTGGTCTCAGAGTGTGCTTGGGGGAAACCCCTGGCTGGGGATATGTTTAAATGTAGCAGTTTGCACAGACTGAAGGTTGATGACAGTCTTGGAGCGCTTTTAAAATGCGGTGTGGACATGCTGTAGGAGATGTGACAAACCTACACAACGCTTAGGTTCATTGCTTTCAGCTGCCTGTTCAGTTCTGGGCTTGGAGCAGCACTGCCAGAGATGCAGTGTTGTCTGGCTAATAACAGAGGGAGGAAAGACAAGAAGAAAGTTCTGGGGGACGAGACTGGAGGAAAGGAATCCTAGAATAGTGACCTCAAAGCATGAGCAGTTTTTGAGGCTTAACTAAAAGCAATGAAGGTGATAAAGTAATTCATCAGTGCCTGAGTTTCGCCAGGACACCTCTAGGGCAAAAGTGATTAAGATCCCATGGGTTATATCAGGGTGGAGATGATTGCAGAGTTAGCTGCTGTAGTAAATTTACTCCTTTCAACAGAGTTGTTGTATCATGATCAAATCTATACCAAAAAGGCATAAGTTCAGTTTATAATCATGTTCATCACTCTCCTGTATTGAGAAACAGAAATTTTCTAATTTCTAAATTTTCAAAATCTGGTTTATTTAATTTTGAGCTGTGTTTTGTACCAGACATGATCCTAACACAATCTTTGGGTAGATTTTTTTTTTCTCCAGATAGATTGCATTATTTTCTGATTCTTAACTTTTCCTCACTTTCTGTGAGCAGTTCTGCATAATGGGGTGAATTAAATTGTTTCTCAGAGTACAAAGTGTTTTATAACAGAAAGCCCTGAAGGCTGTTTTCCTCTTTGGAAAATAATGGGGTTCACACACTGTTAGATATCCAAGAGCGGCAGGAGAACAGAACCTGTGCTGCAAGTTGGCTTTCTTTCATAGCTGCTGCATGTGAAGGATGCTGCAACAGTTACTGCTCTTTGCAAGGAGCCATCCACAGAACAGGTATAAATTGGTGGATGAAGTGGAAACACACACCTGTCAGCCCAGATCTGGCTGGGGAGCTGAGAATATAATAGCTGGCCTTCAGTTCTTCATGTGGACAAGACTTACTGCTCTGTCTAAGCAGTAGGGATGAGACAGACCTTTGAGGAGGTGGGAGATAAGTGAGTTTTGACTCTTTTACAAAACTCCAAACTTTTCTTACACCCTCTTGTGACTCAGTACCCGCTAAACTCACTACTGACAGAGGAATAATTCACTGAAATGCATTTTAAAAATCCCTGCTTTGAGTCCTTTAGGCATTGTAATTCTCGATTATATAGCCCAGACTACACTCTGCGGTGATAATTAGGCATTAAATGCTAACAGGATTATTATGGAGATTTCTCCTGACAGCCATTTAGCACCTAATTAGGTGTTAAGGCCATAAATTTAGGTTTCTCAGCAGCATTTAGGGCCCTAATAAATTCTTTTGAAGTTTGAAATTGCGGGCTTGTCTTCACAACTGTGCACCACGGTGATGTAGTCAAGCTGCCTTTAAGGAGACAGCAGTGGTATGTCTTTGCCGTGGTGCTCTGAGGAAGAGTGAGCATCCTTCTGAGTGAGCAAAACCTCTCTATTTTCCCAATTTTATGTTAGTTTAATAAAACATTTAATCTCTTCACTACTCTTTTCTTCTTTAAGGGAGACCTATAAGCATGGCTCTGGGCAAAATCCATTTACTGCCTTATACCAGATATAGACTTGCTACCATTTTTTTTAAATGGACCCTCTTTTGAAATAAATTGTTTAAAGGGCTAACTGCTGCTGAATTTGTTGTAATAGCATATTTTTCACCGCTTTTTTGAAGTTACTTTCAAGACTCAGCAGAGAGATCAGTTGAAATAGTTGGAAAAAATAAGTTTCTGAAAGGCAGAGAGCCTTTTGACTGCTAGTTGTCTACTTTATGAATGTTTAAGGAATTTTTTGTGATGATAGAACCCAAGCAATTATTTACTGTCCTGTAGTGCATAAAAATGATCCTTTTTTCATCGACATCCATGCACACTTGGAAGACATTAAGGAGCCACTAAGAAAGCACATACCTCTGGTTGAAAACTGCTCTTGGTCACAGCCTGTAGGTCATCAGAACTACAAGGCATGGCAGAGAACAGTAATACAGAGCAAGACCCAAATGTCTTGTCAGGACAAGTAGACTTGTCAGGAAAGGTGGTCTGCAGTATTTAAACAGGAGCTGATTTCTCTGTCCTGTTTAATTTGCACTACCAATGATAAAGGTAGAGCCAAGACTAAAAGTATATTTCTAGCATGGGAACAGTAGTGATGAGTTGCCCTATAGTGTTTGGATTAAATAATTCCACATTTCCAACATGTGACAAATGGCCTGCTCACTCCATGCGGAGCAATCTCCACCTTTTTAAAAAACAGTTTCATTAAAAACACTCAAACCCCCGTATATATGATATGAACTAAAATTAATCCAGAGCTGTTTTCTTGAGCTGAGAAGTTTGCTGTCTATTAAAAGGTTCAGACAATAGTACTAGACATGAACTCAAACATTGACTGTTTTTACCTTTTTTCCTCTTTAAATCATTGTACCAGAAAAATTCAGCTACATATGGTAACATAGCAAAAATTACTGGAAGGGAAATTGGATATTATCAGTGATGCTTGAACTGCTTTTGACTTCTGTCAAGAGCCAGAGTAAGGAAAAGAAAGTACTCTTGGGAATTTTAAAATGAGCTAGTTTTATTCTGCTGATACAAGGGGAGACTGTTCTTCCTGAGTTTGAAAATCCACTTTGAATTACAGTAAATGATGGCATTTTATTGGTTATGCGTGAAAATAAATACTCTATTTAGAAAAACAGAGAAAAAAGTTGAAATCTTATCTGATAGTAGGCAGGGTTGTAGAGAAATTTGGCTTAGCTAATGATGGGACTTTATGTACTAAACAACATTTTGTCTGAATATGAAAATATAAGTATTCATAAAAATTATTTTTATAGACTTTTCGAAATCTTGTTTTTCCTTTAGACAATAATACATTCATAATTCTTAACTTGGGGTAAAATCCTAATGAAATGAAGGACATTCAGTGAGATGGAAAAGTTAATGACCTGGATGAAGACTATGTTTCTTTTTGTAGAGAAGACACAGGAGAAGCTATTTGTGAATTATGCAAATAGGGAGCAGAAGCACATCTAGCTATGGCTGGATGCAATGAACTGTTACTAGTGAATTAATGAAACAACAGTTAGAATATTTCAATATGCAGTGAATGGCTTGAAATCTGTTTGTTTGAAGCCATAAGACAGCGTGAGTTAACAAAATAATTATTTTGCTACTCAGAATAAAGGCCTGTATTCACTGTATATTTAACAGAGTGTAGAGGGGATACTTTTCCTTTTCAACAGGTAACTTTTGATTTCTCTCTCTGCTTTGCTCCCTCTATTCGTTTTTCCTTCTCTTTTCTTCTTCTTCTTTGTGCAAAGAGAAAGAATCTGTCTCTGTTTGGACTTGAGACTTTACAGCCTTGTTTTCTTTCCTTCAACAGAGAACATACAGAGCTATGTATGACTACAGTGCTCAAGATGAAGATGAAGTTTCCTTCAGGGATGGTGATTATATCATCAATGTGCAACCAATTGATGATGGCTGGATGTATGGTACTGTTCAGAGAACTGGGAAAACAGGAATGCTTCCAGCAAATTATATTGAGTTTGTTAACTAATTTTTGTCTCTAGTCCTTGGAGCTTTATTATAATTTACTTAAAATCTAACCTTTTAGAAAAAAGTCAGAAGAATCTTTTAAGAGTTCATGATCATTACTTTATCACTGCTATAACAGTTTGCATTCTCACTCAGAATCCATTTTAGAGTCCTTTAAAGAAAACAATAAATAATCCACAAGAAGCTCAGAGCTTTGAAAACAGCATTGCTTATAATAGTGCTCTCTCAAAATGAAAAACATATATGGAAGCCTGGTGCTGCCAATCCTATCAAGACTTTGGTCAATTAACTCTAAAGGGGTAATACCTTTTCCTTACACCTCAAAGACGTTATGACCATAAAATTGATTCACTTCTTATGGCACTCTGAAGTCACAGGAGGTTAACACACTGAGTTTGAACACGTCTTCAAATTATTAGGGAAATGTTTAATGTTTAAGCAGTTAGCTTCCTAATAAAAATTAAAATGTTGAGTAGATAATTCAGTCATTTGAAATAAAGACAAGTAATATGCCAGTAAAAAAACCCAATAAAACCCCCTACTGCCCAGGAGCCTTACAGTAAATATGTTTATTTTGACAGCAAAAATTTCCTGACTCTTGCATATCCACATTTATTCTTGGTTTACCCATTTTTATTTATTTCCAAGTGATCTATTAGCTTTGCTTCCATCCCAGTCCATCAATTAGATCTAGGTCTGGATTCATGGTTCCTCAGTATCTTTTCCACAGAAGATTCCTTGCAAAGACTATCTAAAATACAAAACCTGTCAACTCTTCTGTTTCCTTCTATGATACTTAGCATTTAAATAGAACCTTTCATTAGGGCAACGTACAACCAATACTTCATGTTAGTTCCTTTACCTTCACCTGTACTGCTGTAAATAAATGCCCCAGGTGCGGCCCCGGTGCTGTGCCGTCGCGCAGAGCCTGCAGTCACACCCCCGTTCTCACCACAGGTAACTCGCTTAATGGCTGCTTTGCTGCTGAGCTGATGTCCCTCCCCCTGCCGCAGAAACACTTGTGCCTCCATCGAGCAGTGGAGGAGAGCTCTGGTTCTTGTAGTGCATTTCAGATCAGTGGCCTATCGCTTCAGTTTACTCCCAAATTCTTGGTGATCCAACAGCGGGTTGTACGCTTGCCAAATGATTAATGATGGAGAAGTATTATGTTTTCTTTTAGTGACTTAATCTTTCTCATAATTGACACCGAAGGGAAAGCTAACTAAGCAAAATCTAACATACTCCCTGCCATTATTTCAGTTTAGCCATCTGTAGAAAACAGTGAAAATATTCTGCTGACAGACCTTCACATGCGCTATTTGGTGTCTGTTAACTTATGGTCAGAACTGAGAGATCCAGGTCTCAGTCTGTGAGGCTGGGGAGAGGATCAAACAGCTGGTGACACTGTGGCTCTCTAAGATCTCAGCAGGCTTGGGTCACAGGTTCTGCATTCCCTCCCAGGGAGAAATTCCGGGAGAAAGGACAAAAGAGTTAAAGATTCATGTGAGAACTTACTCACGGGGATGCAGAGATGTGTAAGGAAGAAAATGTTTTTCCGATAAAATAATTTGTGGAGTTCAGCCACGTGCTAAGGAAATTAACTTTGGAGTAGCCCTCAGAATATTGAGTCTGCACTGGCTTTCTTTCATTTCTAAAGTTTCTAAAGTAGAATTAAATATAGCACTTTTATCACAATTTTGTATTTCTTATCTCATATAGTAGGCAATCCTGTGATAACTATTTTAAAAAAATAAAGAAGGAAGGCAGTATGGATTTGTTATGCCAACTGAAAGTTGTCAATGCAAATACCTGCAAGTTCTATTTTTGCATACAGTTAAGAACCGGAAAGCTTATGCAATTTTATTTTAGGTTTTGCTAACACAGGGATGATTCCAGCTGCCAAGCAGAATGGAATGACTGCATTAAGAAAAAAAAAAATTTAAAACGTCCGTGACTGTGGAATTACCTGTGCTTTCTTGTCAGCAGCCTAATTTCAAGGCTAAAGCTGTCCAGGAGTATCTAACCTCAAAAAATGTGTTTTAAAAGCAGAGTTCTGTGACTGTAAATATGCAATTTGTGTAGCTGACTGCTGTGATGTTAAATTCTTGCAAGTTTTGCATAAGGAGCTGCTCTTGCAGCAGACCCTTGTGCATTGCCGGTGACATTCACATGAAATCAGCAAGGCAAATGACTTTTTTAAAGGCTGATGTATTATGCTGAGCTGGAAGCTCTGAAACAAGCAGTTTGCTTCTATGTTGGTTTTCATCACTGGCCATCAACAGCAAGGAGAGGAATTCCATCTTCTGCTGGCTGGCAAATTTTCAGATGATGCCTGAGGCACAATTGGCTGTCACTGCTGTGCTTCTCTATTAGCTGTGTAATGCTGACAACAATAAAAACAAAGCGTCAGTTTGTTAACCAAATATGAATGAAAAAGAAATCTAGAGAATATCTATATGGCATCAAGTTGCAATTTTTATTGACTTATAAAACAGAGAGTCTCCACCTATAAATACACGATCATTCTTCCTAGATGAGGAGACAGATTACAATGTTGAACGCTCTATGTATAGAAGTAAATCAGAAAATGAGCATTTGGTGACATTAGAGAACTGTGTTATGCTAGACAATGGAAATAAAATTTCCTTTATGAATTTTGAATATTCATTAGCCTGGCAGAGCAGCTAAAGCAATTTGCAAAAAATAAAAGGTCAAGAAAACAAAACAGTACGTGAATTTTATTTCTCTTGAGAATGGTATGTCAGCAGAATTATTAAGATCTGGTTTAAGTTACTTATTCCTGTAGTCAACTTTTTTTGTCATATATGCTTAGGAATTCATGTTCATATGGAATGGTTCCTGCTTTTTGATATAAAACAGAGTTTAGTGTAATTTTGCAGCTTTGTTCTAAGCAATGCAATCTGAGGCCCAAAATGACCAGAATGCAATTATAAAAATGTTTTTTTAATAAGATCTAAAGTTTGTAAGGTAGGGAGAGTAAGTCATAAACTAAATTGTGCCAGCACGCGTTTTTCAAAGCATATGTTGGAGACTGTTACATGCAGTGTGATATAGGGGTGAAAAGATGTTACATGCTGTCTTGTCACCTTTAAAGTTTATATTCATTTTTAGCACAGCATGTTCCCCTCACTGTTCTTTCTTCCCGTAGTCAACATTTTTCTGGGGAAAGGAAAGGGCTTTTAAGGACTTGAATTTCCCAAGCTGTTCCAAAGTTCAGGTTGGAAGTCCACATGTTCCCATTTTAGAAATAAAGAATTCTGTAAAGAATGCTGTAATTCTTGTTAACATGAGTATAAATGTAGAATACAACATAGAGCATATTCATGCATACATACAAGAACAAATGGGTGCCTTGCTTTTCATTACTCTTTCTTGCCTGGCTAATCTTCATTTTTTAAACAAAGCTACGTACGGATACTGCAGTTGTAATTTTTCATTATGGAACATTAGCATTTAGTCTTGATGAAACAGGGTTTTCTTGATTACATTTGACATACAATAAACTACTTCAGCAGATTGGGATTTGACAGAGAATCACCTCCCATGGATTATGTTTTTGACAAATGTGTCCCTGCCGAGTGTTTCTTGGGGATGTGGAAGGTCTCCAATACTTGGGAAAGGTAATAATTCTAGTTTTTATTGTACAGTGACTGCGTGTCATCTTGTACGATGAAAAAGAAATAACAAATACACAGGTCTTTGGCAGAAGGTGGTACAGGGTATAAAATCATAGATTTTTATTGAGTTGATTAATACGCCATTTAAAATATAGAATATGCTTTAGTTAGTAAATGTTTAAATAATATACTGAAACAGACAGAAGATGCTGTTGAAAGAAGTCCTCCAAACTGATGTGCTGGCAAATGCAAAGTACTAGTGAGCTGTAGAAGATTAAACCATTTTGCAATGCTTTAGTGATTTTCTCCAGCTTTATGCCATAGGAACCCCATCTCTCCTTTGGAAAGAAAACCTGAAAGCTCTATTTCCTAAACTGCCTGCACTACAACAGTATATTCAAAGGAATTTCATATGCTTCTTGTGTCTGATAAATAGAATTTGCATATTGTACTTAAGTTGTAATCCAGTTGTTGTTGACATTTGTTTAATTATTATTATTTTAGGGGGGAAAATAAGCTATACTGTAGCATTTCAATTGTGTATGTAATATTACTATTAGAAATTGCTGGACCATTGGAAGACAGCAATGACTGTATTGACATTGATTAGCATGATGTGGAAAATCTCTCAGCTGTTGGTTTTTGCAGTGTGATATAAAAAGCAAAAATGAACCGCTGTGCCGTTTGGCTTATGTTTGCTTTAAAGTGTGTAAAGTTTTAGTTCTTTTGCAAAACTGTACTGTATTTGGGGGTATACAGTTATGAAGGTAACAATTGTTTTTCAAAGGACAGATAAACTTACTCTTGGATCATATGATGTATCATCTTAATTTGGCTTTTGTTATGCAGAAAGTTAACACCAGCTATTAAAATATATTTTAGTAGAAATGCTTTAATTCCTGTTTCTTCCTCTACACTGTGAATATTTAAGCTTTGGTGGACTAGAGCAACATCATGCTGCCCAAAGTACTAACCTATGCAAACTAGTTCACATTTTAGTTGATGTCACAGTGGATGTAACATAACAATTTATTTTGCATAACATTAAACGTCATTCAAATAAAATATTAAACCCAGCACTATGTATGTATTATATTCATAAACAACACTCTGTAAAGCTACCCTACCCATTAGTATAAGCTCTCAGAGATGCATATTGCTTTAACGGAGGAAGCTTTGAGTTTTCAAACTTAAGTAGAATTTTATCACCATTTGTCAAGCTTGATCCCAGAAAACAGCTTCCTAAAACACTGTTTTATTTCAGACGTGCCCTCTCCTTAAAAGGTTAATTTGCCTTTTTCAGTCTGTCTTTGTAACCTTTCAACAGAACATCAAGTTACATTCCATGACCCTCGGTTTGTTTAAATAAGCAAAGACAGTAAGTGAAGGAGGTCCACTGGTTTAATTGATACTGGTTTGCTTGTCTTTGAATGGGCATTTGGTTAGGTGTGCTCTCAGTGCAACACTAATGAAAAGAAATTGAATTGCTGGCTTCTTTAAGACAATTTTATATACAAATGTCATCTTTATTCATTTACACAAGTGAATTATTTTTAAAACATTGTAAGAAAGTTTAAGTTAAAATAAAATCCATAAGTATTTTGGAACTACTCTTCCTGTAGTTGAAGAAGATTATTATGCTTAGGGACATGTTTTATTTATTTGAATGTTAAGTGTACAGTAAAATGGCCTGCATTGGAATTTTTATGTTTTTATCAAGTGTTAGTTTGAAGAAGGCTGTTAACAATGTATGAGGACAAATGGCAGCCACAAATGGAGCTGATTAGCTCCTTCTAGGTAAGTGACATGCACTTGCTACAACACTAATTTCTACTTAAGAAATGTGTTAACATTTCTTATAAAGTTTAATTGGTTACAGAGTTGTGATTCCATGTTCTGTGGTGCTTTTATACATTGAAATGCTGCCAGTATAGAAATATCCAATCTTTGTATATACACTGTAGCAAGCAGCAGTTTTCAATAAGATAAAGATTTAAGAGCTGCCAAAATGGACCTCAAGCACTCGGAATGTGTTTTATTTGAAAATCCCTCCATAATTTGCTAGAGGTACTGAAGTACTTTCCTGTCTCTACTGGCCCTATAGAATATAATTATCAAAAGGATTTATGTACTGGCTCTTGAAATTCTCGTGGAAACCCACCATGCTGTGTATTGGACGGGTTGAGAGTTACTACCTATCAGTGCTTTTAGGATGCTCTGATTTCTTCTCTGTCTCAGAACTGGCCTCTTGATTGTCTCTGGTGTGTTAATTAGCAAGAAAAAGCTAGTGTACCACAGAGTTCTCTGTACTGAGGGAATAGTTGCCCAGTGCGTGGGCACTGCCTTCTCTCCCTTCTCCCGCTCACACCACCAAGCCAAGCCACTTTTCCGATACTGCTTTTCTGTGACTACCTCTCGCATCTTTCCATGAAGCTCCCTGTGGGAGACATTAAGGTGATATCACCAAATGATCCAGATTTGTTTTTTTCTTCCAAATGATTTCTTTTGTCATCGTTCTTTTGGCGATTCTGTTTATCACACAACCTTGAAAACAGTAATATCGGCGTAAGGAAAGAGGTAGCAAGAAATGGGTGGAAGGCATGGCTGAAATGAAGTCACAGATTTCTTACTCAGATTTTGCTGCAGAGTTTTATACAAGTCAACCATATGACTGAGGGCACCATCTGAACAACTAACCTGTAAGCTGAGCAGTGCTGTGTGGATATGCTTGGCCTGTCTGTGTGTGTATGTCTGTGCTGTAGTGTCAGAAGTACTCTGGGGTAGTGTGCAGATACCTCCTCCAGTTTTTGAGCAATTAGCTGGCATCCCAAGAGCAGGCCATCCACTGGCATATGGTATTCATAAGCGCAAATTTATCCTTTAAGAAAATGAGACCCCAGATAGCACAGAGGGAACAAAATGTCGGTAGGTTTAAACTACGTATTTTTGTGCCCAGCAGGAAGGAAATCCTTTGTGCGCCGTGAGAAGACTAAGGCCCGTGGCACTGCGGCAAGCTGCTGACTCTGAACTGTGTTTAGTGCTCGAATGAGATGATGTGCCACAGGCCTCACCTGCTCCACAAATTTGGTACTGCATGACGTGCTACTTGCTGGGCACTGTGCTTAACAATGGCAGCAGAAACTGGAGATTCTTATTTATGCACTACATCCTGAAAAGAGTCTAAGAAGTCCTTAATGTTATATATTTTAGCTTTAGTTCCTTTCCCACTTGCCTGCTGTTCATAAAATCTACGTATGTGGAGGCCCGTTCTCATGCAGAAGACTACTGGCTTGTGGCTTTGACCGCTTGTGTCTGCAAAGAGAGATCTGCAGGTATTAACATCTGTGTCTTAAAATAGTGCTTGACGCATAGATATCAATTTTCAATGTTTTCACAAACAACTCTCAGCTTTTTTGTTCTTCGATTCAAGCCTTAATTTTTCTGTCTTTTTCCTCCTCCTCCATCTTTCTTCTCTTGACATGCTTACAGCCTGTGTTGCTTATACAGCAGCTTTTCCAAGACCCAAAGGAGAGATTTTTAAGAGGCTTCTCAAGGAACTGAGAAGACCTTAAATTGCTTGAAAAATGCAAGTGCTATCTCCCCATTAAGTTCTCCCTCCCCTAGCAGTTGTACACTGGCTTCACTGTCCTCCTTTGCCTTTTGCCACCTCTTCCTGCAGTCAGACCTCTGACATCTCTGTCATCAAACGTGATGGGCTTGGGGCCCCTCCAGTCAGGCCTTCAGACCGCTCTCTGGCCTCCCTAGTTTCTGCATTCAGATTTGGAACTTTAGTGTGGCTCACCTGCCTGTTCAGCCCTGTCAAGATCTTTGAGCAGAACTCAAAGAATATGAGCACCTGCCCGTTTACCCCAAGCATTGTTACATTTCTGTTGGCTCAGTGACGAACTGTTCTCTGTGAAGAGTCCTCTTGACTGTGTTTTCCCTGGCTTTCCCCTGCCCGTGTGTACTTGTGGCTGCTTCTGAAATAAGCTGCTGATTTCAGAAAAGAGGGATATTACACTTTTTGCTGTCTCATCAATACCTAAATCAGTTCTTCATTCTCTTCTTCAGAGGATTAGCATCCTTATTATGTTATCCTTGATTTTGGGTTGAACTCTTGATTCGGAAGTCATTCTCTCTCCATCAGTGTTAGGGTGAGGGGCTCATACCATGTCACTGCAGTCTGTTGCTCGCTATGGAAGGTGTGTGATAGGCACTATCCTGCTCACCAGAACCTTTCAGCTCCTAGCACTGCTTGTTCTGTATTCATCAGATGGGATCTCTGTGAGACGTGATTGCCTGTACCAAACCTCAGCCTTTCTATAAATAAATGTCATTATAAAATAAACACTTTTTCTGACTTACAGCTCCTTTGACTCAAGATGACATTGACATCCTCCAATTTTGTAGCTTGTACTGACATTAGGAAGCATGCATCTAAAATGTGTTAGATGAATTATGCTCTGAGGGACTGTTTCGGCAGACCTTGATGACTGCAGCTATTATACAGTGTGGATGTCTCAAGTTAAATGGGATAAGTGGCAGATCAGGTCTTGCTGGCAAGTGGTTCAACTGAGAAATGAGTTTATGTGTTTATTTGAGTGACCCAGCTATTCAAGAGACTGTCATTTTCATTTCTACTCCAGCAGTTCAAAACAAATACAAGAATTAGATGACAATTATTCATAGTTAACTAGTTAGCTGTGCAGCTTAAACAATTCCTTGATCAAATGGAAATAAAAAAAGTTAATCAGAAATTTTGGCAAACCACGTGCAAGGTGGAGCTAGGCATTTGAACTGACGTTCAGCATGCTTGTATTTCTTACCATTATTTTCCCTTCTTCTAACTTTATTAAAAATAGTGGGCAAGCTCTGCTCCTCACCGCATGACTAGCATGCTGTTAGAGAAATTAATCTTCAGTGGAAGAATAGATTCAAGGGTGTGGTAAGGTCTTGGAAGACAACAGTCTACAGTTATGCTTTCAAATCTTAGAATTACCAAAATTTTAACTTTACTCCCTTGAATTTTCTTTCAGCCCCTAAACCACACTAAAACAGTTTTGCTCTGCTCCGTGTTCAACGTTGCATTCCCTGTAGCAGTTACCTTTGTGAGATGGGAAAAAGACCACAAACACTGGAGTACTTCAAGTAACTTTCTCTTCCTACGATTTTTCATTGCTATGCTAAGTAACATCTGCGAAATACCCTTTGTTACAAGGCTCTTTCTTTCACCCTCAAGAAACGTATTGCACAAATAACATACTCCCTGTTCAAATGCCACTGGCCAGGATGCTCTGTTGCACAACTGTGATTATTATGAGAAGGAAGGCGTGCTACAATGGCAACAGCTACAATCTCGATGTTAGAGCAAGCACCTAGCAAAGACTCCTGTGAGATCTTTGTCAACTCGTGACTCCTTTGAAAATAGTAGCCGTCACTGCAGTACCAGGGCTCTGCGAGATTAGTAAAATTAAACTTTGCAACTTGGTTTGTTTTCCAGATGCTATAAAGCCAACAGAACTGCAGCTGCTTTTGGACAGGTTAATTTTTGATGCTGTTTTGACTTGTTGCTGCTTATCTTTTTGTTGGTATTCTTGCTATTTCAGCTTCTTATGGTATGATGGCTAAGCCAGAAGAATACATCAGATCCTTTTTGAGGGCTTTCTGCCATTCTGCAGGTGTATGCTTTCTTATTTTAAGCTTTTCTTCTTTTTCCCAGCACTTTCTCAGAGATCAAGAATATGAACAGGATTACTCAGCCTCCTACAAGATGGCCAGAACTGGTACAAAATGATTCAGAACAAGGGCATGGGCACTGGTCGCAATCAAATTAGTTTCTTTACAAGTTGATCCATGAAGCACACACACTCTTGTGCCTCCTCAGTTTTTCCTTCTCTAAATACTGCTGGTCTAGTGACCTTATATTTTAAAGTTAATCGAATCACTTTTTGGGGGAGTTAAATAACAAGAGATTTTTCATGTATTATTGCAACATGCTTTAACCGTGATCGCCATCACAGGGAATCTACAACTGGATCAGAACTTCACAGCTAAATAAGGTAGGTGGAACAAGATTACTTAGTCTGTGCTTTAGTGTATTTTAAAAGCTTTTTTTCATTTAAATTCTGTACAAATATGCAGTGAAGGGTTCTGTACAGGATGGAACAGCTTTGTATAGCTTCAGAAAGCAATGGTGTGAAACCATGGATCAGATCAGAATAAAGGGACCTTTATTCTTAGTCCAGACTAAGGTTTCTTAATCCACTCTGTATCATGCTGTGTGTTCAGCTGAGGCAAAAACAAATTTGAAGAGGCAGATTTTATAATATATTTAGATTCTGAAACAGGAAGAAGAGAGACAAGTGGGTTTTTCAAATTACATCTGAAATCTGAATCTGATTACAGAGTGATGTTGGGAATTTCACTCAACATTTTAACACTTCAGTGTGCTCTATGAAACCAGTCATCATTCTTTAATGAATGGAGTATAAATAGTGAAATGCTTCCTGAATTAGGGATCATAAAATTTTGTTTACCCTTAAACCGAGTATCTAACAACTAGACTAGAGCTATGTTGACTTTTTATTCATCTCTTTAGTTTAAGGAATATTTAAGCTAAGATATGTGAAATGGGACATCATCAGTGAAATGGGTATCAGTTCTGAATTCTTGAGAAGATACTTATTCAAAATTGCTTTGATGGTGAGAAGAACAAACAAATCCTGGATGAGGATTTGAGTTACTGGGTGACTAAATCAGTCATGCTCTGAAAGACTATTTCTTCTTGATTTTTTTATAATAGGATCTGGGATACACCCTCTCAGCAAAGTGTTCATGGCTCTTAAACATGAGTAGGGATTGATGAGTGCCTGTGCCATCCTAGGTGAGGGGCTTCAGCTTAGAGATGTTTAAGACCTTGTTTTAGCTTCAGCATTTCCTACCTGCTGTCAAGAAAATTTGAAGGGATGATATATATATATAGCACATAGCTTTATTTGACTAAGTACATTCTGTGTGGCTAAACACATGTCATGGGTCATTTTAAAATCATGTTGTGTGGAATGGGTGGGAGAATGCTCATGTTGGCCTTGAACAGATAGGAAATCCTCAAGCAGAAATGGGACACCTGGAAAAAGGGAGGGCCAAATCCTAATTTTGTCCCAGCTTTGTTAAGGGCTTGGGTGCTCCTCACAAAGCTCTGAGGAGGTGACATTTTGCCGCTGATGAGCTGGTGTTACATCTACTGCATGGGCAGGTCCTGAGTGTAAACCTTCTCAGGGCAAGTCACTCTGGTTGGATGGCCTTGAGGGCACCTTCTGCAAAACACGCAGCTCAGCCCTCCCATTCAGCATGGACTCAATACCCACAGATTTCTAAGCCCTCCTTTTTTTTTAAATGTTTATGTAAGTTGCTCTTTCTGCTTTTATGCATATTTTTATCTCAACACCAGACCAGCAGCTGTGGCAGGAGGGACACAGGGACATGTTACCTTGGAGGTGGGAGTGCAGCAATGGAGGCGGTGTAGCCTGTGTGCCAGGAGGGAACGCAGACCCAGGGGAGGCAGGAGGAGCTGCTGAGCCAAAGGTACCCCAGTGGGCTGTGATGGTTTGCCTTACCTAGGAGCTGAGCCCTGCCACTTGCTCCTGCACATGGCCCATAGGAAAGGGTAGTGGATGTTCAAGCACCATTTCTCCTAGGTGGAAATGTGAGGACTTGTGATGAATATTTTTCGCACACTCTAGTCCAACTACAAAGCCTGAAGGAACAGAAGAAACAGTTCTGGAATTTAGGTTTTTTTTCTTCAAATCAAATTACACTCGAAAGCATTCAATGCGTCCCTTGGCCATCCATTTTCCAAGCATGGTAGGTTTTTATCGTGAAAACCAGCCTTCACAGTTTACTTTCTTTCTTGTTGCAGGGCAAAACAAGTTTCTCTTGTTTCTTCTTTTATCTGGGCAATTTTCTGCTGTGATGGGAGCACAGGTCTCTTTTTGTGGTGCAGTGAAGACATTCAGAAACTGCCACTGGCCACAGTAATTTGCTGCAATCCTCCTGAAACACATATGATTGATAGATATGGACCCATTCCCGTTTTTCTAAATCTCTCCGCATTTTTAGAAAAAAATGTCCAGGAGCTGAGATAGAGATGTACATCGATATTTCTTTTCTTCTTCTGTCATACACTGAAAAAGAAGATGAGGAACAAAATATCTGTGTGCGAGCTTTTGATACAGCCTTTCAGGGCTAGGTGAGCTGTAGTTCATTAGCGAGGGAAAAGGCAGTCATGTAAAACTGGCACAAGGGGGCGGGTGTGCACCACTGAAAATTCTTCTTAGTTAGAAACTGTGTTTATGAATGATCGCAATGAGCTGCAGGACACAGAATGGTAACCGTCCTGTTATGGGCATAAATGGCTATTTTAATTGCATTCTGAGAAAAACTGTGCTCTATATTTAATTAGAATGAAACCTCACATTTCTACATAAAATCAAAAGGGCTTAACGAAATAAATGGTTTACAAAATTTGATTTCCAGTATGGTTCAATAGCAGAGACAACTAGGGAATAAAGATGTGTTTCGCTAATACTTTTTACTGGATCAGATGAGATGAGACATTCAATTATCATAATTCAACACTTGAAATTTAAACATATTGGGGCCATATTGTTGAAGGGCTTAAAGGTGTCCTAGCACTTAAAAATATGGATGTGCTCACTGAACAGTGATAATTACAGTGGTGGTGCATATGGTGGAGTCTTAGGAGTTCATAGAGTTAAATGTGTGTACAAAATGCAAGTATTTTGCAAGTATCAATGTATATATGACTGCAAGAAGAAAGCCAGCACAGGAGGCACAGTCAAAGAAGAGCTGCAGTAAGAGATGCTACAGCAGCACAGGTTTCATTATGCTCTTAAGACAAATTAATCTGCTGTAGAGACAACTACTCATGCAGTGACAGCATTTTCCTCCCCAAACCTCTCCTTGCAGTGACATACTCTGCATCTTCATTACCTGATCTGTTCCACATTTCATCCACAGCAAAGTACATTTTTTTATACTTTTTTTTAATATTAAAAAACAAAAGTGCTAGGGATAAAAGCAGTAAATTTATTTCATGTGATTCCATTAAAATTAATTTTTATTGCTGTCTGGACTTGGACTAACATAGGCTTTGTTGCTCAAGCAGTGCCAACTTCAAAACTGTTTTCTTTTAAAAGACATCTGAAATTTTTAATATACAAGACATGGAGATGAGGCTTTGCAAGAATGGGTGTTTCAGGAGAACTTCACTGTGGCTGAGCTGAAAGGAATGGAATTAATACAAGAAAACAAGCTATTTACACATATACATGTATACAGCAGGAATTTGCAATTCAGTGTTCATCTGTGAGACTTTGTTTTTCTGTGGAAGAAGAAGACACTCAAGACTGTTTAAAATCTGACTGTTTTATTGTTGTAGTACCATTGTGCCAGCAGATGATTAATACTTGCCTCAAAGCAGTGGGGGCTCAGTTCAGCTGCAGACAATGCAAGGGTGAGTAGCTGATGCTTCCCTGCTGCCTTTCATGTTTCCAAGCATATTTCTCGCCTCAGTGGGATTGCTCCAGGTCAAAAATGAGAATGTTTCTTTCTAAACTGTTGACATCTGACTGTCAGAGTCATCCCAGACTGACGTTCCCTAAATATTTGATTTCTTCATTTTACCCACTGACCTGGATTATGGACATGGTAAAGCATTTCCTTTGCCTTTATGTAGATGCTCTCTGCGTGAGCGTAGCTTGAATCTCTCTTCCGTAGTTGCCAAGTGCATTATTTTATTAAAAATGTCTTCATATGCCAGTTGCAGATTATTTTAGTTCTTTGAATGTACTCCATTTTCTCTTTTTGTTTCTTTTGTTGTCTAAAATGTGTGCAAGGATTAAGAAAGCTTCAGCAGAAGCAGCGAAAGGAGGACAATGCACCCTTGCTCTAACAAGTGAAGCCAGTCACGCAGGGCTGGCTGAGGTCCGTGACTGCCATGGAGAGAAGAGCCTGGGCAGCATCTCCTCCATCAGGCACTACCAAGGCTTGACTTTTGCTCCCATTGGGCCTCTGCAGGAAATCTGCTACTCATAGCTCCATGATGATGATCATGCATCATCATTGGGGATGAAAGTGCATTCAAACCCAGGCCAATGTGGAAGTCTAGATAGGGCTGTGTGGTGTCACCTCTCTCAGTAGAACCAAAGACTGGCTCCAGACCCTGGGAATAGGCCTCTGGGAAGCTGTCCATTAAGGCCTTGTTCTACACACTTTCTGTGCGGCACCATGCAGGTTCCTCTCCTTTATTTTAGATTGGTCGCTAGGTGGTTAGTGGCCATGAATGCCCTTTTCCAAGCTTTGAATGTAGGTACTACAGTTACTTAAAAGGAATCTCCACAGCCTTGAATTCTCAAAAGTGGTTCATTAAATTCCTTAGTTTTGTCCCTAGCTCTTCAACCTGAATATTGCTGGAATGCACTTTTAAACATTTTTTCTGTGCATTCTGTTTTCCAGCTGTAATAACTATTTATCTCTACATAATTTTACTAGTAAGTGTTCCAAAGCTGCTTGCAGCTTGTATATTTTTTTCCCTCCACAGACAACAGTTTACTTAATTAATTCTGACTACAGAACTGCTGGATTCTTCCACTGTGTTCTATGAATATAATAAAGAACAGAGCAGAAGATGTGAGAGCTTAAGTTTAATTCCAGATTTTTTATTTTGTTTATAGCTAGGTCATTGCCAAGGTGCTTTGATTGAAATAAAAAAAATACATTACTGGATGCAAGAAGACTGGGCACCTAAATAAAGCTATTTAGCATGTCATAATCTTTTAAATGCCAGTTGCTTGCTGTGTAAACCTGGACTAAAAGTAGTTTCTTTGCTACAGGATCCAATCCCACAGGAAATGTGTTAACATTACAAAAATAATTTTAAACTTTGTACAGTATTTACAGGTTATGATCGAGACCATAGCCAAGTACTCTGATGAAGACTTGATTTAGGGTCTGTGAAGAGGAAGTGTCTGTCATTGAAACAATATCTCTGCTTCATCTTTCAACCCTAGTTGGTTTTCTTTCTCAAATTTTTGTTGTTGTTGTTGATTTACCTACATTTGACAAAGACAGCTAGTTTCAGCCAGGTTGATCATCTTTGTCTTGGCATATTGTACAAGTTATTTCTGACCTCAGTCCTCAGAAAACATGGAAAAATACTGTTCCCTAAGTTTTAGTAGAGGATTTCTGATAAACATTACTGTATTTACTGAGTGTTTGTGAAGCACAAAATTATGTTCCACTAATGACTGTTTAATGCTGAAGTTCAGCACATCTCACAGCTGGGCATTAGCTAATGAACACAAGATGGTCTATATATAATAGCTGTTTATCCTCTCAAGAAAAAAAATCCCAAGTTTTATCCCAGAAAGCCTGGGTGAAGCTTTTAAACCAGACAGTTTTACAGACATGTTGTCATTCCCCAAATTAAGAATATTTCTCCACTGCCTGTCCATGCTCTAGGAGCTATGAATGGTGACTCAGTAAAGGACCACCTTCTGTGGCTGGTTTGTTCAAAGGCCCTTTGCAACACAAAGCAATACTCTGCCATGCATAAAACCAGGTCATTGAAATTTTGCACATGCTCTTAAAGTACATTTTAGAACAGGAGGAGTATTGTTCCTTGTGTCCTGACCGAGTTTGTGTTGATGTCATTACTTTCTTTTTCAGAATTCGAATTATTTTCTATTTCCATAATAATTTACTACTTTCAGTGGAGAGGACACTGATTTTGTTGGTGTACAGTTACGGAATGCTAGGTAGGGTCCAGCTTGTGGCACAGATCACCTTTTTCTGGTATAGAGTTGGGCTGTTTAGGTCCTTATTTCACTGGAATTCCTGCTGCTTCCCAGGATGGCTTGTTGGTATATTTTCTTAAGCTACAAGTAATTCATAGAGAATTTTCTGACTTTTGCCTAAATAGTTATCTGTGATGGTGTTAGAAGTTATGCTATGAGAAGTTTGTATACGCAATGACTAGAAAATAAGTCTGGATGAAGCAATACTGGATTCTCCAGTGCACATTTATTTCCTGAAGATTTTAGTGACTATTTTTCCTGGGTTTTTTTTTATATCTGTGCTTTGAAAAGCTCTTCCTGAGCAGACAAGGGATCTGCTCAGTCAGCCCCAGCTTAAAGCTCTGAGAGAAATGACAGGCAGAAGGAGAGAAAACAGGACAACAGAACATGTATCTGTCTTGCACAGATGAGAAGTGCTTGTGATGTTTTTTCCTCTTTTTGCCAGATCTTCAAACATCACCTGTCAAATAATTTAAGGGAATTCATTCTGTAACTCCGTGTGGCAGAATTCAGTGAGGATGTGACAGGTGTTTTGAAGTTTCACCACAAAGCTCGTGGTTCACCTCTTGCTTTCGTGACTGAAAACATCCTCACTGCCTGTTGTGGTTTGGGAACAGAAATCTGCAATTTAGTTCCCCCATCCCCACCCCCTCTTCCCGAGACTCTCCCAAACCAGATGCCCCTTGCCCCCTCCCCCGCTCCCACTTCAGGATGGGGTTAAGAATTGGAGGCACAAAAAAGGTTAAAAAGACGGGTTGAGATAAAAACTATTTACTGGAAACAGCAATGAGATACAAACCCAAACAGTAACAGCAACAATATTAATAACAGAAGTATACAAAAAGAGGGTGATTTACATGCAAAAAATTCTCACTGCCTGACCTGACCTGGTGCAACCCTGAGAGGCTGAGCAATGGTAAGTGGACCCACCATGCCAATTGCTTATTCCTGACCACTGACCACTCCCACCTTCTCCGACTTTCTCCTGCCCCTAGTGGTATGGAATAACAATTCAGACATGCTCAAAAGGCTCCAGGCTCACCCCTGCCAGCTATTGCCAAAAAAGTAACTCTGTCCTGGCTGAAAACCAGAACACTGCCAAACAAGTATCAGAGATGGTGACTAATTTTCAGGCCCAGAACTAAAAAGCATATTATGGCATGTAGATATTTCTTCCAGTTATTGATTCCAAATATTCAGTGCTTCATATTGCTGAAATGAATCATGTGTTTACATCTCTGTGTTCTGACCAAGACCTTGCTGGTAGCACTATGCATCAGATGTCAAATACAACATCTACAATTGGCATAAAACCCCCGCCATTATATTGAGGTTCTTGAATCCATAATTTCTGTCCTACATATAACAAAGAAGGTGATCTATGCTGTCCAAAATGAAACCTAAAGTAATGCCAGAAAGTAAAAGGCAATGCCAGAATATGCTTGGATACCTTAAATCAAGAGTGTCTTAATATATCTTAGAAGTGATTTACGTCAAGTCCCTCCTTGAAGAAATACTGAAAGTTGGAAGAAAGATCATAATTTATTAATAGTTTACTGTTGACTTCTCTTAGCAGTACATGTCATGGATGCAAAACAAATTCCTCCGTGACTAATATCTTCTAGCTCCCTTTTAAAATTACCAAGTGGTTATTACATGATTGTCTCCTGGAGGAACATTATGGGGTGAAGTTTTGACCCTTTTATTTCCTTAGTTTCTTGTTCCAACTGAGAGTCTGTATACATGTCAGAGA
The DNA here is from genome assembly GCA_013398855.1 of Mohoua ochrocephala. Lineage (NCBI taxonomy): Eukaryota > Metazoa > Chordata > Aves > Passeriformes > Acanthizidae > Mohoua > Mohoua ochrocephala. The sequence continues at coordinate 273,780 of VZTA01027042.1, forward strand.
AGCTGCTTACTTTCGTATAAACTAATAGAGGCTGGGAATTGACATTTTCACTTTTAAATAAGTCTTATGGTAAAGATGCTGCTTTAGTTGCTATTTAGAAGCTCTCAGCTTATGTATTCCAGTATATGTGTGTGTGTGTGTATACATCTACCGCTCATCATTGTAAGAGAGAAATAAAAAGCTAACTGCCACTTTGCTGTTTAGAATTTGATTTTGAATTTGTAGGACAAAGAGGAAAGCAGAAATAACTGCAGTTGTGTGGGTTGTTTACCTGAAATGGAACCACTGTTTTACCCAAAAAGAAACCAGCTCATTTGTTCTGCCCCATACCCTCCTTACGCTGACAGAAGTGTCTGTACAGCCGTACAGTGAACCAAATCAAGCAAATCCACAGCGTGACCACAGTAACCCCCAAACAAAATGAGTTAATTTTAACCTTCATCAATTCTCCATCCCAGGTCCTTGCACAGCTGATGAATGCAAGCTGATGATACTCAATAGTAGAGGTTAGTCAGGAAAGACAAAAAGTCCTGTCGGAACTTATTAGTAGAAAATAAATTTCTGGGTAGAGAATCTTTCTCCAATGAGACTATAGCATTGTTTTCACTGCTGTTTCCCAGAATGTAGCACACCTTTTTAAAAAATTTAAAAATATAGATGTGTTGTGTTTTTTTGTTTTTTTTTTAGTGAAAGGTTTTTCCCTGACTCTTAGGGTATTCACAATTAAGAACAATGAAGTTTCGGTCTTGGTAAAGAATTTAATAGAAACAGCAGTAAAAGCTAGGCATCCTTTCTTACTAATACCAGTTTAACTTCATCAAATATAGGCATACAAGAAGCTCTGGTGTGGTGTTTCACTGCAGATGTCATGTTACTGTCATGGTACATTTGTCCAATGTAGATGAGGTTGGAGACAAAGCATAGCTGCTGATTCACATAGTACGATATCAGTAAGAATTTTAAAGTCAAATTTTGTGTGAAAGTAGAAACATAACCATTAGAATTTAAATTCTTCTGGCAATGTTTTGAGCTTGTTCCTACTCTATAAGCCAAGCAGCCTGCTGTTTCCTAAGATTCTTAAGATGAAAAAGGGATCTTTTGCTGGGTAAATGTACATAAGGTATGTTAAGCTAACTAGCCTTGCAGCAGAAAAACGTTCTGTACCATCGGTAAATATCTGCATCTTGTTTTATGTAATCCCTACAATATTAATGGGATAACATTAGAGATACAATAATTATTTTTATATATATCATTTCATGTTAGTGTTCATTGCTTTCAAGGTCTATATTTAGAAACAAGCACTTACACCTCTTCTGCTTGGGCCAGCAGTCATGAGAACACAAGAAAATTATTAATGTTGGGTTGCATGTGTTGTGATTTCCCACTCAGATATGATAATGCAAATTATAGAGCCAGCTCTGGCTATAGGCATTGAAAAACATGTAGGGAATTTCCTCTCTCTCTGATGACAATTCTCTCCCTTCCTTGTTCCTAACCTGTGGGCATAAACTGATAACAATAATAGAGTTGTTACCTTCAGTATTTTATTTTTCCCCCACAGGAATCTAAATATATTTTCTTCATCAAAGAAAAGATCGTGAATGAGAATGACTACTTTATAAAACAAGACAATATAAAAGGAAAGGAAACAGTGTTTGAATGCCTAAGCTTTCTGCAGGCAAACCCAATTAGCAATAAAGGAGCTTTGACTTTATGGGAAAACTATCATGGTAACGCTATTAGAATGAAAACCAGACTATTTTCAGACTTTATCCCTTTAAAAATCTTATGGCCATTTGCATGTTTTTTACTATTGAATTTCCAACCTATTCATCAAGAGACAGACACTTTACACATTAAATTATGCTTTTGTGTGTGTATATTCAATAGGTCTTTTCACTCCTGTAAATCCACTATTAGTCCTATTACAACGTTTGCTTATGTCTTTTCTGTGTCAGGAAGCTTCTTTCTATTCAAGTCTGCATGAAGTAACAACATTTCCTAATTTCATACAGTCCTAGTATATCAGAGCAACCCACTGAGCAGTTGTTCAGCTGTGAATTAGCTGTATGAATTCCTTGGTCCTTTGCCCATTGTACGTGCTTGGGCACTCAGTGTGGGAGAAGTCCCAACTTTCCCATCACAGCAGTACTGGGAGGTGCTTCCCTCCCCCTTCTGCTCAGCAAATGGGCACATACCTAAAATGTCTTTGGTGACGATGAAGGCTTGCTGTCTTAATTTGGAACCTGACATACCCAGTGTATGGTGTAATTCAGGCTTTGTCTATCTTGTGTCCTGAGATGCAGGAGAGCAAGACTTTTTAAAGCTTTGCGTGGTTCTCTGTCTCCTCTCTGTCATCCCAGCGAGTGCCTCATGAATCATTTATGTATGATTTTTTTTTCCAGTTAAGATATACTATGGCCACAAGAGCTTGGAAATGCATACATTTAAATATATTTAGAGGATTTTAAAATTAAATTGACATATACAAAGTCCCTTGAGAGGCCTGAGTGAGGTTCTCTCTCTGAGAGAGACTACAATTTAATAAAAGCACCAGGACGCCATAATAGATTTTATGTCTGAAATACAAAGTTCCAGACTTACAGTGCATCCCAGAATGACCATAAATCATCATTATTTCTAAGCAGATAATGAGAAATTATTTGTAAACATGACTTAATTGGACACACACTACTGATTCATTCTTTTATTTTACAGTTTTGGTGAGAAGCAGGCAGTAAAAA
>VZTA01027042.1:276582-329323 GCA_013398855.1 Mohoua ochrocephala
CTTTGAAGACTTAATTCTGTCAGCCAGGATTTTTCAAATGGAGAAAAAAAGAATGAGCAGCCTTTGCAAACTCAAAACATGTAGTTTTCCTCTAATTTATCACTCTGATATTCACTTTATGTATAGAAGGGGAATCTGGCCAAAGTGAGCATCCCTTGTCCCACTGTCAGTAGAAATGGTTTTGGTTGTACCGAATGAAGTAAGTTTGTACAACATAACGCTTTGCTGGCTTTGGAGCTCAGGCAGCAGCTGGGTATTTGAACAATTATAAGGGGCAGTGGAAAGATCACTCTAAAAGCACAGCCTTGAACCCTGTGCAGTGTGGAAGGTTGACATGAGGCAGAGTATATGAATCACAAAAACCTCTAAACCCTTCTGCAGAAGAATGTGGCTTTTGGGAGGTGGTGTGGGACGCAGGGGGGAAATATTGTCCAGAATATAAATTTTGTAAAGTCAAATTAATTCCCAGTAGCTCTGGAAGGGCAATGTGCATTAGTAAGATCTTGGAACTATTATAATAGAAATGCATTTTTAGAGACAGCGGCATGTAATAGAGTCTGCAGGGTAAACAAGGATAGGTGATAGCACAACATTTTGAGATTTCATGCTGCCACTCATTCCAGGGAAACAGACTTTACCTAAGTTCCAAGAACTTCAGAAATTGGCATAATCTAATGTAGAGAGCATTAAAAAATAATAAATTCCAAATTCTGTGCTGATTTACTTATTCTGCTAGCCAGCACTTTCATCTTATGGCTAAACTATTAATATTCTGAGAACAGACAAAGAGACCTTTTCTTGACAGCTGTTTCCATAGCTCCTGCCTCATTGTGTCCTTGTTTGATAGTAAATGAAGATGGCTTTTGAAAGTGTCATAACTGCCACACTAACTTAACCATGATAAAATAATAATAATGAATTTATTTTCAGTCAATTGGATAATTTATGGCGTACTGTGTGATGGTCAGGTATAATAATAACACTTAGCATTTTTATATGTTCTTTGTGCTTTGTAGCTATCAGTCAGTCAACATAACATCTTTATGAGGTAGGTGGGTAGACTGCAGTGCTCTTCTTCTACAATGAGCAAAATAAGACAAAAGGCAAATGACTGCCCAAGGCTGTGCAATGAGAAAGTTGCAGAACTGGGATTAAAGCTGGGAGAAAAATACAAACATTTACTTCATTGGTGATATATTTTCTGCATATATGTCCAATAAACTAGGAGGGATGCAAAGTTCCCCGTTAATAGGGAGATGAAGAGATGTAGATTTTTTTTTTAATAGCAGACTATCTTCAGTGGAACTGTAAGCGCTTTATTTAAATGTTTTTTAAAAGCTGCTCTCTGAACTGTTAACTTTGCCGGCTCAATGTAAAATAAAACAGACATAGAATGAATTTTATCTAGATCATGGACCAAAGTAAGCATGTTAGTAAAAAATTCATCCAGGAGCTTTAAGTACCTGAATCTATATAGTGAATTTTTGTTTGCTGCCTTATATGATCTATCTTTGAGATGAAGTTTAACACGTATTTTTATTGACAAGATCAAAGCATACTTCTGAAATCACTGATAGGCATTGTGACTTCTTCATCCTCTGTCTTTTAGTGAAAAGGAGATGGAGCTGATAACAAAGCAGAGTACTTGATGGACAATCAGGAACACAGATAGTAACTTTTTCATTAACCGGCTAATCTTCACCTGTAAGGTGCTGTGTATCTCTACATTCTTATCTTGCTGGAATAAGGATATCTGACTAATAGAGCACTCTGTAAATTAATGGAAAGACAAAAGCCATGTGAGTAAAGGTATCCATTTGTTATAAGGTATCATAATATAATAATTTTATTAAATGAATACTTTTTTTTCAGATTACCCCCACATACTTACGTATTGTGTCTAAAATGTTTCTAGAATCTGAGTTAACTCATTACCGGCTGTTTCAGGAATCTCCCTTGGACATGAGACACCTCGACCTTTTGGGTCAGATTCTTAAATTGAAAATTAAATATGCCAGCTGGAAGGCAGAGGTAGTGTTTTTCAAAGGGACTCCTGGTAGAAAAGCAACCTGTCTGTGTCCCGGGCAATGGCTTAAGCGTCTGTTGAATTCAAAGCACTTTACTAGCTTGCTAGGTATAGATGTCTCTCCTAATTGTGCTGGTTTTCCTGCTTTGTCTTGCCCAATCCTGCTGTACACTGCAGGATCTGTAGAGAAAGCATACCCTTATTTTCTTCCCTCACTGAAAATATTTCAGTCAGATAACTTTGAAAATGTCACTCTAACTGGTTTGCTGCACAGGGTGTGCACACACATGGCATGACACCTGTACTTTACAAAAAATACCAACAGCAACAGTTATAAAACCGTTGGGAGCAGCCGTTAGGACGTCTCGCACCATCATCCCATCAGTCCTCGTGAGGGCAGGGACGGGGGAGGCAAACATCTAGGTCCTGCATGCACAGTTTGTGTGGGGCATTCCCTGAGATTTAGGGAAGGAGTGTTGTTACTACTCTTGTGGTTACTATTGCATGTGTGAGTCCATGGGGCTGGATGGGATCCCCCCAAGGGTTCTGAGGGAGCTGCCGGAAGTGCTCACTGAGCCCCTTTCCACCATCTACCAGCAGCCCTGGCTAACCGGGAAGGTTCCAGTTGACAAGAGACAAAAAAATGTGATGCCCATCTACGAGGGCTGGAAGGATGATTTAGGGAACTACAGACTTGCCAGTCTGATCTCGGTGCCAGGGAAGCTCATGGAGCAAATCATGTTAAGCGCCATCATGTGGCAGGACAACTGGGGGATCAGGCCCAGTCAGCACGGGTTTGTGAAAGGCAGATCCTGCTTGGCTGACCTGACAAGGTCTCCTGTGACAAGGTAACCTGCTTGGTGGATGAGGGAAATGCTGTGGTTGTGTCTAACTGGACTTTAATAAAGCCTTTGACACCATTTCCCACAGCATCTCCTTCAGAAACTGGCTGCTCATGGCAGATTGGATATTAGTTAAAATTTCTGCACCAAAAGGGTTATTCAGCACTGGAATAGGCTGCCCAGGGAAGTGGTTGAATCACCATTCCCGGGGCTATTTAAAAAACATGTAGATGTGACACTTGAGGTTTAGCAGTGAGCTTGGCAGCACTGGGTTAATGGTTGGACTTGAGGGTCTGAAAGGTCTTTTCCAACCTAAATGATTTTATGATTCTATGATTCCATTCCATGACTTGCTACAAAAAAGAGTAGCAATTAAGTTGGATGTGGAGACATTGGTCTCTGTCCTTTCACAGAAAGAAAGAAGAAATAGGATTCATTCTACTTCTGTTTAGTACTTGATTCAGGTGCTTATACACAACTCACATACACTGGGGTTTCCCACCTGACCTCCAGCTGCCAGTGCAGTGGGGCACAAATCTCTCTTAAATCCTCTGTCTTATCTATAGCCATAGATAAATAAACTCTGTCCTAAGAATTGGCCATGCAAATGTCAGCTTCAGCTGAGTTGATCACTCTAAGGCTCTATTTATAGTCAATGCCAAGAGCAGAGTCATGGGATGAGGTTTTTCTGACCTATTTTGAAAGTCTTTCTTCCTTCTTATTCTTGAGGAGAATGGCACCCTGGAGTCTAATGAGCATTAACTTGTTCTCCATCGACTGGAGTGGGTCGGGAGGGCTGGCTTGGCTGTGTTTGCACTAGAGATGTGCGTTCTTAATTGTAAGAGTCTCATTGAATGTGACTGAGCACAGAGCAGCCTGGGGCAGTTTGGGGCAGCTGATCCATCACTTTGTTATTGGTTTCTTGGGATGCCACTTTGCCTGAAGTCGAATTAAACTGCAGAAACCCTTCTGTGTGCGAGCCAGTGTGCAAGGTGGAGGCTTGCCACAAGGTTCCCCAGGTGCAGCACATTCAGCAGTTCTGCAAGAAATTTTAATTCCTTTCTTGGTTGTAGAATGAGAGGGAATTTAAGCATAGAATTTAGAGTGCAGGTAGTTCTCCTGCATAAACTTGGCAAGAACTTATAATCAGTTCAGCTGCTGTTTTCAGGCAGAAATTATCCATCTGTACCGCTGATTAATATGGCTGCTGACTTAACCAATATTAACAGGCCTTGCTGAAGAGATATTATTACATTAGAAGTGATTAAAGATACATTCCAAGCAGCAATGATTCTTGGAACCATACTTGTTATTGAAATGTTGACAACATTGATACCAGGATTTTAATATCCTGCTTGATAATTAAACTTCTGCCTGGCGCAGATTTCCTCTGGGTCTGCTCTATGGGATCCAGATATTACTTCGGAGTTACTGGAGAGAATTATATTCATATACTGGTCAGTGAAAGATTGACATTAGTGCTTCTGTCTTGGTAATGTTTCACAAAGATGAGCCTAAAGTAACAAAAAGCAGCTGCCAGCTGAGGAGAAAAATTCAGGTTCTCTAGTCTTTGCGTCTTCCAGCTTGTCTTCAGTTTCAGGGTAGAATGCTTCAGGGTACTCTGTGCTGCCAGATTTTCATTTAACAATGTTGGGGTGGGGGGCGGGGGAGGGAGGTAGTTAGTCTAAGGAAAAGAAAGATTCATAAAAGAAAACAACATCAAAGAATGATGAACTCCTTGCAGATGTCAGTATAGTACGGCACATTTTACATGAATTATTGGTGTTGTCAGCTCTTCTTCTGGAGTGTAGAGAAAAATGGGCTCTGCTTCAGTTCACTGCTTAATTCTTCATTTCCTTTAAAATAAATGAAATAAAAGACAGCTTATTAAAGAGGAGGCATTGTTTGTATGTTTGGAGGCTGCCATAAAATGATAACTTGCATTTTACTGGTCTTCTAATATTTGTTATTTTTTCGGACTTTTTAATTAAAATATCTTTAGTGTAGCTTTCTAGGGGAAGAAGGGTTGTAGTAACACACTGCATGTGTTTGCATAACTTTCCAAATCTTCTTCTGGATAAGTTTGTTGACAAATATCCATCCAGTGAAACAAAAAGGGAAGTGCTCGAAAGAAACATAATTTTGAAGAAAGTATACAGCCAAGCTGAAAATATCCTGAATATGTGATACCCTAATTGAAAGAAAACTGCAGAGAGAATTCAGACACCAGGTAATCCATATGCAACAGAAAAAGTAGTGGCTATCCTGGTTTTTGAAAACACGTCATTTGTTGCTCACACTTGGTTAGGCATCACAGATGGAATTCATGTAAGGTAACGCTACATGGCTACAACATGGACAGCTACACCTGAACCATTCCCACTGGAGTTCCTTTGCAATTGGTGAATACACAAATAATGAATAGGTTTTTTTTTTTTTTAGGATAAGAAGAAGGATTTTTAATAAGAGTCTCATTGAGAGTTTCTAGGAAGCTGATGCCCTCAACAGTCAGATTGAATGACACAGGCATTGTCATACCTGGCAGAGATATCTCGTGTATTCTAGAGCATATCACGTGTCACTAAATGCCTATGCTTGAGCATCTAAGTTGAGCCCTATTAGTCCTAGCCTTGGTCAGTGTCTCCTGGGATTATATGCATCCTTCCAGTGCTGTGATTGAGTACAAGATGCTTCCCTTAAATTGCTTCACTTGATATGCTTCTTCTGGGAGTTACCCAAAGTATCTTGCCTGAGTATTGAGTCAAAGAAATCTACTTAACAGCGTGATACTGTTAAGAAAACATTCCTTTATTACAACACTAGGGCTGTGGAGGGGTGTCTCTCCATGGTATGTCCACCTCAACAGTTTTCTTGTGAGTTTACATATCCTTTACATTACGAGACTCCCTGAATTCCCCTCCAAGTCCTGCCCACTCAGTGCCTCATCCACATTTACTGTCCATTGTCCGGAATCACAGCTCCTTTTAGGGGTCATTTCCGTGTTGTGGCTCTTAATGCGTGCACTGTTCCCATGTGCTGACTTACGGGTCTCTTATTGTTATGAGGCCCTGGCATTCCTCTTTAGGTAGGCACTGTCCTAGCTCCCTCTTATCTAAGCAGTTCCTCCCGTTCTTCCCTGATTTAGCATTCTGGAGGGGTCTTTGTCGCTGGATCCCAGGTATGTCGTGTTCCCTTATTGTCATGGCCCCTCGTTGTCTTTGTCCTCAAGCAGTTTCCTGTTGCAGAGTAGTGCTTAAACAGCTAAGCAAAAATGTTAAACTTATGTTTATGAAGTTACAGGGTTTAAACAGAACTACAAAATTAAGCATAACTACAAAATTCTTTGTATGGCACCTTCGATATTTCCCCTGCCTCTTATGCCCAGTACAACCCTTCTGCTGGCAGCAGCAAAGGCCACACTCGGTTACATAAAACTTTTAAAATGTACTAACTCAAGTTCTATTCAGAATCCTTTTGAAGCACAATGCGTGAGGTATTGAATAACTGTCTCTAACAGACAGAACTTTATTGGAGAAGGAAGAAGAAAAAGAAATCAAATATAATTGTGGCAATCTGAATGGCTGATGACAGGGAAGATGACAAGAATCTTTGCTCTTTTTCCTCACTGTGCTGGAGAGCTGTGCTGTTTGGTGTGCTCAGCACCAACTGCATTCACCCTTAGTTGTGCCACCTAATGTTGTTCCTCACCAGCTTCTCCATCCTTGTTCACTGTTCTGTTCTTTCTCAGTGTTCTCTGTCTGAATGTTCTGTTCTTTCTCAAACCTAAGTCCACTCCCAGAAATGAGACAAGATACCTAATTCCCATTGGTTTCCAATTGGTTTCAGTGCAAGTTGGACACACAGACGAAAATTAGATTCTCAAGTACCTTCCATGAATGTGGATCTCCCTATTCTCAAAAGACCAAGTTGAGGAGAACAGAAAATGGAAAGGAATAATAAGGTTTTTTTTGCAACGTGAACTTATTTTTTTAGATGTTTTCCGGGTTATGTTGAAATGTATTTTGAGGCATTTCAGTCTCTGCATAAGGAAATATTCTAAGAGGCTAGTGCAAGTTCTATTGTTCCAGTCATAGATGGGAGAGGCAGTATGGAAAAAGCTGTGCCTCTCATAATTTAAGTCTTAGTGTCAGGTTCCTAGGGATTTAGGAGTGGCTGGGTTTAATCTTGAAATGGGAGGTTCTAATGTTCTGTGTGTAGATGTTATAGGTAATTTATAAAGATATATATTTTCAATTGATTGCTTAATTGGGGCTTTATAGAACAGTTTTGCCATTATTGTTCAGAGTGACACTGACTAATTATGTAATTTTGATTTCAGAAGGACAAAGTCGTCCTTTTCTTTTGATAACAGCGTATTTAACAGGTGTATTGTAGACCATTAATTCTTCCACAAAATATGCCTTATTGCTTTATCTAGTAGTTTTTCTGTCAAGCTTTAAATGAATGGCTAAAACTTGAAAGGGGTGAAGGAGAATGTTCATAATTATGCAAATACAACTTTGCAAAGAAAGGAGATTTTGCTCTCTAGTGGGATCTGACAGGAGTTTATGTGGCAGAGGTTTGTAAGACTGTGTAGATAAATGATGACATACAGCCTTCAATATTTGAATCTGCAGCTCATCCATTTTAACAGGACTCTTTGGGTAGAGAACTCTTTTCAGACTTTTGTTCAGAGTGCAAAAAGTTCTGATTGAGCATCTCATTGAGCCAAGGTGTCCCTCTGAGCTACAGGTAGGCCAGTTTTCTGTGACTGACAGCAAACCAAAACCAGTATGGCTATTGCCACATCCAGCTGCCTGTGATGCCTCAGGTCTATTAATTTTGTATGATTTATACCTTCATACAGCAGGAGTTTACTTCATCATGAATCTGATAAGAGGTCTGAACTCTTGCTTCTTGGTCTGTAATAAAAACAGTTAAATTGCGTTGCCACAATATCTTCTGGCTTTGGGGTTAGTGTGTAACTGTATGTATATTCTGTGTATGCAGTATTATCAATGTACACATTGATAATTTTATGTACCGTGGTCTTGCTTGAAAAGACCATGTATTGTGACGTAGGAATCCTGGAAGGTTTGTGTTTTCTATGTCATCATAAAATTAAAAATTGTGATCAATGAGGACAGATTTTAATATTTAAGTTGTTGATACATATGAATGTATATTACTGCAAAAAGTTCAATGGCCACTAAAAAGAAGGACAAATCCAGTCTTTTGAGGAAGACTGACAGGAATGGTGTATCTAGAGAAGAGTTAGTGAACTGAGTTTAAAGCTGTCAATGTATAAGATCCTCCCAGTGGACCTTATTAAATATTTTGACAGGAGTCAAAGTCGGGATTAACACTTCCACTTTTTTGCAAAAAGAAAGTAGAGAATCAGATTCCTTGGGCTGCTCTGGCAGCTTTGCACTGTGTCAGCAACACAAAGCAATAACAAAGCTTGTTTAACAGGCCTGTTAAACCTGGTTTACAGCTGCTTTGCATCACTGGAGTGGTACAAAGCAGCCGGCATCCACTGGTGAATCTGGCTCTACATACTTAGCAGTCTGCCACTAGTGCTGGTAGCAGCAAGACGGTTGTGAATGACCCCAGCATGAACTGCATGAGTGGTGTTTGGTAATGGTAGGGTTGGACTCCTGGCATGGAAACCAGAAAGGTGTCAAAAGGCAGAGAAAACCTTTTCTGGTGCTAGAGCTAAACTGACTTACAGCGAAAATTCGAGTAATTTTTTTCTCCTAATGTTTCTTATGTCCAGTGTTTCTCTGCTTCACAGAGGCCTTTTCTAGGAATCCCTGTGGAACAACATGCTTTTGAGATGGAGGATTTTTCAATAAAAGGAGAAAGCCTCTGTCTCTAGTGCCTCTGCCTTATTTTCATTGCTTCACTGGTGTGGAGTGGCTGACACAGCATCACTGTGGGTATCAGTCCTTATCGAAGTGCTGTTTTGTTTTTCTGTGGCATTTTCCTGACCTGAAATTACAGGCATGCCAAAGCTGTGTGTGACTTGTGGGCAAACCTGTGGATTTGACTTGTGACAAGGACAGGTCACCTTGTATGCCTTCCCTGGAGATTTTTTTTCTGAAAATATTTGCTTCCTAATATGAGCCTGTAAAGTCTGTGTTTCTGAATTTTTGTGCAGTGCATGTGTCCTCCTTACAGGCAGGGTTGGAGACAAAATCTTTTAGTTCATGATGCTGAACCTCTCTCATTCCTTTTTTAAACTGCTTTGTTAAATTTACCATTGTTAAATGTTAAATAACGGCTTCAATGGGCTTCCCCTGGGTGGAGGGTGCTGGCAGTTGGAGGCTGTGCCCCAGGCTGGAGGCTGGCAACACCTTTGAAAACCTTTTACAGGGATGTCCTATCCTAGAAAGTGCATTGGTTTGTTTACAGACTGGGTGAATTGCAATGAATTTAACATCCGCAAATGCTGTCAACCTTCGGCTATTTGCATGCTCAGTAATGAGGCAGCTAAAAAATTACTTTGAAAAGAAAGTCTCTAAGCTCTTAGAAATCATCTTTTGGCTGAGCAGTGACTACTTCAACTACAGTGAACTAAAATGGAGAGAGAAGGCCCTGGGAATCTACCTGCGACCTTGTTTCGTGTCCTCTGAAGCTCCCATTCATCAAAGTGCATACCATCTTGTTGGCCTCCTTGCTAAGCTGGGACAACCAGGAAATGACAGTGTTTAAAATTGCCTTTCCTCACCTCCAGCTTCTCAAGAAACAACCCTTCTTTTCAAGCAAAGAGCTATCCACAGCAAATACTGAATGAGCACATTCGTCACAGCGAGCCATTTGTCAGCTCCAGTTGGGATTACTGTATAATGCTCTTCCTGCTGGTACACAATATGGCTTAGGCTGCCCCGTACTCCAGTTCCCATAGTGATTGCTGGACTCCTGGTGACTGTTTAGTGGCCTGGTTCACTCTTCAGAGCTATCAGTGCAACAAACCTTGGTTATTTTAAAGGGTCTTTTCCAGTACGATTTTTTAACTGTCCTAACTCTCATGACCAAGAAACAAGGACAAGGTCTGAAAGTACCTGAATCAAAATTTTCTCTGCTGAAAAATAAATAAATAAGCTATTAAACAAAATTTTAGAACAGAGTAGGTGAATTAGGCATCCTACTGCTCCCATTATGTGGCCACATAATGGTCTTCTCTTTAACATGATGAGAATGATGCTCTCAACCTCTAAGCACCAGCAGTTCTTTTTATCACAAATCCACTCAAACAAGAGAAAAGAAAATATGACAAGTAAAAAAAAAGCCAACACAAAACCCAGCATACAAGGATACTCTTAACAGCATTTTGACAATGGAAACAGCAAAAATGTTGACTAGCCCACAAAGTCACCTGGATACCTTAGGCATAGATACAGAGTGCGAGATAATTAGACACGGTGATGATGGGTAGCGTACAGTGCAATAGGTTAAAAATTCTGGTGTCTCTCTTGTAACTTCCCTGCAATGGTCTCTCCTGACTGTTAGGATCTTTGTGTGGGCGTGTTCATGGGTAAGAAAGAAAGAGAACAGAGTAAAGTGAGCGGCCAAATCTCTCACGTTAGAACAAGTTTGCTGACAGGGCACAGAAATGTGTGAAAAGCCCTGCAGCAAACATCCAGTATGCTCCGTTTTTCACCAGAGGACAGCTGGTACGCAGATGGCCTGGTATCAGAGGAGAACAAAGCTGATTTAAGCCACGCGTGTTTCCCCTTGTGAGTCGGCATGTACACATTGTAGCTGTAAGCAAAGTTTTCTCCTGCCATCCCAGCCCAAACAGGTGGGACAAGGCAGATTAAGAGGAAAGGATTGGATTGCTGCCTAACAGTCTTTTTGACCTTCTCGGTTAATTATATCAGGTTTTGGAATACAGTTTCATCTTGGAAAGTTGGTTTGGGCTATCAGCATTTCAGAAGAGTTTTGTCTTCCGCAGTGCAGTGCTTTCTGAAATAGGTTGGAATGCAAATGGTTTTGCTTACTATATATTTTTTCTAAAAATCCAAAATGCAAAATGAATATTTCAGATGAAGGGTCCTAGCTGAATAAAGCTGGCACCAGTCTGGCTCTTCAAAGACTCTTCCAAAAGAAAAGGACTCTGTTTATTTTCCTTGTCCATAAATGTTGCACAGTCTTTGCGTTTTGAGATTCTCTGTAGAGACCGCTAATCCCGAGAGACTGCAATGAGAGGGAGCAGATTTCTGCATCCTATTTATGTGCAAAAGATGGATAAGGCTAAACAGTTTTCTCTGTCTTAGGTTTTCTTGTAAGGACACAATTACCTGACATACAGTACAGTTTGTAGGGCAGTGTGTCCTGTTCAGTTCTAACTTTACCTGAAAATGAACGGCCTGCCTGGTTCTTTGTGCTTCCTTGTTATCATCCTTGCATATCGGGGGAATTTATCTTTTTTTCAATGATTAGATGCAATGGAGGGTGGAGGGATGGTAAGTAGTCAGAAGGGTGCCTCTGAGCAGGGATCATTGACTCAGTGTGGTAACAGGCTTTCACATCCATGAGTTGAAAGGCTTATGAGTTCTACAGGGGATAGTGACGGCCAGTGATGCAATCCAGATTCCCATCGTAAAATCCCATGCTCTGTGTTTCTAGTTTTGTTTCTTATGTTGCTTTCTACTGGCCTCTGTATTCCAAGAAATACGTACAGACAATCCCGACTCTAAGTATGAAATAGCTGAAGTGTCATTTTCCATGTACTCAAAAAACCAAATGGATGCAATGGCAGCTGATTTTTATCAAATAACCTTGTATTCTTATACAGCGTGTTGCTGATGTACACAAGGAACCCTAAAAAAATTGCAACCTTCATCTGACATTAGTATTTTTTTCTAAAATGCTGCTGTGAAAAACAGATTATCTGGGATATGTTTCACAGATTTATTATCCAAGCCAAAAAAGAATAATTTTTCACATTTTGTTTGTTTACTTGTTTTGTTTCTTTTTTTTCCCCCAAATATTTGTGATTTGTGCAGTCAAAAGAGAGGAAAAGAGTCTCTCTGATCTTAATTCTTTGTTTATAGTGAGTTAGGCACCACCCTGGAGAGTCACAATTGTTAAAATGAAAAATTTGTGTACGATGCACGTAATTTGTATAATTAATTCAGTGCATCTCTCCCAATTAATGAAAATATTAATAATCTCATAATTATGTTCCTGTCTTTCTTTTGAAAGCATTCAAGAATTTTTCTCCTATTATTCCCAGCAGCCAAAGCATACTGGAGTCACAGTTTGCTTTACAAGTGTCACTGAGTGAACTGGAGCAGTCTTTGGAGTGATTCAGATCAACTGCTTTGTGTTTTGATCAGCCTTTTTGGTTCATTTCTCTGTAAGGTACCTCTAAGGTCACAAACCACTTGATATTTAAACAGCTAAGGATAGATTTGCATGTATTTTTATGACAATTCTGTCTGAAATTATGGTAAATATGTTTTCCAGTGTAGGCAGAAGTAATATTTCATAAAAACAGAACCCTAGTCATACCTGAAGTAATGTAGTTGTGTAATATTATTTTGAATAATGTGTCTCTAGCACGTGTATGGTTTTTGCAGTCTGTACTACAGCGGGAGTCTCTTGGCTGATTAGAGTAGCTATGGTGATTGAAACATGCAGAAGTGAAAATGGAGAAACTATTCTTCTTGTAAAAAATTTAACCAAAAGGAAAATCATCCATCAGGCTGCAGGTTGAGAAGATGTGGCTGTACATTACCTAAACCACAGCAAGCTTTGTTTCCCTGCTTCCTGGAATAAATTTTTCAATGAAGTAGTTTATATCTTCATTTTGTGCGCCTAGAATTTTAAAAGAATCTGCCGGTTTTAATTCATAGTTCACCTTCCCTTACTGAAGACAGAAGCCTTTCTCTTACTTTTTTTCTTTGCTTCTAAAACTATAAATTCATCTGTGGATAAGAGCTATCAGAAATATCCCTATCACTGACTAATTTAGTCACTTTCAGCCAAATTTTGCCAATAAAAAGAGGAGTGTTTAAAGCAACATTGGGGAAACAAGTGTTAAACTTGAATTATAGTAAGTGTTTGAATGCTCCAAGTGGAATCACTCTTGCCTAAGTGCACACTAGAAATGTTTGTTCCAAGTGGTCAGTGGAGAGTAATGAATATTTCTGGGGTATGTTTTAGCTGATCTGGTTTAGATTTCTTAGGGTATTCCCTTGCAATGAATTTCAGTCCAAATGCTGTTTCACACTGACTTGAAAAGGAGTCTCATCTACAGGTTTGGAAGTGAATGAAAGCCAGACAATTGCACTGAATACATTTACACTTGGGGGCAAAAGTCCTGCTCTACTTTACACATTTTACTTCCATTTTGAATACCCATCCTGTTAAATATTTCTGTGTTATATTACACAAACTATGACTTTAATCAAGCCAAGTAGTGAGCATACTTGTCATGTTTTAGGTAAGGCTGAACATGTAGCTAAAGTACCAGGGTTGATTGTCCAGAGTTGTGTACAGCCTTTAAAAAAATACTGCCATTGAGAAGAGCTTTTCTCAAGGAGATTTTTTTTCAGGAAATATAGCTATATGTTTAAAATCGGCATTTAAACATTTGGGAAGCACAAAGTATGGCTTTGGTTGTTTATACCCGTGGGCCATTTACCTTAGAATCAATAACACTGATTTCTCACAGGGTCTGCAAAACAAACAGCCTGTAAACTGCAACATAATAACTGACTTCCGAAGAGTGGTAGATGTGAGCATTTTTATGTGGAACATTCCCTTAACTGTGACATCATTTGAGATATTCATATTAGCTTCATTAAGCTTGGCGGACACTGCTGACTGCAACAATTTAATGAGCCAACGAGCATTTAATTGTGGTCTACTGTCAAAGCGTGTCTGATGAAGTCCACAAAAGTTAATGGCCATATACAATCTCTGAATCAGTGCAATAGAGAATATCTGTGATAAGCAGAATAGTAAAGACTAGTGTCAAAGCTTTGGTGAGGGAAAGTATGGCGAAAACTGACTACATTTTAGATAGGTCTGAAAGTAAAATTTTTTATGCATCCCCTCTCTCATAAACAACACATTCTTTTAATCCCTCTGCCACATTTCAAAATGAAATGTTCAGGAAAAAAGTTATGTAGATGCCTCACTGAATGTTATCGGATTTTGATAACACTGAATCCTATGGAAACTATCCTTCTATTGTTGTAATGTGTCTGGTATGTAAAAGCATTGAGCTGTCTCTTGTCAAGAAAAAATATATTGTTCTTGGAGAGGTAATCCTTAAAGTTTTGCTTTCTCAGGAAAATGAGAAAAATTCTGTCCAACTAATTAGAAGAGCTGTTTCATTTTTTAAACTTTCCTACTTGTAGTAGATAGAGTTTCCTCAGCAGAAAAAAAAGAGGGATGTGGTAGGTAACTATGACAAATGAAGTGCATATGGAATAAAAAGCAGAAAGGCAAAAATCAAAATGTTAAACAATCCATCCAGAAAATGAAGGGACAAAATAAATATATCAAATATGAGACAACAAGTAGCAAATGTGAGCAAACTGGAAAAAAAATTAAGTGAAAAATGAGATGTCATAAAAATTTATTGACCAAGCTAAAGAAGCCTGAGATGACATGAGAAACAAGTTCATAAGTGGCTGAGCCACAGGTTTACAACACCAACCAGCCTACAGATTTCTTGTTCATATTCTTGAATGTGAAACTGATGTCCAATTTCATGTTAAATTATTCCAAGTTGTTTCATTAATTGAGATGTTGCTCTGATAATGCTTCCATCATTCAACTTGAATATACAGATTTCCCCAGAATGGTAATTTACTTGATTAAATTGCAGATAATACCAGAAAAAAGGCTATTAAGTAACTATTTAAAAAATGGTAGCTTGAGCTGACAAGAATAAATCTGATTGTATATGTTTTTCTTAAACCTGAGTGTCTGTATTTTCTGTCACTAATGAATTCTGGTTTTGAAACAGAAGTACTTCTTTTTATATTGGGCAATAAATAATGAATGCTAAATCCTCTTGTAAGGAGAAGCCAGTTTACCTTCTTGATTTTAATTCAGTGGTAAGATTTAATTGTTAGAAGAATTTGGATTAATGTAAAAAAGTTCAGAAAATGCAACATCTGGATGATAAAGAAGTGGATTTACTGCAACACAATGATGTCCAAACGTAGCCAAGTCTTACTGACCTTTTTATTTCAGTGCCTGTATAGAAAATACCATAGAATAACAGTATGATTTTTGTTGTAAGAATCCCCTCATGGATTTGAAGTTCAATCATGTCTCAAAGCAGGGCTAAATTTAAATCCAGATCAGGATGCTCAGGGCCAATCCAGTAGAGGTTTGAAAATCTCCAGGGATGGCAGTTCCACGGCCTGTCTGATCCTCCTATTCCAGAGGCTTAGCCATTCCCATGTAAATGAATATTTTCCTATGTGTAATCAGAATTTCCCTTGTTGCAGCTTCTAAACATTGCCTCTTGTCCTTTAGCTGTGCACCACAGTGGAATTCTATGTGTCTTCTCTGTAACACTCTTTCATGTTGTAAATGACTGCAACTAGATTTCTCTTTCAGCCTTCTCTTCTCAAGGCTCAACAAAACCTGATTTTATAAAGTGTTCCAGAAATTTCGATTAACAGGAAATTATAGGGAATTCAGTTTTATATGAAGTACCCTCAGAAAAATCTCTGCAGTGATCATCTGAGTTTGTGGGAGTGTAGACATGCAGTAGCCATCCCCTTTTGATCCCACCCCTGTGCATGTGAATTTGCCCCATGACACGGGTTGTGCCTGGTTGCTTCCTTCCAGGAATTCATTCTAGGTCATTCACCAGGTGCTCTTGTGATGGAGGGTTCCTGATGTGTGTGTGTGAGAGAGATGCGGTATCTGTGATTGGAGAGGCTGATGAAAGACTCCTGTTTAAGCACACATAACATTCACTTGTAGATTATTAACTGTGAGAAAATGTGGCTGCACCATCGTATCACAGAGTGGTAATCTAGGTTGGAAGGGACCTCTGGAGCCGTCTGGTCCATTGCCTGGTGTAACACAGCCCACACCATCCTGTTAAAACTAGGCTTGATGAAGGCTCGTTGGCTTTGCTTAAGAGCCTTGGGACTAGGGCACTCTGGAGAGTCCAGGACTGTCCCCTCTTGCATTCAGGGTGGCTTTGACCCACAAATCTTCCTGCAGACAGGTCTACAATGACCAGGCTATGGATGACAGAGAAATAGGATCACCTTCTTGTGTGGAAACTATGCTGCTGGAATCAAGCTGCATATTTTGTATAAGTGGACTAAACAGCTCCAGAAAATTCTGCCAGGTGTTGGAAAATCAGTGTTTACTCCTAAATCCCCTAAATGGGCAACTGTGTGGCTTTGACCTCCTGTTTTCCCAAACAGTTCTCCTACTTAATTTGGGTGCAAGTGCAGACCAAGGACCTTTCCCAGCTGTCAGTTTGCACGTGGCCATCTCATTTTGGAAGTTAGAAAAGTTTAGAGGTGTAGATGCGTTGTTCCATGCCACGTGACCTCAGGGCAATGGCCATGAACACATCTAGTTTGCTTACATACTGTCTTAGAGAAAGATGGTGTGCATGAGAAGAAGCATGATTCACTCCTGGGGCTCACTGTTAGGATCGTCCTGGACTCTTGTTTTTCTCTCCTGAGTGGTTCCTACATTTTATGTTAAATGGTTGGTTGTAGAACTGCAGCAGTAGAAGCTGTGACCACTCATACACGTGTTCTAGTCTGGGCTAAATGCCATAAACTCTGGGTTACAAAGTCAAACATTTACCATTGCCATTGCTTCCTCTGTCTCCAATTCTGTAAAGTTTTGGCTCATCCACAATAGGATCTATGTTCCTATCCATAAAGGCTTAGAATTGACAGTTTGAGTGTTTTCCTGTAAGTGGTAATTGCCTTATCTCTTAGGCAGAGAAGCTTATTGAACCATTGCTTCCCCACTGCCAAGATGAGCACAGGAGCAAGTAGGAGTCTATATGAAAGCAACAAACGGTGTATCCTTCTCTGTGGCATTTTAAAGGAAAGTAGAGAACACTCCACTTGGTGTGCTGGAAATACCTGCTAGATCACTTATCAAAGGGACTTAAATAGGGAGATGACAGTCATCTGAACCAAACCAGCTGCAGATAATGAAGTTATCTGCTGCTCAGCTCTACAGGCTTGCTGGTCTGCACGAAGTTACAAGTCCAGGGGGATGGCTGGGTGCCTGTCAGCTGAATGTGGAGTTGTCTGTTTGGACGCAGACTCTTATGCAGGCGTGTCTCTGGTTCTCTGTTCTTAAGTATTTCCCCAACCCACTCCTGCCAAAGAAAGGGCACCTGTGTACCTTCTGTGTCCAGGACGGTACGTGTGTCTGGCGTGGTGTCTGGCTTGTGCATGGCACAGCCCGCAGTGTCTAATCTTGTGGCTGGAAGACGATATGGCAATTCTGTAAGCCATGAAGCTAGCCAGGATTTGGACCTGTAGGTTCTTAAAAAGTAAGGTGGCTATATCTACATCTATATTTAATAATCAAAAAATCCGTTTGATTTTAAAGCATTTGTTTAGGCCCTTGCAAATGGAAATGGTTGCCTAACTCTTTTTAGGATTTTACCTTTCAAAATCTTGGCTGGAGTCCCAAATACATTTGAAAGAACAAACTGAGCCTTCCGAATGTGGCAATCAGCCATTACCAGTTGCTGAGAACCCATGTGACAAAAGCAGTGCCAAGTCCTGAGCTGTGAAACAGTTCAGCTCAGTAGCAGTCATCACCTGCAGTTGCTTGTTAACTTGTTGAACCTAACGTGATAATGAGAAATGCATTGGTCTTGACATTAAATACTTGTGCAGACATCCAGAGAGAGGATGTTTAAGAAGTTTTGGGATCAGAAAACAGAGATGAGGGATGGAAGCTTGTGTTCTTTGTCCTCGTGGCAAACTTCAGTGAAATGTAAGGAACGGACAAGGTAACAATTGGGTAACAGATGATAATGAGTCAATTTGATATTACCGAGCTGAACAGGCTAAAAAGATTAATATTTTCATTTGAGAGGGAGATGTGACTTCAAAAGAGTGTTGAAAAGTACCACTCTTTGGCATGCAGGCCAAGTTGTGCTATCGAAACAGAAATTTTTTAATCCAGATCTAGCGCTCTCTCCTTAGGAATATGTGGATGTGATGGTATCTGTTTGAGACCTTTTGATTTAAACTACCATCCAATCAACTAAGATGAAATGATGGAACAATAATGAAGCAAATTTAGTTTTTTTCACCAACAGAACATCTTTTTCTAAATTTTATATTTCTTGAAATCTCACTGTTGTGTAGTTAAATTTTCTTTTTGAATGAATAAAATAATTGAAGTAAATTCTATCAGTGAAGGGTGATAACAAAAAAAATTGATACTTTTGGGCAGAAAGCTCTCATTTGTTATAGAATAATTAAAGTGCAGCATTAACTCTTCATATATAAACACATGTACTAACACTTCTCTGTCTAGTTTAAAAGGAACTGGAAAATATAGCAATTTTCCAAGTTTCATTTTTTAATGTTATTACAGTCAAGCAAAACCAACTGGTACTGCACTATTTCTGCTTTTCAGGATGGTGAAAATCTTTGAAAATGTTTGTTGTGAGATTTTCAAAGTTCATGCCACAAAGAGCGAGAAATCTTGTAAGATTTACTGAAGAGGTTTGAACATAGACATTATGGACTGGATTCACTCTCACCCACAGAAAATTGCATACATGAGTAGAATTAATACACGCTTATCTCTGAACACACTCCTGTGTGGCTGAAACCTACTTCTGATAAAATTTCTGTCAGGAAGATATTTGGCATTGACATTCTAAAACTTTTCATAACGCTTTCTCACTAGACACTCATATGCACCTCCTTTTAGTCTATTGTGCACCTAATAGCTTTATTTTTCAGATCTTCTATTTCTTTGTCCAAAAGCCACAGATGTAGCTTGTTAACGATATCTTGGAAAGACATAGTTGCTAAATACTATTTAGTCTGTCTAGTCTATCCTTATAGTATTGAATTTAATTGGTTTGGGTTTATATTAAATAATTAAGCAAGAATTAAAATTATTTAAATTTTTGTGCATTTTATGGATGTTCTATGAATGCACAAAACTATTATAGATACTGCATATACTGTAGATACTAGATTTTAGCTGTTGTGTAGCAGGATTATTAGTACCCAAAACATAATTTTTACTATACTTTTTCTGGAGGTGTTCATAATATGCTGTTAGTTTGCAAGCAGAATAAGAAATGCAGCAGTTTCAGATACAGCCCTTGAAAATCTCTTGGTCTCAGAATGTTGCTAACAAGCTACAGTTCTAACTGGTGGAAATAAAAAAAGCATGTTTGATATCTGGTGTGAGAGAGAATCCAAAACCAACAGGTAATTTATTGGCTTCTGTTCACAGAGGTTCATACTCGCATTTCTGAATGGCTTGGGATTTAAACAAATCTCCACATGCAAACTAAAATTCCGTTGGATCCATAAAGTTGTTTTTAAAATGTGTTTTCAAGTCCTTGAAGATTTTGATCTGCATTCATGTGAAATTTGAGCCAGCTTTGACATGTGGCTTCCAAACCCTTGGGTGAACATGAGCTTACATTCTGGAACCTGATAGCAGAGCTGCAGCACTGTGAAAACTTGCTTGGGACTATTTCACAGCAGGTAAAGTAAAGCATGGCTTGAGGCCAAGATGCACTGCAGTTGGCTTCGTCGACAAATTCTTCTGAGTTTATTTTTTAAGAAATTCTACTGTTTAGGGGAGAGCACTGAAACATTGGACTAAATGGGTTATCTCAAAAATAACCAAACGTATCAATTGTCTGAAACGGGAGTTGAATAGTCAGTGTTTGATCTACTCCAGTTTAGAAATGGATAAAGCTTTTCTTCGTATGCACTGATTGCTACCAACAGATGAAAAAAAAATTACATCACAGGAAAATACAAAGGAGATGTAAAGAAAATGTGAAGGAAAATAGTTTCTTAACTGTACTGTAGCTATTCAGTTTACCTCCAAGCCCTGTTAATTCACCCTAAATCAAGCACTAAACATGTGGTATGCACAGATGGTTCATGCAGCTGCTCAGGCCTGGAATCCAGGTGGGTGTTTCTTTGCAGTTTTATCATATTTTGTTTCAGAATTGTGTTCCAGTTTTTAATGAGAAAATTTATGAGAAGGCAGCAATAAAAAATGTCTCAGGTTGAGAATGCTGGGAATAGACAGTATCCTAATTTGGGGCTAACTTGCATTATGCCTTGGTGTCAGGCCCTGGATCTGAAATAGGGACCCTCAGGGCACTTTTCTCAATTGGTATTTCAGCAGTTGCTTAATGTATATCCTGTTCATGGGTGCTGAGATTCCTGTACCAGCTCACCACCACACAAGAAACAGCACTAGATTTATTTCCCTGAAAGAGAAGATAACAGTGAGGAAGGACTCCCAATAGAGCAGGTGGCCAGTGGGAGTTATTGGAATCAGATAAAAGTTACTTAGAGAGTTTGTAATTGCTAAGTGCTCATAC
The DNA here is from genome assembly GCA_013398855.1 of Mohoua ochrocephala. Lineage (NCBI taxonomy): Eukaryota > Metazoa > Chordata > Aves > Passeriformes > Acanthizidae > Mohoua > Mohoua ochrocephala. The sequence goes on from VZTA01027042.1 coordinate 297,023, forward strand.
CAAGACTAAGTGATGCTTCCGGGTAGTGTTTTTCCCCTTTGTAGAGCAACAGACTGAATGAAACATGTCCTAAGGAACACATGATCATACTGGATTGTCTTGTCCTTTCTCTGCTGTCGATTCTGTTCTATTCTCAGCCAGTAAATTACTCAAGATAAATTGTGGATGTTAGGAGAATTTAGTACCGATACGTTCTGCATCAACACCCTAACTTGATTCTTGCCTTCTCTGCAGGGCTCTCTTTCACATTTAGAAATGTACCAGAAGGAGATCTGCAATTGTTCTCTCTCTAGATCCTTGTATCTTTCTCATTACGTTGGTATTGCCTGTTTCATTACCCTTCCTTGGGTTATGTGAAAGAGTCACTCGTGCTGTGCTGTCTGAAAGATCAGTCCCACAGAGCTGGAACCAAGGTGCTCTGCTTACAGTGGATTCCAGCAGACCTGTCTGGAGGGATCCAGCATCCCAGTTCACTGAGATGCTGTAGTTTTAGAGAGGTGGCTGGCTAAAGGCTTCAGAAACACAGATTAAATATAATTTCTGATATTATCACTATTGAAATAAAGTTGCAGCTTTTACTGACTATGAGATTATATTTTGTTCTTAAGATTAAAGAATCAAAGTACAAAAATTGCAGTCCTCAGGATCTCGCTAATCATCTGCTTAATTCTAGAGCTGTCTGAATAACATACACAAATTTGGTGAAATAAAAGGGATCATTCTGCTTCTCTTTCCCTCACCTGCTCTATGTGCACCCTCCAAACTGTACCTTGCACTAGTTCTGGAGTTTGTCAAAGCTTGGATTCATTTCCCAGAATTTGGCAGATAACTAACCTAGCAATAAAACGAGTATTTTTCAATTTCAGCTGATCACTGGGGGACTGTATAATTGTCAGAATTGGAAGAAAGGAGAGGAGAAGAGGAAGGGGAGGAAGGTTAGGACCATCGTTCACAGGAGCAGCTGCCAAGTAAATCTGAAGTGGATTCAGCTGCCTCACTAAAGTTCATCTTACCGAGATGAGGTCTCACAGATGGATGGCACGAGGACCTGTGCCTTAGTAAAGTGTTTGTCTGTTAGCTGACTTGGATTACTTCACATTTTGTTTTTAAACATTTATTTCTGAGGTGCTTTTCTCCCTCTACTCATCGATTGCATATAGGACCGTGAATTTTAGCATTTTAGTTACTGCTAGGCAATATGTTGCTCAACTTTGCCGTTCTCAACTCCCTCCCAGATCTATGCCTACCTTTTCTGTGGAGGTTGACATTGAAATCATCTTTGGGCTTTTCTGAGGCAAAATTCATGTTGATTAAAATTCAGTTCATGCTTTGCCTGTACAAAAAGGGCAGACAAAACAGAGAGGAGATTGCCTGGTATAAATTAAAAAAAAAAAAAAATTAGCTAAAAGCAATGAAGTTATTCAGCAGCTGATGATCCTGTCTGTTTTTTTTTCATTTTTAGCTCAAACCATTCCGACTGGGATTTTTATTTACCTGTGTTTAAACAGGCTTATCTCCATCGCAATTTTAAACGTTTTTTATATTGAGAAGTAAAGGAGGACCTCTAGATCTGGGCTTTTTTAATTTAATGTAAGTCCTTTTAGATGAAATTGCTTCAAGATATGGGTCCTTTCTGCTCTTCAGTAAAATTTCATTAAGTGGCTCAATCTAAAATATTGGATGGATTTATCTCAGAGTAAATGTTTTTATTATTCCTTCAAAATAAAACACTTCTCTCAGAAAAAGATGGAAAGATTGCTTTCTACTGATATGACTACAGTGCAATAATAATTGAGGTGACTCCTAGATTCTTTGTCAGGAATGGCATTTTTCTGCCTGGAAGGTTTCATGTAAATACATTGTCATTGCTGTAACAGAAAGCCTCCCCAGTCTACCCTAGTTCATCAGAAACCAGGGGAATATGTATTATAGGAAATCTAAACCTGGATTTGTTAGTTGTGAAAGAAGCAAAAGGTACAGGGAGGCACTTTAGGTGAAATGTTTGGCTGCAGAATAATAAAATCTAGTTTTGGTTGAGCATGCAAGACTGAAGATCATAAGTGGGCATGTTAAATTAGAAAATAGAAGTTTTATTGTTTGTTTTTATAATAATATTGTAATGTGTCTTGGTGCAATATTGATCACAAAATTTTATCTCAAGTAAATATTGTCCTTAATGGTTTACTTCTATTTACACCACTTTTATTTTTTTTTTCTTTTTTAAGTTGAATTGACAGTTTTTCACGAATTTTTCTGTGAAAATGTTAGTCAGGCTAGGAATCTGCTGTTTTTAGGAGAAATTAGGGGCATGTATGTATTAAGCGTTTATGTATCCACGGTGAGATGAAAGGATACTACAGTTATTTAGAACCTTACAACCCAAGAATTATTTTTTATTCTTGTTTGCTCAATTCCTAATTCACATTTTAGGATTATTAAAGAAGTAACTTTCAGTACAAGATTCATATACACTTTAATGTCTAATATTGCATCTGAGACACATTCAGGTTTTTTCATCTTCTTTGTACAGATTTGAGAAGAAAAACCCATAAGTATTAGTTCAAAGGATCACAAATATGTCCATGTGATAGTGCTTTAAGCGTTTGTTGATGAAGCACCTTTGCATACTGAGTTTCAGGTCAAAATATCTCAAAACATACCAGTACTGAACATGAAATAAAAGCTTTCATCTCAAAAGTAAGTTCAATTCTTTTTGAACTTTTGCAAGTACTTGGCTGACTTCTCCTCATTATATTTGCCTTTCTATATATCTGCTTTTGGACTATTTCCAAACAACTAGAAGTATAAAATACAGCACCTTCTCTCCTGAGATTTTCAGTCCAAGTTTTCTCACTTCAGAGTACAACAGACTTGATTTTTAAGATGAATAATAGTTTAGATGACAAAAATGTTCTTGTGTGCTTATGCAAACCAAATTTTAGCTTAGTTTAGGACACTAAACACATTTATTTATCCAGAGAATGAACAGAATATAAAGTGGTGATTGTATAAAAGCTTCAGGAATCAGTGATTCCAGGCACACCAGTGGATTTAGACTAGCTTTTTAATCTCTCAGCTCTGATTTAACAATAAACCACAAAGAAACAATTATATATTAATTTTTAATTTTTTGTATGCTATTTAGCTGCATTTTATGTGTTAATGGTGGTTTCAAAGCCCTCTGCAAAGCTGCAGACCTTTTGGATTTACCCTCCAGAAATCAGTTATTGAGCTGAGGTGGCAGTGAATGGCTCAGCATTTTGGTTTTTATGGTCAGCGAATGAAGCCTGATGAAACTTTGCAAATAGGGGTAAGTGACAAGAGGCTGCAGAGGGACAGTCAGCATCGGTGCCAAAGCCTGGATGCTGCCGTACGCTTGCGTAAAAGCAACGCTTCCAAGTGCTGCTGTTGGGTACAAAGGAATTTCGAATCCCGTCTGAAGTTCATCTGGAACCTTGCAAAGTAACAAAGTAACCTTCTAGTAAAATTGCTAATCACCTTTGGGACAACAAAATGTAAACAAAGAAATGATCTTAAAAATGATAATTGAAGCCCGTAGTGTTTTAACGACTTGGCAGCTATCACTGTATTGCTTTACAAACAAACAGAAACCAATACCAATTTGTCTCTTGGGCAGGGAAGTAATTGTATAATGACTCAGATTGAGTCCTTTGCTTTTAATACCGATCTCAAGGCTGCATAATAAGGTATACTTAGAATCATAGAGTTTAAGTTGGAAAAGGCCTCTCATATCCCATAGTCCAACCGATAAACCAGGACTGCCAAATCCATCGCTAAACCACGTCCCTAAGTGCAGGGGTGGTGACTCAACCACTTCCCTGGCAGCTTGTCTCAATGCTTGACAGCCCTTTCCATGAAGAAATTTTTCCTAATATCCAATCTAACTCAAGCTGCAATGCAGCTGCAGTGGAGCAATTTTTGAGTCGCTTTGCCGTAGAGTTAATGAGCAGGCAGGATATCTTCCATGCAGAAAACCATTATGTTTTCTACCTCACTAGCTACTTCAGGTCCTCTGATGTCTGAAAAAGTATTATGAAATGAGTAGAGGCTTATTAAACAGGAAACACACTGGAGTGAAGGATAATATTGCTGAATTCCCTATTTCTGCCATGAGAGAGACATGAATTGAATGGTTCTATAAAACTTGAGGTTGCCTCCTATAAAATACATATAAACAAATAAAATTACTTTCAGGCTATCATGCACATGTCTGTTGATTTCCCCAGTGGAGTTAATTTTAGATCCTGTGACTGGAGGAAGAGGCAAAGAATTCCAGCTGAATGCAGAAGGAAGATGCCTGGCATCAAATGCCAAATTCCTCATTCTGGCTTTGAATCAGACATGCCTTGCTCCAAGGAAGGAATTGGAGCATCCTAGGTTTCTAAGAGCATAGGAAAGGATACTGGAGTAAGAGGGAAGTGAAAACACAGAAAAGCTGGGTGAGCATGTCTATTAAAAGCAAAGAAAATAATTCTCTGGAGATATGTCCTGTCGCAAATTGGTATAGCATTGAACAGTACTTTCCAGAAACACAACAGAGACCTTCAGGAATTACACAAAATACTCACTGAATGTTTCTCTCTTGTACTGTCTTTCAAGCCTTTCACAAAATTCCTTAGTGACAACATCAGATCAAGACCTATCAAGTTAATGGGGTTAAGGTGTGCTTATTTCTCATCATGTGTAGAAGAATAGATGGCCACCTTTGATTCCTTAGCTCAGCAAGCCAGCGCACACTTGCTTCCTTGGAGACAGCCCTTTGCAGGAATCCAGAGCAGGCCTTGGACCTACACTGCAGTTTCTTAGTGAGACCTTTTGACCATTTTACTCTACCAGTTACCTGATTTTTGAACACATAAATCATAGTAAAATTATATAGAAATGCACGGATTAAAAAGATGCGTGTATGTATGCACATATAATCGTAACGTGCAGTATACACAGAGCTGATATCCTTCCCCTCAAAATTCTAGAGGCTGTCTCTGTAAAAGGATAGCTATTTCAAATTTTTGGTCATTTGGTGGGATTCAGAAGGCAGCAAAATCAATGGAAGATGTACTGCATACAGTATCAGGGCTCTGCTGCAGGGAAATACTAAGCGTAGCATGAGTAATTAGCTACTATTAAACTCCTGTCCAGTCTAATGGTCAGGTTTGGAACAGAAAAATACATGGCAGGAAACTGCTGCTCTTGGGAAGGGGAAAAAGGCAATAGGGCAGCAGACAGCCTTCATTTTTTGGAATGCTTTGGAGAGCAATGCTGAAACAATGTTTGGAATTAGTGACTTTGGAAAAATTGCTTTTAAAGTCTAATCATAAACACTTTTTATGAAATTAAGATGGAAGTCTGTGACCTACTTCCTGAAGTGGCTTACATGTAATTTACACTTAGGAAATGCAGGTTACATGCAGAATTGTAGGATTTTTAGTTTGCATCATCATGTGGGTAAAATTCCTCAGAGAGACACTTTCATCATTAGAGAAGTGGGAGTGTAGCCACTTTCATGTGAGCCTAGTTGCATTTCTGGATGAGAGGTGTAGGGGTTGCTCAGGTAAGTTTGGTGATATAAAGGAGAACAAAGTTTTAATGTAGGCATGAGAACCTACTTTCACCCTACTTTCAATGGATGAAACACACTCGAAAAGTTGAACTGTGACACCTTATTTTCAAAAAGTAATTTAACTCTTACGTGAGCTGAATCATTTTCACGTTCCCGCGATGTCCAGATGTGCTAGCTGTCTAACAGAACCACTACAGGTAAATGCCTAAACCAGCATGGGTTATGTCTAGACCCTCTTCACAGCAAGGTCCAGCCCTAGCATTTCTGTGTAGGTTTGCTAACAGTTTGGCTAGCATTCCTCTGTAACTTTTTCCTGCTTGTCAGGGGCCACCTTCCCAGAATACCGAAAGACACAGATATTGGATAAATATTTGACACAGAAGGTAAATGGCACGGAGTCCCCTTAGAGTGTGCAAAAATTAGACTTCTGTTGCACTCATCTTGCTAGAACTGAGACCAGCTATCTGTTCCTTGAATCCCCAGTGATTCTTTTCTTTTGTGTTAGACTTTTAAGAATTGCTACAAAAGCTGAATTTTTAGAAACTGACTTGTATTAAAAGGAAATCTAGATTTTAGACATTTGCTGTGTCCTCAGTGGTTATACACTGTGGAACTCAGAGCCCAACTCTGCCTGTCTCAGCTGCTTGCACATGCAGCATTTGTAAATGTGGCATTATGTGGGACAAATCCTCTGTGCTTTGAGCTGAGGGAGAAGTTTGTTTCATTTTATTTACGTTAGTGGTCTCATAAAGCCTTTCCACTTGATGAAATGACCAATAGATTAATAGTCTTTTATTTTTAATAAAGCTATTTAATAAAGTCAGTGTAATGTGGAATCACATCCACATGAAGTAGGTAAACTAGAATAGTTAAGGCGAAGAAGGAGAATACCTTGTTCTGTTAAACTACACTGTTATTATGTCAATCAATTTCCCTAAGTTGACATGTTCTAATGGTCAGATTCTATGAGACTGGAAACGTATTCTGCAAATCTTACTTGCCGCAGTTCATATGACTTTATTTGTTTACATCGCTTTTACATTTATTTACTTCATTGCTTGCCAGATGATAGAGATTTCTGCACGTGGACAGTGATATTCTGTACTTGCACCTCTAATTTATGTATTCTGCTCTCATAGGCAAATTTTCAAGACAATAAAATCTGCAGCAAAAATTACTCTATCCAGACCTAAATTTTTTAAGCTGAATTCAGCTTAGTGAAGTTTTGAACCTTTCTAGATGTGCCACGATAATGGAATAGAAAGCACACTCTTGAAGTGGAATGAACTTTGGCGACAGGTGTGTTGGCAATGACTTACGGATTCCTTTAGAATGGCATAAAAAGTCTTTATTTTCCTGTTATAATTAGAGGACTGTGTGTCCCTTTTTTTCTGATTGCTGCTGGGATTTTTCCATTAAGAATGAAAACAAGCATCTGCCTCATAGGGCCTTATTAACCACAATCCCAGATGACACATTGGTGGGAAGGCAGCGTGTCTGCAGATTTATTGGACTTGCCAGTTCCCTCTTGGTACCTCTTGTGCCAGATGGAGGAGATCAGAGGCACCGAGATGCTGGTGTTTGAAGCCACCCTTTTTCTGCCTTGGAAAGCTGATGTCTCATTACTTGGGAGACGTAGCTCCCTTTTCCCAAATGGCTGGGACTTAAAACCTTCTGTCAAATGCAGCTGGAATTGCCCAACATTTCGAAAGCTGTGGGTGGAAGCTGAAACAGATGGGGTCTGACAGACAGGCAGAGTGACTGACAGGTGACCACACATGGACTCTGTGCTCCCTTTTCACCTGAATGCATCATGAGTGTCTTCCCTCACCAGTTAAGGATGAAGGAAGAGGCACTTAACAGAGTTGGAGTGATCCTGTGGTACCTCCTGCTTCCTCCAGCTGTTGACACAAGGTGCTTTTAGCCCTGTGGGAATGTGGGTATTAAATGCTAAACTCTACAAGGACATAACAGGTTCTGATGATTTTTTTTCCCCTCTGTGGTTTTCCTTAAAATTAATTACTGTCACTATAAATGCCCCTTTTATTAATGTTTTTCTCCTGCTTGTCCCTGGATCTTGGCTAACAAACTCTTGGCTTCTCAGCTAAAAGTCTTCTCAAACCTCTCAGAGATGGATTTTCACACCGTTTTTCGTCTCTGGAGTATCTGCTCAGTGTCCATGAAAAAATAATTATAGTAAAGTTAATTGTGTTACTATAGATTTATATGGTGTAGAAAATATAGTCACCTTTTATTTCCCAGGTTTCACTTTTTTATAATCTCGTGGGGAATGATGAACCTTAGTCACTGATCCAGAGCACATTCATTCTGTCTCTAGCCTTGCTTGTGTTAGATAGTTTTTATTAAAAGAAATATTAGTTTGCTGTCAAGTCAGTGAAAAGTGGGAACGAGATATGAAAAAAAGTCAGAAACAGTAAAAAAAACAACTTTAAGTGACTTTGGAGTCACTAGTAGAAGCTTTGTTTGTTACTGTATTTGCCAAGGCTCCTCAGTAAGTGGCTGTGATCCCCTAGCTCCTGGTAATTGCAGAGGCTGAAAGCAGAAAGAAGTTGTTTGGGATTGTAATGAGACTGTGTTTGTTCAGGGCTTTTTGGTTTTTTTTTTCCTCCTTTTGTGTTAGTCAACTTTATTGGTCCCTATTCTATGCCCAAGAATTTGTGGTTTTTTCCAGAACTCCTGAGTCTGTGATGTAGAGAGCATCCTCAGTTTCTGTAGAATTTGAAGGGAACTGAAGGGCTCTCCAGGCCAGCAGCCCTTCCATGGGCTTATATCCTGTATTTCCTTTTTCCCTCACCCAAGAGCAGTGAAGAAATCATCCAAAGTGGCAGCATGTTTGGTGCTGCAGGCAATACCGTGTCTCTAAAAGCTTCTGAAAGCACAAGAGTAAACATGATAGCTTCTGGGCATGTTCCAAGACTGAAAAAAACCCCTTCTGCATCTCCTCAATCTCCTTCTGTTTGTAGACATGAACACTGTCAACAGCATTTGCTTCACTCAGGGGAGCATATGCATCGCAATATGGCCTTTAATTACTCAGTCGTAAACTGTTCCTCAAGTAATATGGAATTGCATCCATATTGCTCTGTAACCTCATATCACTGTTTGCTGCTCTGCATGGGCCCCTTGTGTGAGAAGTATATGGGATTGCACGTAATATGTTGTAAAATATTTGCACATTTTAATGCTATCTGTAGTCAGTGTTGATTTTTAGTTTTAGAAAAGCTCACTCTTGCGAGGCTGCTGTTTGCAGTGTCCCCACAAACTCAGCGCAGCTCTGCTGTGTGCGTTGGCCTTGGGGGACAGATCCTCACTGACCTCTCAAGCTACAGCTGGTGTTGTGTGACCTCAGAAAGGTTCTGGGGAGCAGCCAGGAATATGAATATGTTTTTCAATTGTGATGAGCATACACTTCATTGTGGGTTTATGTTGAAACACTGCAAACCTTAGCTTAAGATTGACTTCTTCTGGAATTCCTAATGATTGAAGTTTCTATTAGTTTGGTAATTTTAGTGATATTGTTTGAAACACAGGCCTTAGTTCTTCCACGTAGACATGCTTGCACGGACGTACTTACGTCGAATTCTGCAGGACTTAAATCTTACACTGCAATAGGCTGTGTTTTTTTCTTTTTTTTCTTTTTTGATGCCGGCTCTGTAAGCCAAGAATAGACACATTAAAATTTTTCAGAATCAAATGCATGACCTAACATTTCATGCAGAGTGTCAAGACATTGCAGAGTGTAATTTTAAGGATGAAAATGGATATTGGTAGAAGGAAATGCTGATGTATCCAAAACTCTGTAGTCCCAAAGGATGCCACTGTAATGTAATTTGCTACAAATTAAAGCAAGAGGGGAAGGGTCTCTACTGTCTGCCATACTGCACTAACAACAAACACAGCACATTTTAAAATGATTAATGGTGAGAGGATAAAAAACCTATTAATTTTAACAGATGTTAATAAACAGTATTTAATGGGAAGAAGACTGTACAGGATGTCTGATATTTATTTATGTCTAGTCAGGGGCACAAAAAGAGAAGAGTATAAATTATTCCTGACGTCTTGATTCTCAACAGAATTCTGTTGCATGTAGAAGAGCCATGCAATATCTTTAGTTTATTATAAGCTATGTGACCTGTGCGTGTGGTTATGAAATGAAGTGTTGACAAATGCTTTCCTCTAAGCAGGAGCAGCACTGTCAGTCTGGAAATGTGGAACTGCTGTGCTTCAGCTAGCACTAACTCTTGAGCTCTGTTCTGCCATTTTGAGGTGTTGGCTGTAATGTACAAAATGCAAGTTTAAAGAGAGATGCTTTTGTCAAACCTGGGAGTAGGGCACTGGAAACAGTGTGCATGGCTGAGGATAAAGAAAAGGGGTAAGAAAGGCAGGGAGGGAGTGCTTATGACGCTGTGTTTCCATCAGAACCTTTGTGCTGCTGTGGAAAAGGAGTGGTGTCCCAAGAAAGAAGCCAGTTAAATAGAAAAAAATAAAAATATCAGGACTCCATTCTACACGAACACAAGGAGAAATGCTGCAAATGAATTGCTGTGTGTAAAAGGAGGAGAAACCAGATCCTTAGTGGTGCAAGTCTACACAGCCCTGTGTGAATCAATGAATAAATACTGAGGGAACAAATTGAGGGAGGAAGGTGCGTGGTTGGGCAGCATACACCCAGAACTGTGAGACAGAGAGGATGCTGCACGCACTGAGGGGGTGGGTGCGGAAAGAAGGGACAGAACCAAAGAGAAGCAGTTAACATGTTGAAATTCCCTCTTTCCCCTGTGCGTACAAGACACTTGCTGCTAGATTTTAGGAGCAGACCTGGCTGCAGAGCTGTGGGCTGGAGTCCGACCTGTTGACTGCACAGAGCCAGGTACTGCTCAGTGGGAATCTGGTACTGAATAGGTGATTTTTAGATGCTTCATTCTTGCCACCCTCCATAGTTGCCATAGAAGGAAGCTTTGATTTCTTAGCTCAAGTACCTCTTGCCAACTGACTTCTTTATGATTTGAATTTACTTGCAATAAATCTCCCACTCACAATAAATATGCAATCCTTGTCCAATAACTGGCATGCTCGGTGTAAAGACATGACACGTATTAATGGAATGAAGAGAATAGCACTTTCCACTGCATTATTAACACCTGAACTTGCTGTGAGAAGTAAAATAGATATATTAAGCAGCAAAAGCAGGAAGAGACTGAGATGGGGATCAAAGGAGTACGAGGCAGGAGTCCTAAGGAGGAGAAGCCCTATATAATACCAGACAAGCTACTGAAGGTTCCTAGAGGGGCTATTTCCCTACTACAGAACAGCTTTCTGGGAAAAAGCACCTAAGGAGGAAGATGTTCTATGTTATGTCCCACTCTTTAGATTACAAAACCTTCATCTCTTAATGCAGACAGAGCCCCAAGTTGTCATCCTTGCTGTCTTAAAAATTAAGTTTCCACTACAGTTTCACGACCACAATTCCTCTATAAGCTGCTCTCAAACTTTTGTTGCTCTTTTCTCTCCAGAACTGTGGTCTTTTCCTCAATAATGTATTTCAGAGCACCTTATCTCCTCCTGATCCTTCCTGGTTCTTCATGGTGCTCCTATTGCCCCCAGACATCCTCCTACTGAAGCCCTTTTGTCCTTTTTTTTTCTCACAGACTTCTCACTCCAGGCACTCTATCACTGCCACTGTGGTGGCTGGCACCTCCTGCTGCCACACCTGTAGCTGGTATTATGGGTTTTTTGGGAGAAAGGAATAAGGACTTAAAATCCCCCTCTTCTTCCAACCCAGAGGCAGACAGCAATTATTTAAACAAAAAGTATCCCATAGTAGAGACCTCAGGGATATATCTAGGGAAGGGTAGACATACTGTAGTCTCAGATGCAGCTGTGAAGTCCTTGGTTCTTGCCAAAGTGCACTGAAGCCTGATAGCAGTTCTTGGGGAGAAGAGGATGATAACAGGAAGGTAACTGATGTGAGGATCATCCTCTTACCCACGTCTCTCACTGTTAGCAGCTGAGCTTGCTAGAGTGAACCACAGTCCTGTTAAGAATGTTTGGATCTTAGGCTTGCTTATTTTTAATTGTCAGGAAAGAAAAATCTCAGAGATTGGTCCAGCACTCATCCAAACGAACAGCTCATAACACTTCAGTTGGTTTGCTGTTGCAGTCTTACAGTGTTCCTCCAAGTTCCAAAAGAAGCCTTCTTTTTTTTAATTTCTCCTTGTCTTCTCCTCTATGACATGGCCAAGCCCTGGGAGCACATATAATGCAGTCCATCTATTAAATGACTCAATTTACCTCAGTTCCTTAGTTGTCCCTCAGATGTCCATGGGAAGGAAAATAGCTGGGACCAAACTGCAGTGGCCCAAAGTAGATAGAAGGCCAGCTCATGTAGACATAAAAAAAAATTGATCAGTATTTAGGGGTTTAGGTTTTATTTCCTGCGGTCTTCAGTCCTTGGTATTGTCTCAGGCACCTCAGCTTAATATCCCGGCACTAACAGGGCCCAGAGAGGATGACTGTATTTTTTTCAGATCCAAGAGCAGCCTGGTACTCTGTTACACACACTTCCCAAACCCTCTTTTTTTTTCATGCAGATTTTAAAGTCTCTGTGAAAGCTCCCTGGTACCTTGCTCCTGAGCAAAGCTCTAAGCTGAGCTCTGGGACAAGGCATACAACATTCACATTCGTTAGTCATGAGCTACATTTGCATAGCAGAGTATTTTAAAATTCTCTTGGAATAGCAAGGAACAGACAATCACTACTAGCCTGGGGTCAGAGAGAAACTTCCTCTCAAGGGTATGTCATTCTATGTTTGTCTTGTATTTTCCTCCAAAGCAGGTGGTGAAGCATTGTTAGAGCAGGATATCAGATCAGACCGCCCAGGGCAATGTGTGCTTCTTTGTTCTCCTTCTTTCTGCCTCTGAGGCAGCTGGAGGTGGAGTACCTGTTTTCCATTCTCTCTGAGAGTCCAGGAAAAATCTGTAGCACATAGAATATTGCTTTTCACTGTAGTAGGGCTCCTTATTTCTGTTGCACACCAGTCTTGAATTCTTTAGTGAAAAGCGCTGTAGCGGTTTGTAGTGCAAAGTGACCACCTAAACAGGGACTTTAAAGCTGTGAGACATTATGCCTCTCATGCCTCTCAATGCTTGTGCATTGCAACGTGTGGGGAAGAGCGAGCACACACCCAAAACCAGCTGAGACAGAACACGTGAGGAAGGGGGGATTCTGTTTTAATAGGAAGAGGACAGACATCATGGTCTCCCAGGTGGAAAGGGGAAGGGCGGGCAGCAAGAGGGGACAGTGCTTCTGCAAAAAGTTCAACATTCAGGCTTTCATCTTTATGTATGTCTGAACACGTGGATGGTCTTCCAGCCAAATACGTGAACTTTCCATCTGCCAGAACTTGTGTGGCCATCCTCAAAGAGGCCAGTGCTGGGGTGCTGATGCCATGTCACTGGGGTCCTGTACAGAACAAGGCCATCAGATCTGAGGCCACACGCAGACTATGTCCAGAATTCCCTCCAGAGTACAAAACTGCGTTACTGAGCCTTAATTCTATTTTCACTTATCATCTCCAGCTGTTTCAGCCTGCAGTACTAGTTCTTTTATTAGTAACAGCTGTACCAAATTTCAGAGGCAATGCTCTTGTTAATTTTGCCTGAAGCAGATTCTGAATGTCTTGAAATATCCCTAATCTAATCGTGCCTTTAATATTCAACAGCAAATGTGAAGACCAGAGTCATACCCAAATACAGAAAAAGAAGAAAATATTATTAAGTGAGTAGGCTACCTCTAGCTTTCATCTTTCTGCTACTATATTTGTTTTGGGGTTTATGAACATAATAAATTTCAGGGACTAAGTGGAGTCTATTCAGTCTATTAAGGCTCATTTTCTTTTAATACTCTAATCCCCTCAGGATACTATTTGCCCTAATTGTTTCTTGAATGATCCTCCAGTGTTTAAGCTTCAGCCTCTGACTCATAAGCTATTCTGCATACACTTGTGGCTCTGTGCAAAGAAAAATGGGACACACGACATCTGCTTCAAATTTGTTTTTCTTTACTTTGCAATTATGCCCCTTGTCCTCTTATCTGTCTCCCAGAAAAAAAAAGGGTAAATGTGTTTGACATTAACGATACTGTTTAAGATTTTATATACCAAAATTAAATCTCCTCTGAATGCTTTTTTATAGCCTATAAATTCAGATTTGATGGTCTCTTCTCATACCTTTTTGTCCTCATATCAATCGGGCTGCTCTTCTGAACTTTATAAACATTACAAACATTAGGCAGGCCCATGAAGCTGTGTGGGCCAGAAGGATAGATGGTATTGAAGGCAGAGTGCAGCCAGACTGCACTTTTCCCACTCACAACTTGTTTAGACTTGTGACTTAAATCTATATATATATTTTCACATTTTTTTAAAAAAATTATTTTAAAATTCTTTTGCATTATTTCAATTAATCTCATTCACGAGGAAATACTTATTTTTAACTTCAATATTTTTAGACCAATACCTATTATTCTCAACATTACAATTTTATTTCTGTAGAAGTCTTACCGAAAAGTGGCAAAAGATCTTTGAAAAAAGTCCAGTCTATGGTCCTGGTAAAGGAGCTTATTTCTCTGCATTTTCTAAGTGTTTTGCCCATCCTGGTTTGAAGAGTCTCCGAGTTCTGTGATTTTGCTTGGAAAATATTTTAGTCTTACAGAACTTCATTTCAGGAAGGATATTTGTCAGACATTCAGTCTGAATTTCCTGTTCTTACTTCGTGTCATTGCTGATATGTGTGTTTTCATGTCTTGGACTGAAGGATGACTCACAACCCATAGCAAGAGCCCCTTCCCTTGCCCTTTAATCCTATGCTAAGCCAAGCTACACACACTCAGTTCTTTCAATTTCCGTTTAATTCAGGCCCACTGTGCCCTGAGCATTCCTGTATCTGCTTTCTGAGCTTCCCCTAGGTGCCCCTGGGGGACTGAGCACTCCCAGCTGAGCCTGTCCTGCAGCTGTTCCAGCTGCCAGTGAAAAAGGCAATGGAGCCATCACAATTTACATTAACTGTAGATTTGCTCCCATGCCTCATCTCGTGCATCCCCGGTATTATATTGCAATGTGATGCCTTCACTTAGGCGCTCCTAAACTGCTCAAGTATTTTCTGTAGTTACATCTCCTTCCTTGCAAGTAGGTCTTACAAACAACACTCTGTCACTCACATTTCTGATATAGCATCGACACTTCCTGTATTTCTCACTGACATTATTTCATATATAAGATTAATGTCCTCTCAACAGTCATACAAGAGCATGTGTTTATTTTTCATATATCTACTTATGGGAATTTTAATATGTGTTTATATTATTTCCAGATTTGTTCTGTGTTATTTCCTTACCACAAGCAGTTTCTGACACACTTTCCAGGTTACTAAAAGCAAATTTTATATTCACAATATTATGTATAATATACATGTTCTACATGTTTAAAATATATATCATATTTATACTTTACATTTCAATGTAATGCTATGTCTTAACCTTTACATTTCCTTAACTTAAATTTCTTTCCTATTCTATGTTTGATAAAAAAACTTCACCTGGTTGTTACCTGTTGTTTTTATGACCAGTTTGCATTTTTTGGTGCAGAAATTTTAGATCACAGTAGGTTTTTATATAAAAGCTGCTGATTTTAATCTAGACAAGCCTTAGTCAGGCACAGAATTTACTGCAGGCAAATATAGAATGCAAACTTTAAAATGTAATCAAGAATTTTCTAAAATGATACAAAAATTCCTATGTTCTAATTTTTTTTTCCCAGAAGAAGGAAGAGAGAGCATTAAATGGTGAGTGGTGGAGTAAACAGTCTATCATCAGTTTATATTTTCTTATTCAGGAGAGATAGAAAAATAGGAAAAAGGCAGAGTATTTGGAAAACATATCTATTTTGTTCTTTCTTCTTTTCTTCATAAAGAAATGAGGAAAATGAGGAGAAAATAAGAACAGTATTTTTTTCTATTGTTTTAAAAACCCATTTCTGATTTTTCATATTAAAATGGGAGGATTTAAAATGTTGTTTGTTCTCACCGATGATATTTTGAGGGCAGTATGGAAAACACTGATGAATTTTCAGGAGCTCCTACTGAAACCATGTGTCAAACACTACTTAAGATCTGGGGGCATTTATGTAAAGCGTATGCGTATGTCTGGGTTGGCCTTTTCTCAGGCTCTTTTCTACACCCCACCTTCTTTTCCTGAAATGTCACTGTGACTGTTGATGTAATCCTTCATTGACATAGTTACCAACAAAAGGAGAAGTTCCGTGCCTGCTTGCACAGGGAGGGCTGGTCAAGCACCGTGTGTCAGCCTACGAGCCGTGCAACAACCATGGACGCTCCATCAATGGAATACGCAGCAGAGAGTTAGTGGAGTGGAAAATATGGCGATAGGTTCTGGGACGTTGCTTTGGCAGGCACACACCTTAGTCTTGAATCGTTCTGTTTGCTGAGTCTGTGGGGAGGTCTCCAGCTCCAGGATGTATCGTTCTCTCCCTGCTGCTTTTCGTTGACAAATGTCTCTGGTGGCGAGTGAATGAAACCTGATAGACTGATTGGCCTTAAGGGGAATGCTCTGCTGCCTAGAGACCGCTCCTGGACTTTCCAGCAACTGCAGCAGCATCCTTCAGCTGAGCACTACACTTGGCTCTGTGTGTCTCACTCTGCCGAAGTGCAGGATTCAACCAAAGCTCATGTCTCAGAATCCCTAAGCCTTTTTCTTTATTACGCCAGAGAAAATTGATTGTAGTAGCACAAAAATGTAGGTCATGAAGGTATGTCCTCTTTCCCTCTCCTTGAAATGAAAAATTTAGATGATTAATCTTTATGCAATCTATTTCCAGCTTTGGCTTCCAAGCAGAGACCGTCAGAGAAAGTGGTACATATATTCTTTACGTTAAGTGACATGAGGCAGAAGACAGAAAAATAATATCTTCTATGTTCAGAACTGTAAGTAACAATAACAGTATTACAATGAGAGGTCTATGAGCTCACGTGGATTCAACTACAGTGAGTAAATATGAGTAAATGCTGTGAAAGCTTTGTGAATAAAGGGAAGAGATTGTCTGGGTGTGTGTACAAAATGAATGCCAGCCCTTTGTGGAGTGAATGTGCCTTGTTCTGGAGGGCTGTGGGGGAACACAGGTAAAGAAAATAAAGAGTGCATCTAAGTGATACGGAAAGGTCATTTTCAGACATTCTGCTGAAGGTAAACTAGTGAAAGAAGACCAGAGAGTTGAAAAAAACCTTTTTCTCATCAAAAGGCAATGATCAAAGAAGGAAAACAGCTGGTAAGGGGGAGGGCAATATCACTGGTGATCAATTGCTTTACAAAAGAGAGGTTAACCATCACATACTGGGGCGTTCAGTGTATTAGGGGAGGATAGCTGGTGAGTGAAAGAGCCTCAGAGATATCCAACGTTTTATCCTAACTGCTGTAAAGCTTGAAAACCCTCCACCCTTTGACTGTTGTGCGGTTCTGCAGGGAACTCGAAACTCAAGTCTACTCAGGAATTTTCAGACTACTCCTTGGAAATTCAATGAGACCATAAAAGTTTCTTTTCAGAAGCAGCTTTTCCGAGACACTAATGGGATTAAATGCTCAACTCCTATTGACTCTTAATGTAAGTTAGGCATCTGACTTCCCTTTATGCCTTTGAAAAACTCCTTGCTAATCTTCACAGTTTACAATTTGCCCTCTGAGACTGCTCTCTCTTAAAATAAATAGACTCTGATCCTCCTGAGAGTTTGAAGGGCTGTACATATTGAAAAATTCTCCCAGGAATGCAATATATGTGGTGAGGGAGAAGTCTTGTTCATTATTTTGCCCAGAATCATTTATGCAGTTTCATGCACATATAAGAGAAACTAAACATTCACCACTTCAACTAATAAATTAAAGTAAAGGTGCAAAGCAAAGTGTCTCAATCTTGTGGTGCAGAGTTGTAAGAGCAAAGCTAAATCACTGTGGTAGTATATGATGCATGATTAATAACGTCTGATGTTATTTAATGGTACTACCCGGACAGGAAATCTGCACCACATTCTACAAACTGAACACCCGTTTGAGTCCTGCTTAAGGAGAAGGTAAGCAGAGAGGTGTCCTTGCCCAGACGTCACATATTATGAAGAAACTCTTCCATTGCCTCTTTCTAGACTTACAAAGCCACAAAGGCTTCTACAGTTTTGAAATAAGCTGCACTACTTGAGCTAATGCTCTGAAAGTATCATCTGCAAACATCTTTGCTGCTTTAATAATTTATGTGGTTTTATGTTCTCCAAGGTTTATTACTCATGACTTGATTAGTGGCCATATCACATCCTGAACTAGCATCATCCTTCACTAAACTGTAAACAGACATTTGTGCTCCACGCTTAATAGCTATTTCTCTGTTGACATTCCTTACAAGAGCAAGTGCAAGACAGAGGCGTGCATGGAAGACAGAATGAAGAACATGGAAGCCCCAGTCAGGAAAAGACATGGAAAAGTAAATGTGTGTTCCCTGTCAATCAAATACCAACTGAACCAAAGGTAATCTGAGCTTCTAAACTTAATGATCTCCGAAGCCAGTGAAGCAAGCTTAGATAGATAATCTCTACAAAGGGTGAGTGATAACAAAAAGCAGTGAAGCCACAAACATTTCAGATTCACTCAAAGAGATTCACTGGGATTGTCCTCAGGTTTGGCAAACCTTAACACGGACAGACCAACTCTGAGATAAGATTACGGATGCTTTTTTACAAAGCATAATGAAACTGATAGCTAAACAGAAAGCGCGTGTGCACCTTGGAGGAGAAGAGCAAGGTCTCTTCCCAAGGACAGCAGACACTTACAGAGATTCTCAGCAAGAAATGAATTCAAGTACTCATATTTTATTTAAAATCAAACAGTCATGTTTCTCTTTTTTCGGTAGACTTTGTGAGAGAAGCTAATTTGAGAGACAGTCCTCTTGCTGGTAGACCAGAACTGTCAGCCTCTCATACCCTGAAATTGGCACCTGAGAAGTGAACGATTCAGTGGAAGCCAAATTTACATTTGTAACTTGCTTGAATTTCCATGGAAAGCTGAACTAAACTGATTTTGCATAATTTTACCTAGAGATTTAGGAAGATGCCTTAACTTTATTCTTCTAGATGTCATATAAAAAACCAAACTTCACAAACACTGACCAATCTGCATAACTATTTCTGTTTCCGATTAGCTAGTCCAGAATGAAGGTGACGCCTTCTTTGCATACTTCTGAAGTTATGAATCTGTCTGAGCAATCAGTGCTGTTTTGTTTTTAAGTGTGTGTCTGAGTCCCTGGGGTGATGGTTTCTGACTTGTGTGTCTGCCAGCCTAACAACAAAAGCAATTGTTTTCAGAAAAAGAAGACACTGTGCATATTTAGCTATATTTAGCACAACCACAAGATTTGCAAGCCTTTTCATTACTTATGAAATAATTACTCCTGTGTCACCACTCATACATTAATGGATGGTTTTGTCAAACCAGATTAAAAAAATGTAGCAGTGCACAGTGCCGAGATACTTGAGTTAACGCTGAACTTGTTATTTGGGGCCCTATAAGCTGTGTAGGTAGTTCAGAACTTGGCTTTATGTGGGTTTCCCAGCAAATCCAGCACCCTGCAAGGTGTGCTCACACTATGCTGTTTCTCACAGCGCAGTAACTCTGTGTGTTCTGGATGGGTAAGTATCCCTCTCTTCCTGCACAGCTCAAGTTGGTGAGATGAGTTTACTTATTTTTATGAAACAGCACTGCTTTGGCAAAATGTTCGAAACAGATGTGGTATTCTCAATGGCAGCTGGCTTCCAGTGCTGAAGCAACAATTGGTCTGCATGAGATCTGGAAAATGTACAGGGCTAATGGGTCCTTCCTACAGTGGTTGCCATCAAAAAAAGTCATCATCTATTAGCAGCTCCGCCAGAGCAAGGCATCTAGAGTGCCTGACTCTGTGGGCTGCAGCAATAGTGACTGTAATAGCTGCTCTACTGCATGGTTAATTTAATGTAATCTCTAGCACTGAATACATCTGACTAGCTGTGAAGTTGTAGCAAACTTTGCTAAAGTGAAGAAACAGAGGAGAGTGGAGAATATTTTACTGCAGTGGGATAGAAAGAACAACGTATGTCAGGGCAACGTCTTTCAACTAATTATTCTTACCCTTGCTAGTTCATTTTTGCCCTTCAATAAAAGTGTTGCTGATGTTTATTTTGGCTTTAAATGTTGCTAGGCAGTGTTAATGGCTTCTCAAAGTGCTTGCTGCAGTACTGCTAAGCTGCATTTAGAATGAAGACTGAAAATTGTTTTGGTCAAAGAAAGGAAGGCTCTTTCTTTTGCTTTCTGAGATATATACTGAGTGTATGGTTACTAGCTTAGTGCAATTTATGTTTCATTTACCAGCTCAACTCAGATAGGTACTTTCCATCAAGAGTTGTTTTCATAAGGCCCAGACGTGGGGTTCAGATCACCACAGAGGCTTTATTGTACCTTTCTTTTTGCACGCCCACAGCCTCATTTTACTCCTCATCAAGGAAGACTTTATTTTGGATTAGGGTCCCATGTGATATTTTAAAATAGTGTAAGGATGATAGAATCTTTATATTTATCTTTGACTAGAAAATAAGCTTCCGCATTAGAATGATTTTGCATCCCTCTTGCACCTGTATTGCAGACTCCAAGCCTCAAGCTTGGGGCTCTGGCTTACACAAAGAGCACAAAATAATACTGATGGAGAGTGATAATGGACTGAAATTATGAAACATCCATTACTACACAATTTACATAAAATATATTTTACCAAAATGAAATGGTTTCCTCATTGAATCTATTCTTCTTAAACGGTGCACATCTTTTATGGCTTTCTTACAAACCTTTGAGAAATGTGTGTATACTATTTGCCTCAGTGTAGGTGCTCTGTTAAATTTTAAAATTAAATCTGTTAGTTTTATTGTGTTTTAAGACAACCAGTGATGACCGTCGTATCTGTGTTTAAGGAAATGCAGATTAAAAGGATTAACTAATTTCCGTCAGATGAATTATTATAATATTCTAAAAAATACTGTTCACAGCCAGAAAATACTAGAAAACATAGCGTGCAGTACAATTACTGCCTGACTGTGAGTAATTTCCAGCACTGTTTTTGCTGGGAAATTAATCTACTGGCATATAAAGTTCCATATATTTAAATTGACTATAGAAGGCCTTGGCAACAAAAAATATGACTCTTAAAAGAAAGATTGCCTGACATAACTCAGAATGCATCCTCTAATGGCTCTTCATGAACTGTAGGTAACTTATCAACAATTTCCATTATAATTTCAGTTTCAAGATTGGTAGTCCAGAGGCAGATGTTTCCCTGGACTAAATACAAAGTATTTCCTCTACTGGAGGGCACTTTCAGAGGGCAGGAAGCTGTGTCAGGGGAGGTTTAGGCTGGATGTTAGAAAAATGTTCTTCCCCCAGAGGGTGGTTGAGCACTGGAAGAGGCTCCCCAGGGAAGTGGCCACAGCACCAAGCCTGACAGAGTTCATGAAGCATTTGGACAATGCTCTCAGGCACATGGTGTGACTCTTGGGATGGTGCTGTGCAGGGCTGGGAGTTAGACTTAGTGATCCTTGTGGGTCCCTTCCAACTCAGCTTATTCTGTGATTCTGTGAAGATTATGAATTACTGCCACATTAGTACTCATTTTCTACTAGTATTTCCAGTGTATCACATTCCATATATTTGGAGTTTTTAATTGAAAAAAAAAATAAATTCATTACACTTTGTTATTTTTGTTACCTAGACTTCTCCCTCTCGCAGATCTGTCTGAGATGCAGTTCCTCCCCCATGGTTGCCTCAGCAAGCCTTAGGTCCTTGTGTATGCTTTTCACCCTTGCAGCAGCCACAGTGGTAACCAAACCCCACCAGTCAGCATAAGGTGAAACAAAAGGGAAATATTCCATCCCAGCAGGATCTGGACTCTGAAGCTGCCCTATACCTGAGCTCAGCAGGCTTTGGAAGTCATTCCGGCTCTATGCTAATTCCCAGAATCAGGAAGTGAGTCTATATCAGTGTTTCAGTTTGGATAAAAATGATCTCCTGTAATTTGTCGCCCACTGAGCCCTCTTAAGAGTCGGTCTGAAACTTAGCTTCCTGCAGTCTATGAGATGGTGCAGCTGGGAGCTCATTGGCCCAGTTTGTTCCGAGATGGATGAAGGCTGGATGATTATTTGATGCATGGAGGTGAGATTTTTTCCCCTTCTGGGCACTGTGGCATCTGTAAACTCAGAATTGTCACAGAAGGATTCACTCTGGGTTCCAACAAACAATGGAGTACTTATCCCTTGAAAGCTGATGTGTGTCTATCTTAAGAAATACAAGTGAGGAAGTAGAAAAAGGTAAATATCCTTCTTGATGCTTTTGCTCTTCAAATGCTGCCAGTGACACATAGCCTTTTAAAAGCAAAGTATTGCTTGGTTAGAACCAAAGACTGACTGAGAAATCATGTGATAAGCTACTAATCTATATGATTTCTGTCTCCTTCCAAGTCTCACTTTTTTTTAAGTTCAGAGAAAGCCTCTGTTCCTCCCCATTCTTCACTCTTGGCAGCTTTTGGTTTGTTTTATTTCACCATCCCTCTCTTTTGACCACTATTTTGAGTATTTTTAGTGTCTCTCTCTTTTTAAGATTGTCTCTAGAAATTCGGAATGGGATAGGATGCTTATGGACAAGAGTTTTAGCTATCATCATTCAAGTTGTATGCTGATTATTTATATGTGAGAAAATGTTACATTATCTTCTTTTTTGCACTTCCTAAAGCTGTCACAAATAAACAGTGCTAAGGCATATAGGAAATATTGCTGTGTAAATAATAGCTAAGCAGATTTCTTAATTTATTGAATAGGAAGTAGTCCTATCTGCTGCTGCATTATCCTATGAAAAATGAATTAACCTCTTGAAAAAGGAAAAAGAACAGATGTATAATGTTTATCTATGCTATTCCGTTTTAGCTTCTTTATTTAAGATGTTAGATTATCATTCCACAGACAATTTGAAATGTGAATTTAATTAGTTAATTTATAGTAATTGTAGCCTGGTAGTAATAGAATTTTTGTTGAATATGGTACAGCATAAAGCAATGACAGCTGGGCACTGTATAGAAAACAGGATGTGCAGTATTCTGTTATTAGGATCTGTTGTTTGTTATTTCCAACAGTATTTCCTGAGCTGATTGTACACAGTCTCTGTAGCATATAGGATTCTTTGACCTGGTCTTCCTTGGTTTTTTGGTTTTTTTTTTTTTTTTTTTAATTCTAATTGAAAAGTTTTATATTTAGGCATACTTTGAGGCCAGGGCTCTGTAACATAACGCTGGAGGTGAGGCACCTGTCTCCTCATGTCATGTTCCCAGAATGGGTGCATTTCCCTCAGGTGTCACATGATGAATACACAGACTTGAGTCATTCCTGGGACCACGAAGCAGGCATGTAGCAGGTACATGCCAAGATGAGACTTCCTCTTCTCCAAGATTTTATTAGAACCACATTTAGGAAAATGAAAACAATGCAATAAGGAGGCACCTCTGTGAAATGATATTCTACAGCTGAGATAACTGAGAAAAATTTGTAAGTACTCCCAGAATATCCACCCTAAACATGCTTTCTGGAACCTAAACCTTGGGATCTGTATTTAATGAGTCAGTGAAAATCCTGACGTCTTTGCTGTGTAGCATGTTTTAACACCTCAGCCCGTATGCAAAGCCCTGATGTTTTGTGGTTATTTTGAAATCTGAAGGTCTCAGTTCTATTCCTTAAACATAGCGGTCTCTAGCGTGTCCTCGAGATGCCTCAAAGATCTGAAATCTCAGTTTGTGGTGAGGAGGTATCACACCTTTGGACAACTTTCAGTGCCTATATGTGGGCAGCTGGATCGAGTTTGGAGCGCCTCTTGCTAAGCTGCCTGCTCTCAAAGCATAGCAGTAGCAGAGTCTTCTCAAAACAGCAGAAACAAGACGAGGTGGAATGGCATAAGAAATCTGAACTGAACCAAATAGAACAGGAGAGACTATATCAGCTGGAAGGGACCTACAATGACCATCTAGTCCAACTGCCTGACCAGTTCAGGGCTGACCAAAAGTTAAAGCACATTGTTAAGAGCATTGTCCAAATTCCTCTTAAACAGACAGATTGGGTCCATCAGCCAACTTTCTAGGAAGCCTGTTCCACTGTTTGACCACCCTCTCAGTAAAGAAATGCTTCCTGATGTCCAGTAGAAACCTTCACTGGTGCAACTTTGAACCATTCCCATGTGTCCTACCACTTGATACCAAGGAGAAGAGATCAGCACCTTCCTCTCTGCTTCCCCTCCTTGGGAAGCTGTAGAGAGCAATGAGGTCACCCCTCATATTTCTTTTCTCCAAACCAGACAAGCCCAAAGTCCTCACTGCTCCTCATAGGACATTCCTCCCAGCCCTGTCGCCAGCTTTGTTGCCCTCCTCTGGACATGCTGGAGGACTTTCACATTCTTCTTGTATTGTGGGGCCCAGAACTGCAGACAGGGCTCAAGTTGAGGCCACACCATCCCTGAATACAGCAGGATAATCACCTATTTTGACAAGCTGGTTGTCTTTGATGCACTCTAGGATGAGGTTTGCCCTCTGGATTGCCAGGGCATGACCATATAAACAAAGTAAGGATAGAGGAATAATCTATTACTTCTTAACTTCAGAAGGTGGCCAGAAGTAGCATCAATGGCATAAGGATCATGGATATCTATCGCCCATTTAAACTCTGCATCAGCATTATGCTTTCTGACTTGTGCTTTCATTTAAGGGGGTATAGCTCAGCAGCTTGTCTAGAATAGTTTGGCTCTATTCATATCAAAAGGAACGGAGAATAAATTACAGAAAATGACATATAATAAGAAACTTTGCAAATCTGATTCCAGGATGTAATGCTATGTATTGATAAATTAAACAGCAGCAGGCAATACTCTGGAGCAGCAGGATTCTGTTGTCTGTACTAGTAAGCTCCTAGTGTGGTCTCATGTATGGTTGTGGTGGTTCTGAAAGGTGGTTTGGATGAAGACACTTATCTGTAGGGTGGAAACTTTACCTAGGTAAAGCCACCCCATTCTGCTTTGGCTGGTCTTGGTGCCAGAGAAAAAATTCTGGCCATGTGTAATTTGCTAACATAGACATAGCCTAAGAGATGTCAAAACTACCAAGTTCCAGCCCATTTTCTTGATATTATCTATTTGACAAAATAGATGATCCCATGTTAAGTGGTAAAATTCTTTACAGAATTTAATAAAGCCTGAAACCTTAAACTCATCAGCTACTACTTCCCTTACCTCCAGGAAGACAATCTAGTAGATTTAACTCTAAAGCTTTGTTAAATCCCCAATTTTTTAACAATGTCTGGTTTTGTAGTTGCATTTTCAGAATGGAGAAAAACAAGAACAGAGATCATGTTTATTTTTAATATAAACCTCAGCTGCAAAAAAAAAAAAAAAAATCAATCTTTTCAGCACTCTTGGAGATGAGCGGAAAATGAAATGAATGACAGATCCTGTGGTATCATCCCATAGAAAAGCTCTAAATGTTGTTTTTAATATAATTTTCATTTCAAATCAGCTTAATTATAGAGTCATCAATATGGTTCATCAAATACCTATAATATTCCTGACCCAACAATAAATTTGGGATGTAACATTTCATTGGCTTGCCTCCATTTGCAAAATATTACATTATACATTAAATTACAGCATCATCTATACTTAACCTTGTGTACACGTGTGCATACACGTACACATTTTACTTAGTTAAAATAGTTTCTCTCATGAAACATAATTTACAATCATCAAAATGATTTTTCTTTCTAGTTAATAAAAAGATACTCTGATTTTACTAAATTATGCCTCATATAAATATGAAAACCAAATTAATTAATAAAGAGACACACTTCATATGAATGCTAAATTGTATTTCCCTCTATTCATTAACAGCTTATGGTTCATTAGGCCATTAAATTTTCAAACTTCAGTCCTTATCTATTTCAACAAAACCACTAAAATTAATCTTTAGATGAGTGCCACAGCTCTCCCCTTTGAAAGCAGTAGTATAATTATGAACAGTCATTACCTGGTTAATTTCTATTACACAAAATCTTTGCATTTCACTTGTGGTTTAAGATGGAAATATAGAAATGTCTGCTTTTCAAATTCAAGGATAGTTGCTTCAAGCAAAACTTAGTAGTCATATTTAAGTTTTAAAAACTTAAAACTTAAGTGTTTTAAGAAAGAGGGAAATATTTGTTTAAGCAGTTACAGTAGGTTTAGAGGGAAAAAAATAAAGTTGCTTAAACTGCAGCCATGGTAAAATGTTACAATGCTAGAACCCACATGAATATTTCTGTTGGCTGTAGACCTGCTATCAGAGTCTGTTGAGCAATGTGGTGACCTTCACTGCATATGTGACAAATGAAGGTAAGCAAGATGGTTGTTGGTGTCTACAAAAATTTACTTAGGTAAAAACTATGTCCAGTGTGCCTAAAACCCTAAAAATGGCTCTAGAAATAATTTCCATCTGTTTCACATCAACAGAAAACCAAAAGACTGAACATTCCACCTCCACCAAGCCCCTGGAACATGTAGGAGCACAATTTTCCTCACTCCCTGGGAGTGCTGATTCCCAGATGAAAGTGTAGAACTCCCAAGCCTGTGCTACCCATTACAACAAAATCTGTGAATAAAACTAAGTGTAGAGAGTCGTGGGGTTTTGTAGCAACTAAAGTACAAGTAACTTGAAAAAGCGTGAGCCTCTTTTTTGCAAGTTAGAAAATGTTCAGACACTTGGTGACAAGGACATACAAAAAAAAAATGGCCTGGGAAAATGAAGAAGTGGTGAAAGGCTTCTTCCTATTAAAAAAGAATAAAAATGGCAATAGTGGAAAGGACATATAAAAGCATGGAAGATTTTTCAATGTAATGAAAATGGTAAGAGTATGAAACAGGATGTGTTCAGGATGAGCAGCAGTATTTTATACATATGTTTTCAGAGACAGTAGTAAGTGAAAATCTTTCCCGGAATTCTAGTGGAAACAGTGGCATTTATGTCATAAGGAGATTTAAATTTTCTTCAGACACTGGGTGAATTTCACGGTGAAGATTTAGCAAAAACTTTATAGGTAAAAAGTTGGTTTTATTTAATAAGAGAACAGAGAGAAAAGTGAGACACTCTAGCCATCTTTAACAAATCCCAGGAGCTCCTTTCCCTGTTGAGTCAGTTTCTGTGGAAAAAGTGAGAAAACATTTTGCTTAATCATCACGAGAGCCTGAGAGCAGACACCTGGTCAACCAAGGAACAAGCTGCACTATTTGATTTGATATAAAAGCCCACTTTTCCCATTTTGAAAAAGTTTTCTTTACCTTTCATTATACAGGAAGAAAGGCTATCTGTCAGTATAGAAGAGATAATAATTTATAAATTGTGAAAGTTAAATGTTTATTTAGGGACTTTTTGTTTTTATGCACCTTAATAAGTGTCAGTCTGAATATGATAACAAAATGGTCTGTTGAATACAGCAATGCTGAGGAAAAAACTTTAAACATGGCGATTAGACTATTTATGGCACTTTAAGGGAGCCTTTCTCCATCTGAGGCAGACATGACAGGTGTAGGAATTGTACCTTAGATTTAAATGCTGTCTTCAAACAGTACATTATACATTGTTCTCACAATCATATTAAGTGGCAAAAGAGATTCTTCACTAAAATTCACTATATGAATTTTAATATGTTAAGATGCTAGTTGAGTTAGAATATTTTGTACTTTGAAAACAAACAATAATATCCTTTAAATTTTTTTTCAGCAGTATATTGACTGTATTTGAATTGCCTGTATTTACAGAGATATCTCGACCATACTTGAATGAATTATTTAGGAACTACCAAGTAGGTTAGAGCCTGTTCCTTCTCACCCGAGATTGCTTAATTGAGTTTGGGGTGGCCAAGTACAATCCACTTTTTAAGTACTTCAGCTGCTGAGGTGAGCTGAGACATAGCCTTTTGCTGCTTATGTTACCTGAACAGATTATTTCACATAAAGGTTCTCAGTCTGTTCCTGAAGAGTTTCAAATACTCCTACAGAGAAATTAAGTAAAGCACACTCCAGCTATTGCTTATGAGCTAACGATATCAGATAGGTTATCAGAATGCTTTTGCAGGTACTTTCAAAGGGCTCTAGGGAAAAAAAAAGTAAGTCAATAGCCTGCCATACAGAAAATTTCATCAAAGTTATTTCTCAAATGTCAGATATGAATTAGGTTTGATTCACTGGATTGTGTTTTAGCAAAGCATCTAAGAAAACAGTAGAGTAGATGTATTTTCAAAGCCCGAGTACACATGCCTTGACTAAGAGTCAGTCCAGGGAAGGATATTTGGTGGGGGGCTGTTGCAGTCTGTGTTTTCTGTAGTGGGATTACAATGGGAAGACTGTGTACTTCAACACAGAAACTTCCAGAAAGGGAAAAGATTTACCAGTACTGAGGAAGTTTTTAGAAAGGGAAAAAAGAGGTACATATATTGCCACAGAAACATGGGGCAAATATTCACATTTTGATCTGGAGGACAGTAAAGATACTTCTGGACCAGGCATCTATGTTCATAATGATATACAATGCCTTCAAGTTCAATTAGACAAATACTTAGAAAATTGAATTATACATAGCTACTTCAGTGCTATTCTAGTGTAATAATACAAAGTATATGTAATTCATACATACACAGTGGGTAAATACAGTAGACATGAAACCAACAACCTCAGTGGTTTTAATTTTCATGCATGTCGTCACTGTTGCAGAAGGAGCCACTCAGTGAGGAAACCCTGTTACAATGAACACCAGAGGAAAAACACCCCGCTGCCTCAAAGGACCTGACATTTGTTCTTCCTTACCTGGCTGCTTCGCTTCATCTAGAATGAGTATTATCATGAATTATGGCGTACGACATTCCCTCGGTATATGAACTGCAGCCCGTCCCATTGGCAATCTTATAAGTAAACCAGCCATCACTTTACTTGTGAGAACTTTCAGAACCTATAAAATGAGTTTGCTTTGGGAAATAGCTGAGTTTAATCTTTAATTAAGGACCAGCCACAAAGGAAACCAGAGGCATCAGTATGTCATCTCCAATTTTAAAAAGTGCTGAGCAGACAACATTTGACATTAAAAAAAAAAAAAAAAAAAAGGCAAATCTTAAACTGGAAGCCTTAAATGTCATCCTTTTGTTTTTCACCTTGAAGTGGTAGGAATCATATCTTCCAAAGACTAACCCAAGCTTGCAGCAGACAAACGAGTGAGGTAGAGTGCTAGAGGTCTTTTTTTATTGTTATTAGTGACACCTTATATTTTCTGTAACATCTTTTGTCCATCTCCAAGATTGATCTGTGCTATTACTGAACATGACTTGATTTTTTAATTCTGTTTTTGTGAAGCTTGCTTGAATATTAAGCTATGGCAAAGATAAATTACATTTAATAATTGTGCTAAATGAGCATTCAAATCTGTCACACAACAAGCACAAGAATCTAAGAAGCATTTTAAAGTTCTAATTTATTCTAAAACATGGTCATGTCTTACATTAGGTTAAATGTATTGACTGACCTGTAAGATTTTCTAAACCAAGGGAAAAGGATTTTAAAATGATAAGAGTTAGGAATAAAAGAAATTTATAGCCTTGCACTCCAGATTGCTGTGTATGAGACCCTTTGTAACGGAGATATGAGCACCACATCGTTTAATGCGCCCAGTTGAAGAAAATGAGCAGTGTGACCAAATTAAAATTTGAAGAAGTAAATATGAATATTTATGAGATATTTGGAAGTAAGAAATAGCCTTGTGATGAAAAACATTTTTACTTGCTACTTCAGTGGAGTCGGTTTTGTCGGTGGTTGTCACTTTTGTAGGTATCTACTTGCCCGCTGAGTGCATTGGACAAATCCTCCCTAGCACAAGAACAGGAGGATCTGATGCCTTTGCAGGGACTTTTCTTGCAAATGAACTCTGTGATACCTACACTGGCATGCTTTAATGGCCACAACTCTCAGGAGCAGAGAAAATTTTCAGACCAACCGCTGGAACTGGGGAGTAGAAAGAAATGCTTTATCTCTTATAGGACAACATCAAAATTGGATCAGAAAGTAAGTAAAAAATTATAGATAAAGAATTATTTCTATAAATACTTCATCCTTAACAAGGGTAAGTATAGCCTGAGATGATTTTTTGTCTTTGTAGTATCACAGAAACCAGCGGTGGGGAACTGGTTTCCTGCCTGCACCTTTCCTCTCTGTGGCAGACCCCAGATTTGCTATTCTCAAGGCAGCATTTCTCTGACCACTACTATGGAGAACACTGTCTTGAAAGGCTCTCAGAGGAGTGTGTTTCAACAAAATTTTCTTGTGTCCAATCTCTTGCTTGTTTGGCCTTTCACTCAAGAGGAACAACCTGGCACAGCAGAGGTTTCACGTGGTGGTGATAAGACTGATGGTAAGCAAGCAGGCAAGTTTTTTTCCTAAATATAGGCATATTATTGTGGTATTAACAGACATTATAAATGTTTCCATTTGAGTCTATCAGCTATCAAAATTGCTAATTGCTAGTACTGAAAATGTAATATTATAGAATTACCTTGAATTAGGGAAACAAGTCTTGAGCAGTGAGGAAATCCAAAAAATAATGTTTACACTGAAGTCCTGGATCTGAGATTTCCCCTCAAAGTTAGCAAGTTACTGTTAGAGTTATGGGTAAGGTGTTTCTTTTAGAAACCTTCTGTGGGATATTGGATGCTGACAGTAGCCTGAAGCTGATAATTTATAGTGGACAAGTGAAGAGCTCCACAGTCCTAACCGTGCTTATGATCTACTCACAGCCTCATCTCAGGCCTTTCTCCCCAGCCATTGCACCACAGTAATGACCCATTCTTCTCCCAGAGATGATAATTTACTGTCAACATCAGATATTGTCTCACCTAAGGAACATGAGTAACTCCAAAATTTCTATGTATTTCTCTATTATATGGCTTTATAAAGGTTAATCTGATCCTTGCTCTAAGAATAAGAAAATTTCTTCACTAAAATTTTTTACTTGTCATGCTATTCATGTTCCATTTTTATAGCTGGGAGTTCAAGTCAATGCCATAAATTAAAAAACTGAAGTTGAACATTGTTTCAATTTCCTCTGGCTATTTCGATTGGTAACATGAGCAAAGGGTGACAGCGCTTTATTTGCAACAAAACCAGAAAATTTAAGAGGATAGCAGAGAAGTTCTAGATTAACGAATTGTGTCAGCAGGTTTAAAGCTTCACTGGTAAAAACAATTCATAGTGACCCTTTATGGATAGATTCATTGTAGGAATCCACAGGGTCAGTCATGGGACTAAGCTTGGTGTTAAGAAACTCCACTCCAGAACTGATTATATTTCTGTCTCTACTGTCATGTTAAATTAGGGTTCCAGTTTGCACTTTCATCCCCGTCTGATTGTCTACACTGCTTGATTATTGATTTATACTCCAACTAATACCTGGAGCAAACCGGCCAATTTACCAGGTGGAGAAACATGGTCACAGAAAACTGAACCTTGCCTTTTCAGGCTGGGGCAACTCCAGTCTCTCAAGGCACAGGGCATAAGATGTGGGTTATTCTTTGTCATAATTAAATAAATACAGATTAGAAGAGCATAGCAAATCCCCCTGCAAATCTCCAGCGAGTGAGTCTGGTATTGTGATTTCTCCTGGGACCATATCTGAACAAAACCCCTTTTTTCTTTTCATTCTTTGCACACCAATGGTTCTGATTTTTACCAAGACAGCAAAAAGTGACAGAACAGAAAAGAAATGAGGCTGAAATGTTGCCTTGCTTAACTTCTTTAGAGTGCTCAGGATTATGCAGGAGACAAAAAAAAGCAACCCTCAAGAATTTTAAAACCAGTGTTGATTTCTTTCCAGACATTTCTAAGATCATAACATCTGATTCTAAACAGAGCCTGAGGTCAGCAGTGCTTTTTTCACTTCAACTAATTTCCTGTATTCCAGTAATTTTGCTTCTTATTCCAGTTAATGCCAGAAAATACAATTGCACAATCTGCAAACATGAATTTAACTGTACTTTTTCTGACCTTACAATAGAGTTTCTCAGTCAAGTACATGAATATTTTGTCACATAGGTCTATGGGCCTTTGAGACAATTTTTTCCAGCTTTCACAGAAAACTGTCCCTTTCTTTTGCATCTCCAAAGTAATCAATGCCTTTTATTTTAGATTGCCGTGGAATTATTGATTTTCTAATGCAGAGTCTCTTATTAAACTCATTATACCTTCACTTTTACTAAACCATGGGGACTGAGAAATGCTTGAAGTGCAGCCTCATTTCCCAACAATTGCTCAGTTGGAGATGATGTTAGCAGTACAGGGTGACAAATTGCTCAGACTGCCCAGATTATGTATTGTATCCAAAAGAACTAAGGGTTAAAATGACTTCTACTTCCATAGTTATTAAAAAAGTTTTCTACAAATATGTTTGCAACAAATTTTCTGTTCACTGACAATAAAAATATTTTCCAGTCACTATGTGTTGGGTTTGGTGTTTTTTTTTTTTTTTTTTTTTGTAG
>VZTA01027042.1:329385-363971 GCA_013398855.1 Mohoua ochrocephala
TGTTTTTTTTTTTGTGTATAACCTCTTTATTAAGGGATTCCATCCCTGGAAATATGTAAAATGAAACAAGCTCTGCATGTGTAAGATGTGACTAGAGTTTACTGGTTTTTTTAAATTTAAAGTCTGTTTCTCCCTGACCTTTCAACAGGAATGAGTTGCTCATAATGCCTATATGACTCCAGAGTCTAAAAATACAACTGTAATGTAGATCTGAATTGCAGAATATATGGTGTCAAACGGGAAAGTATTGTCACCTTCAGACTCCATTCTGGGAATAATAACTGGGTAAGAGTTCTTTAACATCCTTGTTAGAAATCTCTGTTCTAATCACAGCTTTTTTCTTCCCTATGAATAAAGTTCTCTCAGTGGAAGAAAGGGAGTATGATCCTGTGTTCTTTAAAAACTCACCTCTTCTAAATATTTTAAAAGTTAGTGAATTCAGAAAAATACAATACATTTTTGTATCTATGGAAATGCTTGTTTTGAGAGTGGAAGAACATTGTCTGTTTTCAGCTTCTCATGTCCTGAGAAAGTATGGAAGTGAGAAAGCAACTTCCATTTCTTAAAATGATACCTTTCACAAAATAGCTTTCTCTTTCATTGGAGAAAGCTACAGATATTTTTCCTATCTGAAAATTGAAAAATAAATATATGGAATTTAATCTGGATTTTTCCTCCGCACTTATTACTGGAAGTCAGATTTTTAAAGAGAATTAGATGAGAATACACCCCCCAAAAACCAAAAAATGCTTGTTTTTTTTTCCAATTACGTTGTAATTTGTTTGGACTGAAAAAAATTCAGTGCATATTTCTGTGGGGAAAATTGCCATTTTCCATTCAAGTTCTAAATGTGTATGTGTACATTGTAACTTTACACCTATTTTAGAAGTCATCGAACACTGAAAAAATTTCATTCTTTCAGAATTACCAGATTCAAATGGGTAAATTCAGCCTTAGTTCCTGTTCCAAGTATCTCTCCTCTTTTGAAAAGCTGCTGAAGTTTAGTGTCAGCCAGCAACAATCACCAGGAATGAAACACCTGTATTCATATCAATTAGCTGATGGGGATCGAAAAATCTTAAGAGAAGGGAGCAGGTGCAATGGTCTGGGCAAAGTCATTCCTGGATCTTAGTAGAAGCCTAAAATCAAGGAAGAGAGGATCTGAAACTTTTATGTCATCAGGTAAACCAAAGTTATTTATTATTCTAAAACCAAGAAAAATGTTTACATTAAAATTACATTTGAAACTTCAGAAATTATTTTTATAACTTGAAATCTTTTTGTTTTCTAGGGCTATAGTTTTCCAGAATATTTTCAAAATATTTTGAATTTCCATGAGTGTTAAGTCTTTCTATGGATTGTGTATTCCAATGTTATAAATTGTATTTCAATTAAACAACAGTCTTTAATGCCAATGGTCTTCTCATCATTGTCTTTAAAAATGAAGTGCAACAAGTGACACTCGACTTTGTTCCAGTTAGTCCAATATGTCTAACATATTTTGTATTCCAGACCTATTGAGCTGTTCTTGTCTATTTCTGTTGTAAGTTTAAAATGAAAACCATTAAAACCTTGCTTCGCATTGTGGATACTGATTTAATAAAATGTGTTAGTTCAGAAGCATCCAAAAGGATAAACCACTTAATTTTGTGATTATTTTTAAAACTAGAGTTTAAAGAACACTGAATGCTCATTTGAATTATAGCTGCTTAAAAACTGTAGGAGTTAAAAACCTTCCCATGCTCTCTGTAGTGAAATTTTAAGTCTGTAATTTAAACTGAAGGGATTAAGCTGAGTTCGAAACACCAGAATTGCAGAAGTGCTCAGGATAAGTAAACCTCAATTGTTGAGCAAGAAAGCAAAAAGAAGATCAGGAGAGAAGAGATGGAAACAAACCAAACAAAGAAAAATATTTTTTAATTTATTCCTGTTCCTTTTTACCTGAAAATAAGTCTCTGTTTCAAAGGCTCTTAAAGAAGAAAATAACTTTCGACCCCCACAGTTATCAGTAGGTTTTGAATTTCGTGTGCCCCATGAACCTAAGGTGTTAGAGTGCAAGCTTCAGGGTGCTGGGGTCTTATGGGTGTTTATGTAAGAGCTACAGCTGGGAATCCTGGATGTGCCTTTTGGACATTCCTTCTGTTTGCCTCGTGCTCTGTTAGGTAAAAGTACGTGCCAAGATCAGTGCTTGGCTCAAGGTGGAATGACCAAAAAGTTGTCTTCATTGTTTAGGTAATCCTCTGTCTGCCAAATTCTGCAAACAATAGCTCTGATCATGTTGCAGCTGACAGCCTTAGTTCCTTAAGCTTTTGTATAACAACCTCAACCAGGCTTCTGTGGAAGCAGCCTTGACACTGAGGTGTGAGCCGGGGTGGAGAAGAGGACCATGGCAGGCCAGGCATCCTGCAGCAGACACGGTGCCAGGAGGCGATGGCAGGAGACCTGTTCTGCAGGCTGAGCCATGGCCCTCGTACCAAAGCTTTTTGTGACTATTGCAATTTGCTCATTCCCACAGCTGTGTCATCTCAGCGCTCTGGTGAGGTGAAATGTGTAAGTGGCGTTCTAGCAGAAGTAATGGTGACTCCTGAACCAGCCCTGGGTTGGGTTTCTGAGCTCCCAAGAGGAGTCAGAGCTCAGCCACGTCCTGCTGGATGGA
Organism: Mohoua ochrocephala; assembly: GCA_013398855.1. Classification (NCBI taxonomy): domain Eukaryota; kingdom Metazoa; phylum Chordata; class Aves; order Passeriformes; family Acanthizidae; genus Mohoua; species Mohoua ochrocephala. The sequence goes on from VZTA01027042.1 coordinate 332,042, forward strand.
GTGGGGTTTGGACCATCCCTTGTGTAGTACCAGATTTTTTTTGGAAGTCTATCGAAACATCAGTTCCTGGCTTTTGGTTTTGGCTTCTCACCCCAAAACACAAGAATATGAAAAAAGCCCAAAAGCCCCCAGAAACAGAATACACTGTGTAGAGGCCAGACTATGGGCTCAACAAACTCCTGGGCTTTGAATTCAGGATCTCTTGACTCAAACTGCCCAACTTGTTGACAGGGTGTTGCGAAACTGTTAGGTGGTTACACAGCAAATATAATATTACTGCGAGCTACTGTGTGTGTAAATCACAATGACAGAACCCATTTGTTTAAAAAAAGAATTGATGAAAGGGATAAAAGAAAACTTTGCAAAGAGTTGCTGATTTGATTAATATTTTTGTGGGGAGGGAGGAGAATCCCTGCTTTATCAGCACTAGAGAAGTCTATCAAGACAGCTCGATTAATAGGAACAAATATTACTTGAATGTAGAATTGCAGAAATAAGATAAATTTTTATAATTCTGGAGTTTTATGAAATACCAGGTAGAAGATTCAAAATCCATGTGTCTCGGTTTGAGACAAATTAGGAGGAAATGTCCTGAGACAAACGTGTCCTCTAATGGAAGGCAGGTTTTGGCAGCCCCTCCCCCACAGGTTCAAAAGGAATTTCTTGGAGGAAGGTGAAAAAAACCTTGTTTATTTAACAAGCAGGGTGCATGCAGGCACAAGGGAAAAAAAAGGAGTAATGTTAAATAATAAACTTTCTCATTCTGGAGAGAGATGGTGGATTTGTTTTGGAGTCCTGCTTGGCTTCTCCGGAGGTCCTCTGGAGCCACGGCGTGGGGCTCCTGGCGATGTTCGGGTGTTTCGGACTGCAAAAGCAAAGCTGAACAGCTCCAGAAGAAGAAGAAGCTACAGTCCCGGGAAAAACTTCTTGCCTCAGCTAACAAACAGGAAGGTAGTTAAAAAGCAAAGAATTTTAACTCTCTGTCTCTCCCCTGAGAAAAAGAGCCGAGAGCTGGGGAAAAAACCGAGGGAGTTATCTGTGTTTTGAACACAGGCCACCGAAAGAATTCCACCGGCTTTCTCTCCCCCCTCTTCTGGACCCAGCTTGAAGCTGTGGGACCCATTTCTGGGCAATAAGCAGACAATGGGGGAATACAATATTATCATAAAATCACCCCAAGACTCTTTGTTCCATACCATCAGCTTAATGCCCAAACTAATATTTTCCAACTCTAAGCATACACATTTATACATATTAGTTTCTTTCAAAATATTCTATAGAAGGAAGATTTCCAGTAAGTCATTTCAGTTCTGAGCAAGATGAGAGTAAAATTAAGATACAGTCATGTAATATGAGATTTGGGAAAGATGACATTTTTTAACCATGCATGGTTTAACAATGTCTTAAACAGTGTGTATGTCTGTACACAATTCAACAGGAATTACTGGTAAATTACCTTGTTTGATCAAATTTATCTTCTGTGACTAAGGTAAATGCTCATTTTTTACTTATTACTTCCTGCTTAAAGAGACATCATCAAATAGCAAAAAATATAGAAAACATGACATAGCAGGAACATTTTCATACCTTTGCAGGGCAAAACCTTTCTACTGCATTTCTTGGTTTATCTGGGTTTGGTTCTATGTTAAAAAATATGAAATAAAAACTCATTAGGTAAACTTACAAGATTAGGGGGTTCATCTGAATCTATTTCTATGAACAAATGGCAAATTTGGAAGCGAAATATTTCATGATGTTTTGAAGTGGATAATTTCTGTTCTGAGCATAAAAAGTTTTACAATATAACAATTATTTTTGCTTGCTCTTAAATAAAGAAAATATAGGGAGGTGTTAACTACTTTAAATATTGCCATATAAGCAATAAAGCTGTGCAATATCAGTCTATATTCAGACAATGAATTAGGACACAATCCTGAGTTTTTAGCTCCCGCATCTGTTTGCTGGTGCCACGGATTGCACACCATCTGCATGCTTAGTGATTTCCAGCTCCTAAACTTAGTTTCGGTATGAGATGAGGCACGAATAGAAACATGTGCACTGTCAGTCGCAACTGAGACAGATGGGAAAGCTGCACATCAAATGCTGTAAAAAACATGCATAATTTGGTGTAACAGTTTGGGGGAAAATTAATACATTTATTAACTGTTTTGAGAAGCTCATCAATAAGGTGGTCAATGCACCTGGAGGAGACTAATTGGCTCACACCTGCACCTGCTGCTGGTTATCTTGAAATAATTCTGTTTATAGGAATCCAAAACCTATTAAAACTTTCCCTGTCATGGGTCTGGCTTGACTCTTACAGCTGTCACTGCAGATCTTGCTTAACTGTCCCACAGCCACGGAGACTATCCCAGGCACATGCCTGGTGTGACCAGAGGTTGCCTTTCCCTGTCTTTCATGGGATGCCTGGAATCCCGCTGTGGCTTGGCACATAGTAGAGAGAGCCCTTCCACAACCCCCTGCCAAACACACATGGTCTCAGCTTAAAAGTCTCACCCATATTGCAGCCATATTGCTATGATAGTACAGAATATTCTTAAGGAATTATGATAACGATGTAAATTTGGTTTTAGAAATGTAAGCTGTGTGCAGATGAACTGGCTGGGTACTTTAGGATGCACATTGCATAGCCAACACTTTTATTCACTTAGCCCTCTGTACCTTTTTTCTGGGTTGTTTTGGCACAGGACAGACTGTCAGGTTTAATCACCTTGAAAGTTTCAGGGAGGATGTTCAAGAATTTTAGGGTAATATATTTGCAAAATAAGTGTCCTGAGTGGAAAGATTTTTGCTTCTCAGGCTTGCATACTATGGCTAAAAATGGGAAACAGTTTTACCAGAAAATACCTCCACTTAAAAAAGAATCTGAGCTCTCTTTAGAAAAATTGAGTGTCTAAACTTGTAGAAATCTCTGTTTGAGTCCAAATCTCACAGTTCAAACCAGTCACAATTAATTGCAAGAAGAATTTCACCACCTTCAATCACTTTCATGTGCTGTGTGACACCTGGGTAGGTGGTTTTTTTACATTTTCCCTGCTTACTTTTGACATAGCTATGTCAAAAGCATGACAGGTATTTCAGAAGCATGGGAGTATTTTGGTTTTTTATATAATAAAAAATATTTTTATGTGATTTCTGTGGTGGGTGTGTATGATAGAGAGCTGAGCAGTGATAAACAGCCTGTGAATGCAGCCTGCAAGGGATGTTCAGACTTAAGCCTGAACACTTCCCTGGTGAAGAAAAGCATGGCTGGAAAGCAAGTGAGAAACACAAAGCATTTGCAGCCTCTCGCTCTTTTGGGAATAGTGTGTGTGTGAAACCACAGCTCGGTCTGCCGTTTGAAAAGGTTGCTCGGGGTTAAGTTCTGCCATACGATTTTGGCATCTGGCTATGATTGGAGTCAATGGGGGTTCTCCATATGCATCTGAGGGCACAGTGTGACCCTTCCCACTTGTTTTCACTTGCTATATTTTTGTGCTATGGCACCTCTGAGCAGGGACAATCTGAACTGCTCATTCACTTTAAAGGCCCTCTGTAAGGAAAGTTATTCTTGTGTTTCCTTTCATTCTCTGAGCACTCCTTAGCCTTCTTTCGTGACTTCCTTTCTTGTTGATTTATTAAGCTACTAATGTTCAGATCCCAGTCTATAAAAATTAAAACTTCAATCTGAAAGAAAAAATAACCAAGTAGATAATGTAAGTACAAGATAATAGCACAAGCAGCTACGAGCAGACATAGCGTATTTCATTTTCAGACATCTTCTAAAAGATAAAGAGCAGTTCAATCAAATTAGAAATGTGGAGAGATTTTCCTTCAAGCCACTTTGAGCAATCAAGTCTAAAAAACAAGCCATACTGTGCTCCTGAAGCAGATAATAGTATCAGTGATGAGGTATTACTATTAGGAGTAAATGGCTCCTGTAAAATAATAAACTGATTTAATGAGCCAAATGATGATAAGGTACTTTTCACGGATATACCAGAGGCAGAAATTTTTTCATCGGGATTGGTGTCCTAACTTGATATTCTGACTGCAAAGATCTAGCAGGCTTGAGACTTAAGGTAGTGTTGTGATTACCGTGATGGAAACTGAAGTGGGACACCAGAATTTGTGGCACGATAGAGGAAGGATTAGACACCTTGGAAAAGTTACCTATAGGAAGCATGTTTTTGCCTGCAGGTAGTCTACAGGGAATGATAAACGGAAAAGGAATATCTGTCCACATCTGTCATTGGAGTACACATAAAAAGTTAAGGAGCCAGGCAGGGAAGGACCTCCATGTAGGAGAACAGAGAGAAAGAATGAAGACCTTTGAATGGAGAAAGACTTTCTCTGTTCAAGATTCTCTGCTGCCTTGTGGACAAATGAGGCAGGTCTCGGTGAGCTGTGTACTCTTCCTTAATCTTGTACTGCTTGTTCCTATATACAGTGGAGTGGATTACTGATTTCCAGGAGGCAGGAGGCTAGCTGCTCTGAAGAATCAGAACCCCTTGTTGTCTCCAAAATCTTGTGATTTCTCCATAGTTGTAACTGCCACAGGAGTTTCTTGTCCTTTTTCCCAAATGGAAAATGCTCTAAATGAAGTTACATTAACACTTTGATGATCTGCTGGAGAGAGACGCAGGAGGAAGTCACAGTTTGTAGAGGGAATTGCTGAACAGCCTGGTCTGACCTTGTAGCTGATCCTGTTCTGAAGAGGAGGTAGGACTAGAGACCTTCAGATGTCCCTTCCAGCTTGAACTATTCGATAATTTTATGAGAATAGGATTCCAAGTAGCTTTTCACCTAACTAAGCTTTCAGGCAGATTCAGGAAAAGTCATCATGTGACTGTTAAGACAGTAATTTTCTTTTTAGAGAGAGCTCAAATTATCATTTAATTGAAAGATTTTTTTTTGTTAAATTTCAGTAAATAGATAAAAAGATGCCATCTTTACAGTGAGCTTTTATATGATTGTATTTTACCATTATCTGTACCACACTACTGAACAGAATTGAGTTCTGTTTCCTCTGTCTCCTTGAAAACGTTCATGTCTGACAGGTAGAAACTCATATCAAGAACATGAAAGGAATTTGGGAGTTTTCTAATTATCTGGGGCCACTTTGTGTTGGCTGTTTTTTTTTTTTTTATTTCAACACAAGTGAAAGAAGGAAATAATCCCAGTAGAAAACTTCCCTGGTAATATTTTAAAGGAAACTTGCCTCTCAGGATACAACACTCAGATTCCAGATGACACCGATGGCACTTTCTATTTGTTGGGTCCCCAATGTACATGAAACATGAAGTAGACTTTAGTTCAAAAATTACATGGTCCTTGTGAGTTTTCCCTTTGCCTGGAATTCCCCAGTAGCTCATGACTTGCACGTAACATTGATTTTAAGTAAAAATGTCATGTCAAAACTAGTCTGATCCTAGTCTAAGAAAAAGAAATAAAGCACTAAATAAGTGTAAATACTGATTTTTCCTATAGAGCCTATTCTGCAAATTGGAGTTTTTGCCCTTTTTTGTCCTGTCATTATGACTTTTCAGCTGTAGGAACACTTTAAAACAGTTTCTAGAGCCTTGATGAATATAGCAGAAGACTTATGAACATTTTTCTTTGGGGGAAATGCAAATATTTTTGTTGCAAAGTGTTTGCTTATGCAGAGATATCCCCGAGTTCAACAATAATTCAAATAAAATGTTTTAATGTCCTAGGAATTTTTACTGAAGATTCTTCTGAAACTTTTAAAAATGTCCTTATATATCTTACTATAAGAGTAATGAATTTGCGGACGAAAAAGAAGAGATGAAAAATTCTGTTGAAGGCATTTGGAGAGTTCAAAATAGGTATAAAGGATAAATCTGCCTTCCATGTATTAGTAAGAGAGAGAGAAAGACAAAATGATTTACTCCTAGTTTCCAAAATATGAGATCCAAAGCATAAAACTACAAAGAACTTAAAGGAGTATCACTTCACCTTTTATTCTTCAACTTTATTTTCTCAGTATACATTTTTCAATGAGAAAATTGCCCATGAGATAGGTAAAAAGCAGTTCCTGACACTTATACTAGCAATTTATTGTCTCATGGGGGATGTACTATGCGTTTGTTATTACGTTCTCTTTATAAGGTTTTTTTTTGTTGTTTAGGTATATATCTTTGAACTGATTTCCTTGGTTTTCTGTTTAATACTAAAAAAATCGGTCTGTTGTTTCTGACTTTTTGTTTAGAGAAACGTATCACAAAGATATATATTCTCCCACAAGAATATGAAAAGCGTTGTCTGGAAAAAAGCTTCATTATCGATAACATTCGGAGTATTATATCATCTGAGAATGCCTGATCTTTGCCTTTTTGGGTTCACATTTCTGGTATGTTTCTGTTAACAGTTTCCTGAATGTTTATGCAGGGCTGTGCATTTTCTATGGAACTGGCCATGGACAATGTATTTTCCTTGCAAGTCACCTTCGAAAAACTTGTCACTGCTTAGGGGTTTTGTGATGGGCTCAATTATGTCTCACTGGCAATGTTAAGTGTGTGTATAACATTATATTATCATAAAAGCTATCTCTTTAGGCAAAGGCATGAGGGAACCATCAAATGCTGTATTCTGACAAACAGATGCCAGTCAAAATGGCTCATATCCCAACAGCTGTTGGGAGTGTTACATGGAGGACTAAGGCACAGGAGAAAGACACAGCCTTTGCTTGGTTAATCATCGCTTGGAGAAAGAGAGACTCCTTTTCTTTGGAGATTGCAGTGTCTGAAGGTTATGTTAACTGTTTAATCTGTTTTGACAAAAACCTGATTAAATAATGGAACAAGAGAGAAAACGTACGTTTGTTGAATATTTATTAAGCTGAGTATACGGTCTAGTGGATCTCTAGTCTAGTAAAACCCCTCCATCTGCTTTTCTCTGCATAGCTGTAATTCTTGATCAGTGATTGTGATGAGCTTTCAGTTCAGAGACCTACAGGGCTTCTAGGAGAGAGTAGAGATATAGCATGTCTCCTTGGTACAGAGAAATATATTCTACCTCTGAAGTTAATACTTCAGAAGCATCCTTGGATTCAGCGTGTCCAAGTGTGGTGGTTGGACATTTTTTCTCCCTGTATGTCTAAGATCTTCTGGATGACTGATAAACATAGATGATCTGTTATGTGCTTTTGCCAGGTAATTTCTGAATATATATATCGGGTTCCTCTGCCCAGATTATCTCAAAAAAACCCCCAACAAAACAACATCCTAATAACCTTTTTTCCGTAGACCCGTTGCGAACACTGCCACAAGAGGAAATGTATATTTTAGTGCTACATTTTTATATTTTTAAATAATTTTCCAGTGATCACTACATCTGACAGCATAGCAATATGTTTTCCTTTTCACGCTTGCAATTTTTGTTGTTCCATTAACACTGATAATAGTTATCTCTGCATAGATAAATGGAATTCCCTACCCCTAATTAATACATTGTTCGAACAAATGATAAGCATGCTTCTACCTTTTAAAACTACTTGAATTAAAAGAAGACATTTATTGTTCAAATATCTAGTAAGACATCGTTCTGTGATTTTTTTCCCCATTGATTCATCTCCACCATGTATTTTGAATGATACAACTTGAAAGCTTGTGTTTGAAAGGCATAAGTTAGGGAAAATTCCCAGTCTGGCCATTCACAAGACTCTCTGGCAGTATTGTGATGTCTGTAGCAAACTGCTACAATTCATGAATGGAAATAACATTATTTTTAGATGACAATGCAATGCAGTCAATTTGGATTCTTGACACAGTTAGTGGGTTTGTTTTTACACTTCCCCACCATAATTCTACAGTTCGAAATTGCAATTAGAATGTGCAATTGAAATTGCAGTTAGAAAGTGCAATTATTCCGTTAAGAGATTTAGAAAGTAGAACATCTGATTTTTCTGAACAGTAGTTCTTCAGTCTTACCATCTATTTTTTGATTTGAATAAGAAAGGATGCAGTCTTTTACAAGAGTTTCATCCCAGCACATTTAATGGGAACTCTTTCATGAACAGAAATGGGAGCAGCAGCAAGGTTGTGCAGCACTCCTTGCATACAAATTGCCTAAATTTTTTTGAAAAAAGATGAGGACAGGAAACTTTTAGAATCAAAAGTGGCAGTAAGGAACAAAAATTTTACTATTGATAGAAATTCCTTCCATGTTCCTTCCTTGGATTTGGCAGTGGGGATGAAAGTTTCCTTGCACACTGCTGTGTTTATGGCAGAGATGGGAGTTCTGCTTTAAATGACATTGTCCGATTCTCTTTTATGAGACAGTTAAGAAGTGCTTAGAAATTTTGCCAAAACATTACTCAGTTAGGTTGATATATTCCATGTCAGATACCTGCAAGAGCCAAAACACCTCTGTGTCAAGCAGTGGGGCTGAGAAAGTACATTGTTTTGCCACATTGCCTGCGAAGTGCTCTAGGTGGATAGCCAAAAATGAACAGGAATTTAAATATATTCCTTGTCATTACTTCCATGCCTTCATAAAGAGAAGAAGACTAAATTTCTGTTACAGCTTGTCCACTTTCCCTCCACATCCCCAATATAATGCAGAGTAGGTGGATTTTGATTTTGATTTTATTGATATAAATACTAGATTTCTGTACTTTAGCCAGTAACTGATAATGTGGTCCTGCACTTCGCAGAAATACGAATTCCTTTAGAACAGGAAAAAGATTTTTCTTTCCTAAACTTCTCTTTTTTCTCATCAATGAGTCATTTCTTAAACGTAAAGAAATTAAAATAAACCACAAGAGTGAAAAACAAATCTGGGCCTATAAAAATTTAGGAAAATACTAAATGGACCACCTGTTGAAGGGATCCTGCATTTGAAAGGTGGATACTTTTTTTGACCAATGATTGAAATTGATCTTGTCACCAGGTACTCTTGGTGAGGCTCTCTGTCCAGGGAGGTTTCATCTCTGGAGATGACAACAGAAAGAAGGGGCAGGATGTCAGGACCACCATTTCCACAGTTCAGGGACTTTGGCTCAGTGGGCTTTCAGCGAGCTAAGACTGTGGGCTGGTAGGAAGTTAAACATGTTTACAACAACCCTATAAAAAATCTGTCCAAACGGTTTTTTTTTCTCAAAAGGTACTCAGTTTTCAACAAAATAACAAATTCTAAAGGAAAATATTTTGTTGGATTTTTTTTTCCCAACTAGTTCTAGAATATGAAATTACAATGGGAAGGCTGGATAGAAGATGATGCAATCGTGAGGAGTACCAATTTATTTTTTAGGGGACAGAATTAACCTTAAATATTGAAAATTATTTAAGATACTGTGGGTGCTCTTCTGGTATGCAGAACCTAGTTAGCACTGACCAGAAAGTTATTTACTGGTTCAGACCCTTTAGATCCACAAACATGAATGAATTGGTGCTGCTTTTGCTCAATGGGTTTCACAAAATTAATATTAAGAAAATGCCTTCAGTGTGATCGATGTTGTGGCACGAAGAAAGGATGAGAAATGTATGGAGTAATTTGCTTTCACTTGCGGAAAAAACAGCTGCATTGAAAATCTATCAGGAGAAAATTAAAGTAAGGCTGAAATAAGCAGCCACGTTAGTCTTCAGTAGCAATGCTGAAACTGAAAAAGTGAAGGCTTTGAAAATTTGAAATGCTAATGAGTAATAGAAAAGAATAGCCAGTTTAATTTAATTTTGATACCGTATACAAAATGATGTTCTATCTAAATAGAATAGACCACGTGACAAAATTTCTCTTTCTGTTTGTATCACAAGATTGCTTCCTTTCACTTTACAGAAGGCTGCTGTTTTGTTACACCTTAGTAACCATCCTTACTGAGATGCAAACATCGATCTCTATCCTGTTTCATGTATATTTTAATGAATTTCATAGGTTCTGAATTCAGGTCTTAATTACTTTCATACAAAATATTCTGCATACAAGAGGGGTGCAATCTGAGTACACTGCTTCAGTAATTCTACTGCATAAATCTGCTACCATGGAAGATCTAAATAGATTGCATTTTTAATTTGCCATGAAGCAAAGATGAAAACTAAGTATGAAAATGATTTTTATGTATTTGGAGACTGATATTAAAAAAATTAGATGCTTTCATTTCTCATGAAAAGGCAGTGATGGCTGTTTTCAGTGTGAAAATGAATAGCAAATTGTTCTTCCGTAAGTTTAATTATTTTTATTTAAAATTATATAAATTAACAGGCTTTATCAAGCACATGGCAGTCTGCCTGTTTCCATGCTAGAGAAAATGGATATTTAAATATGAGATCACTGTACTGAATTCCTGAATGAAATAGGGACCAGATCCAGTAAACCTGATGAACTGGATCTGCAGAGAGTGGAGTGCGAGAAGACTGAGGATGCTTAACCCACTCTTTTGGCAGCAGCTCTGTAAATGAAAACTGCGTGCTGTTCCAAGGCTCCTTTTCCAACACTTAGAAGAGCACACGTACCTCAGAGGAAGATGCAAACCCATCATCCTGCTTGGGTGGGAAGCTGCTGAAATCTGTGCAGAGGTGCTTCAAGCCACACGAAATGGAGACACTGCTCTCAGGCATGTTTCTGCAATGCCATCTTCTTCCTCATTATGAGTGCCTCTGGCCCCTTCAAGTCCAAATGCCAGATGTCCATTTGAAGACAGGTATCTGCAATCTTTCTCCCAAAGGAGGAAATTCTCCTTACAGGAGGGCAAGTTAGTTATTTTGACAGCTGCATATTTCTTCTGGCCATGCATCTTAGAGCAGTTGCTCCATTGGTGCTTCAGGCTCTGGAGATTCAGACTCACATCTCTTCTAGGCTCTTTTGGCAGGTGGGGACACTTCAACATGCCTTAGGAGAGGGAAAGAGAGAAGGAGAAAGTAACTACAGACCTGTGGACTGATGCGTATCGCTCTCATCTCAGACAACATCGTACAGGTTTTTAGGTTGTTTTCTGACATGAATCCCTCATCGTAAAGTTCTGGGCACAAGTGCTGCCAAGTGTGAGGATACTTGCAGGAGAGAATCTTCATAGGAAAACCAAGGAACCATCCAGTTCCTCCATGAGTGCCATAATGACTGATTAGCTGCACAAAAGAACAAGTTACAAGCTTTAGGGTACCACTTCCAATGGAATTGCAGACATGGCTAGCTTGAGTTCAGAAAATAACATTTTGAGCCTAAAAGTTCCTATTTTTCAGGCTTTTTTTTCATTACAGAAAGACTGCTAAACCTTGGGATTGGGTTCTGGGGGTTCAGATATAAATTCTAGATAACACTATAGCAATTTTACCAATAAAATATTATTATACAAAATGTGATTACAAAAAAGGACCAGAATAGGCTATAAAGGGGACATGTATAGAATGTATGTTATGTCTTCTTTACAAGTTATCTATTTATTCCTGTACATATCTGTATGAACACACAAGCCAGCCCACTTAATTCACTGTATATACAGTCTTATTCAAGTTTCTGGATGTATTGATAATATGAAATGTAAGGAAAAATAAGGAGAAACTGTATGAAAGTGTCTTTCAAGTTTGCTACAAAAAACAGTTGCTGCAGTTTTGATTGCTGCTTCTTTGTATTACAAAGTTCCTAATGCTCCAAATAATTTTCTTCAGAATTACCTGTGCATGAATGTGTTGTCCCATTGACATTAACAAGACAGCTTATGCACAGAAAATTAAGCACAGGTAGGAATACGTACAGAATCAGTGCTCTATATAATTGCCTTTGGTCACTTGATAATATTGATGATTATTAATTCACATACAAGAGACCTGGTGAAACACAGCCGTGAAGATGCAGTAAAGGTCCCTCTTTCATGGGTGTTGTGGCATTTATCTGTGTCATTTTTAACTGAATATTTTTATGTGGTCTGAAATGTTCTACTATTTAATATTCTCTGGTTTTCTAGCCTTATAGTATCGTAAATGATTGTGATGGATTTCCTTTATTCTGCTTTTTTTTTTTTTCCTATATATGAGCTGAACACCTTGTGCTTGAAGTCCCTGAAGTGGTACAGCAGAAAATTTGGAAAAAGCAGGAAAAAAATCTTAGAAAAAAGTTAAATAATATAATTCTTTGTAACCAAATAATAGAAATTCTTGTCCCCTGAAAATCATATTAAGGTATTAGCATAAAACAGATCAGACTTTGCAGCAAAACTTGCCTGGACCCGAGAAGACAGTATGAAGCTGTGTCAGGGGAGGTTTAGGTTGGATATTAGGAAAATGTTCTTCACCCAGAGGGTGATTGGGCACTGGAATAGGCTCCCTATGGAGGTGGTCAGAGCCCCAAGCCTGACAGAGTACAAGAAGTGTTTGTAAAATGCTTGCGGGCACATGGTGTGATGCTTTGGGCTGTCCTGTGCAGGGCCAGGAGTTGGACTTTGGTGATCCTTGTAGGTCTCGTCCAGCTCAAGATGTTCTGTGATTCTATTTTTTCTGATTTTCCTACGGGCAATGACTGCTCAAGTTTTTTTGCTGATCTAAACCAGCGGTACCGATTGGCAAAGACCTCAGCTGTACCAGTTTGTAATTAGGTAGAAAAGAAACAATCCTACCTCTTGCAGGGGACTTGAAAAACCTTCTCAAAGATACCATGTGTCAGAAGAAATTCAAGTGTGTCTTCAACTTGAGGCATCCAGCAGAGAGGTAAGAGATGATTTGCAAGACTTCTTGTATCCGTACTATTTTGTGAGTTGAGCAGTAATTTGTTTATGAGTCAGGGAAATTTCATCAGTGATTTTGCATGAATCAAATGACGTTTGGGCAGTCATCCACATGACAGAGACCACTCGATCCCAAAGGCTAACTGATATGGTGCAGCTCACGTCTATAGAGCTAAATTATTTTACCCTTAGCTCACCTATTTTTGGTGTTAACTTGGAGTTTGTGTCTAGGAGCTTTTTTGAGACAGTGCTAATTGATAGGAGTTGAAAGTACAACAGGGACTATGGTAAGGGTGATAAGATAGTGGCTATAGGTTTCCTTTGACACAGTTTTTTTAACTACAGAACACAAAAGGTATTGAAGAGAAACCCAAACCTTCAGTTGAACACTACCCCGTGGGCAAGTTCCTTTGTTCTCGTCTAAGTTCTAATCTGATCCATACTATACAACAGAATAGGAGGTAGACAGATTTTTTGGGTCAGGCTGATTTACATAGTTCTTAACCACTCCTTTTCTGATCAGCAAGAAAGTTTCTAAACCGCTTGTGCAGTGAATTCTCTCGTAGTTGAGCAGATCCTGTGTCAGTGTAACGGACTGACGTTTAATGATTTGGAGGAGCGTCCCCTAAGTGCTGAATTCCTGAAATAACTGTTCTTTAATGCCTGGAGCTCTAAATTTTCACCCTCACTCAAACTCAAATGCTGTATCTACCCTTGGCCATTTCCAGTCGTATCCTCCAAAAAACGTGGTACATTTGCCACTGCAAAGAGTCGTATTAACTCACCGTATCTTGCAGAATTTAGCAATATACTGACATCCACAGCTGCTTCTGTCCGTAGCATTTCCCTAATCCTAGCCATATATTTTCTCTGATTAGTATTCTTACTGTTGTTTAAATTTTCCAGTCCAAATCAGTTTAATCAACCTGTTTGAGAGCTCATTATGAAGCCCTGTAGACCTTGCTGCCTGAAGTAGTATAAAGTGATTTCTATCCAGATTCAAGGAGCATTTTATGCCAGAGGTGAAATTCATGTATTAAAGTTAGGCAGATGTCGCAGTGATGGTGTAATGCTTAAGTTTGGGGTTACATTAATCTTGCAGTGTGGGGAAAAGTAAATACCAATTGTTTCGCTGGTGTGCCTTTAATGCTGGTTTAATCTAGGAAGACTGACGATCAGTCAGGATAGCTGGGTAAAAGATGAGAGGTAGAGGAGGGGTTTGGAGGAGAAGGACTGTAGAACTTTATTAATTCCTAAATTCCTCAACTCTGATGACGTCAGGAAAAGGGCTGTTGCTGCCAGAAGTTTAAGATCTCATTGTACTGATGAGATAGGAAAATCCTACATAACTAAAATGCAATGCTTACAGAAATACATGAGCAGAAATATTCTGTTTAACTTCAGATAATGGTGTTTTTGTAATGATTAAGACCAGCTTTAGCACTGGCAAGAGAGTCAAGATTCAGAAAAACAGCTTCTGAGGAATTGGCTTATTGCTCTTTTCTGCAGAGGTCACAAAGCTGAGGTAAGTGTGGTAGAGATAGAGGCCAGTGTTGCCCAATGAAGAAGATGGTGTTTCGTCATCATACTCAAACTGCAGGTTGATCATGAAAATATGAGAATGGAGAATCTTTTCTTTCCATTTCAAAGACTCCACCCTTTCTGAAGTTGTCTGGCTTTGTCCTGATTGCATTTCAGCAGAAGAGTTCTGTCACTCCAAGAGGGAATACTTCCACGCAAAGATTTGCTGTTTCAAAGTTAGCTGTAACTTAACATGCACTAATCCATCACTAAATTTACTCCAAAGGTGGAAAGAGGAAAATAATGGCAATGTAAGTTGTTCTGTTGTAAGACTGTATTCCATTTCAGTGGAAATTGGAGGCACTGAATGTCTTGCAGGATCAGAAATTTAATATCTGTAAATGAGTTAGAAGTGAGCCAAGTAAAGTATATCCTGTTCGTAGGGGAATTTTAGCCAAACTGAGCACTCCTAGGATGAGAACTGTGTTTTTACAGGAGAAGGAAGTCAGTCCCATTGCTGAAACATTTTATACAAGGCTGGGCAAGACCTTCCTGAGAGCAAGAATTCTGCAACAAAGGAAATGGAAAATGTTTCTTACTTTTTTCCTGCCTCCCAAGAAATGAAATATTGTCTGGTGGGAAAATGACATGTCAGTGACATTAGTGTAGGAAAGCTGTGTAAGAAGGAAAGTACAGAAATGAAGCTTGGCAAAGATCTTTGGCCTGATCCTGCCGTTTGCATAAAAGAAAGATTCCCAGACTAGTATGAGCTCCTGCCTTTTGACGGAAAGCTCCGCAGATCCGTAAATCGCTCACACAGATTCATTATTGAACTGCTTATTTATGTAGTTTTACTTATAAGCAAATAGTTGATAATACATTCATAAAGAGATTAATAATTTAATTGTTAATACATGGTTTGGTATGCTTTATTTTTTGAAAGAACTTGTCTCACATGAGGTACTGAATGCATGAGATGAGAGTTACACTGTCACTAACTTTGTGCTCTTCCAAGCTGCTTAATTCTGAAGTGTGAAAAGGCTAATCTGATATGCACTCCAGTTATTTTTAATGTGAGAATTACAAATCTCTCAGAGGGAAGCCATTATACAATATTTATGCAAAGCTATGTGAATACTCTGTTATCCCCCTGCAAGCTTTGCGTCCTCTTGCTGGACATTATGTGGTGACAATAACCAGGCAGCACTCACTTGTGGAATTTACAGAGAGATTATGTAGTCCCTAAATTGAGTGGACCACAGGCAAGGCTTGGATGTTGCTAGGGAAATAAAGCGAAAAAATGCTTTCTCTTTTGTTCCCTCAGTAGTTGTTTAATATAAAATGCATTACTTTTGGTATTTAAATAAATTAACTGACAGCTGTAAGAGATCAGTTTTGTAACATTCAGAAAGGTATTTGATATTTGCAAACATAAAGGTCTTAGTAAAATATCCATTAAAAACCTGGAAAAAATGAATGTGGTACTTTGCAATCTGGGTTAAACAAGGTTCATGGGGAGATGCAAAACCTTTTACTAGACCTGCTGATATAATTAGAAAAAACCAGACAACTTTAAAGTCATGAAAACCTTTCAGCCTTTGAAATAAGAGGCATCAACCTTCAAAACTCAACAGCAGTTGAGAATAATTGCTCAGAACTCAACTAGAGACTGAGACAAAAGCTGATTGGTATCAATAGAGTAAGATGCTCCAAGGGAATATCACAACAAGGGAAGAGCCCAGGCGGCGCTGAGAGTGGAAGAAGAAGAAAATAATTAAATAATTTTTGATGATAAGTTTGATTAGTTAGAAGTTTAAAGGGTGGGAGGAGGGGGAAAAGTAAATCACAGACTGACAGAAAAGCAGAATATTTTTTATGGTTTTGATTTTTAATGTTCAGGGCAGGTACAAATTTGAGTTTTTGTAGGGTACAACTGCACTGTAATACAGTTACCCTTTTCCTGTGCAACAACATATGCAATGTGTATATAGCTAAAGAGGCATTTTTAAAATCAGGAAAAGCTGTCATCTTTGGTATAGTTAAGGAAGCAAGCTAAGCACATGTCACATTATGTACTCCTGGAGGCTATGGCCTTTTGGCATAGGCATTTCTACAGCCTAGGACAATCAATGACACAGAGGATCACCAGGTTAAAAAAAAATTTGTCCATCAATTTTATTAAAAAGCTGTGCATGGGATTCATGCCAGATAGAGTGTAGCTTTCCCTAGAGACACTGAAGAAAAGTTTTTGCAAAGTGTGGATACTGTCTAAGGGATTTAGGGACTCTTGAAAATATATTTTTTTTCCTCTGGGTAACTCATCAATGACCATCAGATTTTGTATGTGAGAAAAATAATAATCCTATAAGTATTAAATTCGAAAGTGGTCTCTGTTTCCAGCAGAAGAATTTTCACCTGAATTGAACTTTTGAACTGTTCTTTGTGACATGAGCTAAAGAAACCGATAGCTCAGAACGCAAGGTCAAAAACCCACAATGACTAGATGGGGGTTATTTTTTATTTTGTGTATTGACATTTGTGCGGACAGTAAAAGAGAGTTTTGTTGCCCACCCCCTCCCCAGTTTATTTTTCCAAGTCTACAAATAAAAGAAGTGTTAGCTTGTGTGTATGCATCATTGTCTATTGTACTACCACAGCACTGTTTGGTATTTTTATGTGTATGCAAGAAGAGGGTGCAGATGTTATTTCATCTGGGCATGGAAGAGGGTTCTGCAGAAAGCTATGCGTTTAAAGGAAGAAAGGATCAGTCCTGAGGGACTGGCTCAGGAAGAAGGGATTTAAGCCTTAATCATGTCCACATTCTCCTCCTACAGAGCTAATATTTTTTTCTGATGTATTGAAGTTAGCGTTTTCAGGAGAAAGGAGCAATAGCTGAGAACTGTCTGGATTTTAAGCTCAGCTGAATAATTTCCTCTAACTCTCTAGCAATGGAACGCTAAGCACAGATAGAGTGGTGATATACTGGACTGGGGGAGCTGCCCAGACTGTTTGTTGTTCCAAGTATTTGATTTTGTGAATAGCAATAAAGCCTTTTTCATTGACCTCTGAAGGATTAATTTCTTAATTTAGCACTCAGAGGCAAAGAAGCCTAGAGAAAAAAAATATTGGATATGCATATAATGAATTGCAGTGTTTATAGTTTGTACAAGGCACAAATCCCATAATCTGCTGATTGCAGTTGAATTTGAGAAGTGCTAATTCATGAGCTTTGACATTCCAATTATTTTGTTATTAATACATTCTGCATCCACCCTGTGCTGCTGTTTTAGCATCACTTCAATAGCTCTGCTGAACAGCACTAAAGACAGACAATGGGAAAAACCATATAACTGCATTTTCCTAAAGGAGAGTGTGGGAAATTTAATGAGACTTTTATTTGATTTAAGGTGGTTGCTTTTCAAAGCAGAAATACGGGGTGTTGTTAAATTATGCTGACAAAGGCAGGTAGAAAGTGAGCAAAAATTCAATTCCGCTGAAATTTTGGACTTCTTCGAAAAATAATTTTTGTGCTTGGCATATTTATTGGAGGTCTGATGCAAACGGCTCAATATTTCTCAAAAGTGTTGCATTCATTTTTAGTTATAAATTGTTCTTTTTCTTATTCTCCCTGTTGGATGGATTAAGCTACAACGATAATTATACGAGTCACATTGCCCTATAATTAAAGCATGTAGGAAGGGAAACAAAGATAAAGGAATACAGATGATTACCTGAAAGTGCTTTCCAAGGAGTAAATTGTTCCTGATTACAATGGAATTAGTACAGAAATAAAACAGTGCTATGACTTTAGTGTTGTGACATACAGACTGTGTAATACGATAATTCCAGGCCACCTTTCTTAGACAGACTAAAGAAGCCAAGGCATTTAAAACCAGATAGGAGTTAAGATCACACAACTGCCTGGATTTGCATATGGTGGGGCAGTCAAAGAGAATACCTAATTCTCTTATGTGAGACTAATAGACCTTCTGGTGATGTGATCCAGCCAATCTGCCTGTGTCATGCTGGAGACCTGACGCTCCCAGGCCCTGGAATGCTGCTCTGTGGCGTTAGAGTGCGCCAGGAGCAGGACATGACCCTCCTCTAATAGGTCTGCAACCCCCTTATGCAGGATTTTTTCAATCCTGAATATGACCTTATTGAATCTAGGTATTGTTTTCTCTGCTAGACAAACTTAGGAAGAGAAGAGATGACTTTTAAACCATGCATAGCTTGCCCCACATCGCTATCTGGCACATGAAGAAACGAATGGGGAACACCACATTATGTACCTAACGGCAACGTTGCAGGCCCTGGAGATCCAGATTTTCCCTTCTGACCAGAACGATGGAAGATATGAAACTTTGACAACAAATGGTATCATTTTTAGTACTGCTGATAAGTCCCCTTGGTAGCATCAAAGATGCACTATTTGTGGAAATTTCTATTCTGAACACCTCAGCGTTCAAGGTACATACATGAACTAGCCAAGTGGTAATAAGCTAGAATCCCTACTTTTGTACTCTTAATAATAATCATAAGCAATTCAGTGGCACTTTTTAAGTTGTTATAAGTAACGAAATCAGGTGCTTACTTTATTCCAAGGATTCCTTAGTGCATATAATGGTTACACAATTTTTCTGCGGTTACTTCTCAAGAAAGTGATTTGATTTTTCTTCCATAGTTAATGTAACATTAAAATCATTTATTTCTAGCATTGAAAGAATGTTCATATGGAAAAATATTTTCATTAACAGGGGCTAAAAAAAAGACTTTTAAAAGACCATTGTAATATGTTTAGTGAACACCTCAATGATTGCTTGGGTTTTATTTTTGTTTTGCCAAATAAAAACCTCCTTCTTGGAGAACTTTGCTAATAATTTTTTTATTGCAAAGACAGGTGACCCCCTTTGTTGGAAGGAAAGAACTTTTTATCTCTGGGCATAATAATGTAGTAGGAATTGAATCATTAATATCAACATTCATGCATTTGTTACCAGCCTATTCTGCCTGTGAGTGACTGCAATAACCTCTTTTCTGGCATTTATGTGCATATTAGATCAGAAGCACATTTTGGAATTCATTTGACTTCTTCAGGAGCTGGAGACGGGGAAAGTAATTTTCACAGCTTTCTGAAAAACAGCCTTTTTCTGCAGCTGCTCGGGCCGGGAATACTTCTCAAGTTGATAACAATTTTAGCCCTAGTCTGAAAAAACCCCGGAGCCTTACGATTAGCCAGAATTAATGCTAAATAGAAAACATAGTGGAAAAGTGTCATTTACGGATATTTTCTCGTCACCAAATCATAACATTTTCTTGAAACGCTTGTAATTATTAGTTGTGAGCTTCTGTGGCATTTTAAAATAAGTAGAATGATGAATATTTCCTGACTATATGGAAATTAGCTATTATTAAATACAAGAAATTAATATTATTCTGACCTCAATTTTGAAAACTACAAGACAAGGTATTATTAAGTTGTACCAATTTTGATAAGTGCCATCCAAATTTAAAAAAAAATAAATTTGTGGAACCACTCATGCACCACAGACCTTCCAAGCAGTAGCAGAAGATAAATTGATACAAATGATGATAAGTCAATAGTTAAATGCTTCTGTACAGATGATACAGTTAAAAAAATTATTGGCCGCCTTGTGGCTCAGCCAGCCCAGTGAGAGCACGGTCTCTCTTAGCCAGCTGAAGCATCCCCTGCTCCCCACCACCTGCAAAGCCCTCGTCAGGACACTTCTGGCTGTGCAGCCCAGGCACCCCACATTGCGCTGGGGGCAGATGCACTCACAGGTGGGAGAGGACAGGTGTGAATTTGCACCAGTGTTCCCCCAACACATGGAACTGGGGGGGCTTAACATTGCCTGCAGTGTCTTGGGCGAGGATGTGGCTTCCTCCCTGCTGTTCTGCTCCCATTCCCCCAGCACTTGAGAAAGATAAACCTTTTCTGCCATGGCAGGATTTCTTCCAGGGTTTCGGTGAAGCGCCTCCTGGTTAAGTTTAGTATATTTTTGACATAGGGCGCAGTCATTTTAAACTCTTGCTATAGAAAATTACAAGAAATAGTTATGTCTCTGATGGCAATTTTTGCCTGTAGGTGCTGAGTTGTGTTCACTGAATAGAAGATCTTGACTTTAGAAAGACTGAGATAAAGTTGAGTTGAGTTGGGTTTTATTCTGACTTTCCAGCTCTCTCGAGTGGTATACCTGGAGACAGAGTTGGTGAGTTTCAAATCTCCACTTATGGTTGAATAAGAAATTTAGCTAAAGAATAGCACTGGAGGAAAAAATGCTTTAACTGAGGAGAAATTAAGAAAACCTTTTAATTAGTTTTATTAGTTATCAAGCATGTTAAATGCAGTTTTGGAAGATGAAATAAAATACTGTCTGTTAATGTTCAAATGAAAGCGTGGAATCTGTTAGAAGAAGGACTTGCAAAGCATTAGTCACAGTAGAAACGATAATGTTTTGTGCATTAAAAAAAAAAAAAATTACCCAGACTCCTTTCAAACTAATTCTTTGCCAGACCAAGATGTACTTTTTCATCATTAAAATGAAGGAATATAATTTTATGGAAATGAATTTTTAAAAGAAATTGAATATACATTTGCACAAAATAAGTTTCCTCTGCGGATTATGTTGTTAATTATGAGTCTCAAAGCAGCTAGATATAAAAGTTTCTTTACAAACTAAGGATAAACTATACCCTTGGTAAATAGCAGGCCTACAATCATCCAAAGAAAAAGACTTTTTCTGGGAAAACTTTTCATTTGTTGGGTAGATTGAGACATGCAGCCTTAAGCCCATGAGTTTGCCTGATGTTCCCCGGAACCCAGTTCTTCAAACAGGTTTGTACTGTAGGAAATTTCCCTAAAGTCTCATATGGTGAAAGCTGTACTTCAGTCTAGAAATACTCAGAATAAAGTGCTAGTTTTCTGAAAGTCAATGGCAAAGCTTCTACTGGCTGTCAAGTGGCCTGGATTTTAACAAAGTTTCATTAATAATTCCCATTTTCTTCATAAAGCATCACTATAAAATATGTATGAAGAGTAGGAATTTTCGTAGGAAACAAAGAATGCGAGGTGGTTGTGTCTCCAGGAGAATGAAAGACAAAGTCACTTAAAACTTTAGCATGATAGAGCAGAAAACCACAATAAAAGCCACAGTAAAACTGCAATTTTCTATGTATCTTCTTCTTGGGAGATGGGGTGGAGTGGTTGGTGGATGGGCAATTGGATTTTTACTTCTTGCTTAATGGAATTAAGATCTTCTGCACATTTGTGCATATTCTGTTCTTTGCTAGAGGACCAACTAGAGGCCCGCCAGACTCCTGTTGAGCTAGGTACAGTAGAAAAACAACCTCCTCATTTGTTAACTTATTGAAAAAGAAGGTCTTTAGTAGGTAAAGGGTAGGCAGAAAAACGCCCTGAAGCATAAAGGAGTGAAGAAACCACAAACAGCATGCCAGTTGCACCTAGTTCCCTGAACTGACAGGTTTCTGTCCAGTAAGTTGCAGTTCTCTTCAAACGGGAACTTTTCATTTCGGAAATGTTCAGAGATGGCTACTGCGAATACGCTGGTAACAATGGGAGTTTTGAGGTACGGAGTTTTTCCATGTCTTGAGATCTATTTTGAGAAAACTCTTGCACAGAAAGCCCTTCATTATGTACCATGCTATCTTTTACCGAGACTCGCTGACTGAGATAAATAAGGAAATGGAGATTGACAGCACTTGCTACCAGCAGACTTGAGCCAACTTCTAGCGTCTGGAATAGAAAATCAATCTGAGGATTGGGAAGAGAAAATGAAGCAATTAATGGGTAAATTGATTCCAACTGATCTACTTGGAAAAGTGGTTATCTCTTCTCAGACCTGGGAAGAGCTATGTTGTTGCAGCTCGCAATTCACATTGTCTGATGTATTTATTTACCGTGTTTATAAGCAAAGAAAGTATGTAAATCTGACATGAAAGAAGAAAGTATTTCTATTTTATTTTTCTTATTTGTTATTTTTTGCACTTTTTTGCATGATAACTGCAAGAAATTCCAACTGTTAGGGGTGCAAAAACGTCTATGTACTTTCCCTAAAAGAAGATTGCTCTGGTTTTATTCTGCACTGACATGGAAACTCACAGAAACACCGTATAATCAGCTTGATAAGGGACAAGTCAAACTCAAACATTTTTTAGAAATACACATTTTTGACAATTTGAGATCTAATCTGATGTTTTTAATCTTGGTAGCCCTCTAATACAAAATGTTTATTTTCTGTACTAACCTGTTGTTTCACTAAAATAAATAAGCCTGAGGATTTCTTGCAGCTTCTCTTCTGTAGAATTAAAAATTCCTTTATGGTAACTCACAATGGGTCTCAACTAAAAATTCCTCTGGGGAAAAAAAAAGGAATTTCTTGACAGCTTTGCTGATTTGTGAATGTCCATCTTGAGATCCAAATCAAGTCCAAACTGTCTAGGGACCACAATTAAGTCTATCAGAGTCCGATGAAGCTTCAATAATGCTAATTGTTCCCAATGGCTCATATGAGTTATAGCACTGCTGAATCTACATGTTCAGAAAAAGATGCCACTTCATCTGCAGAAAAAGGTTAACAAGAACACTTTATGGTTGAAAGTAAATTCTTTAATCTTCCCTGCCATAATCTTCTCTGCTGTATACAAAAGTCTGCTGCATTTGGCAATGATAGTTTTAGAAGTGAAAGGGTAGAAATGATGGCTATAATAACAACATATTTCATATCATGGTTAGTTATGAGTTTGCAATGAGGGAAAGGGATATCTTCACTGAGCCTGCTTATAGCAGAAAAGCCTGTCAAATATGTTACAAAGAGTGTGTTGATTTTGTGGATTTTTAAAAAAATTGTGATGTGGAAGATCACTGTCATTATATCTTTAATGCTGTAAGAGTGACTGCCCTTTATGTGTTGTAACAATCCTGCAGTAACTGCTGGACCCATTGAGAAAGGCTTTTATGTAAACACAAATATCTTTTTTTTCCTTGCTTTTATTTTTCTTATGGATCAGGAATTGTGGTGGCCATTCCAGCTGGTGCTATCCTTGTCACTGAACAGTTGTCAGTATAGGACTGCATTCACCATGAGGGCATAGGAATACTGCTCTCAGCAATCCTGTGAGATTATGGGTTGAGTTTGGTGCAGATAAGAAGTGGTGCAAATTACAGCAGTGCCCAATTATGAGAAGGTAAGAGCCTGTCATGCCCATGAGTGTCCTGTTCATGAGATAAATAGATGTCCACGGCTGGCTGTGCAGCATCCTAAGCACGTGCAGTGTGGATAGGGATGGTGCTCCAGGCTGGGATGTCCATACTGGCACCTAAGAAAGCAATGCGTACATATGCAACCTTTTGAGTAAACGCCCTAGATGAAAATAAAAGGATCTGGGACATGACACAGACTGGAGATGGGAGAAATCACATTATATACACTGAAGAGATGTTTGATGAGAAAATTGTTCTTTTGTAAAGGGTTGTCTTTTTATGTGCCTTTTCAAGTCTGGAAAAGAGGAAATGAGAACTTCTAAGTGATGCTTTTTTTTTTTTTTTTCAGTGGATTATTTTTAACCAAGATCATTTAGTGAGCTTCTTTACTGTGTGCCCTCTGCAAACCGTTCTGTTTGTCCATCTGTGAGGGTGTGATAAATGTCACCAGAGAATCAAAGTAAGCGAAGAACAGTGGGAAAGTGAAAATCCCTTAGAGGTTCCTTAAGCCAGATTTTGTACCAAAGTCAATACATCATGAAAATAATCTTATATTTGGGTAAATTTCTGTAAGTTAAAAACTAAAAGAGTTGTGATGACATATAAATTCTGTTTATAAACTGGAACTGATCAATAAATGGACTTATTTTCTTCTAGTGTTGGTGGGTCCAGAATAGAGTGTTCCTCACTGAAATAAGTCGAATACGGGCATGAAAGTTTATTATACACAGAGATGCATAACGCCATCCTAGTGTGCAAGGTGCTGAGAGACTGCTCTCAGGAGCTGTTTTAATGAATTTTCTCGTTTGTATTCCCACATCGTCTTTCATTCAGCAAAAGGGACCTGTTCCAGTTTCAAGAAGGTGGTGGAGGGTGCAGGATTGGAGTGTCTCAACTCAGTTAACATGCTTTTCACCTGGTTTAGGGAATATCTAAGGCTGATAGTTGTCTGTCTGAAGTTTAAATTGTAACAAAGACATTTTCACAAGGGAAAATACGTCCAGATTTAATTTTGAAAGGGCAGCAATTGTGGCCGAGCAAGAAAATGAGCTGACACTACATGTGCTGACAACTACCCTTTTCAAAACCCATCTGTCAGAACAGGCCAGGTAATTTGTGATGCTGAACTCAAGCCCATCTGCCTTGAGGATTAAGATGGGAAGAAGTGAAACAAACCCGTAGCCATCCACACCCCCACCTTTTTGTGCATGAGCTATGGGTTTAGGTGCCTGGCTCCCATCAGCCCTCTTCCACGCGCTCTGCAGAGGGTGATGATGACCTTTGCTTCAGCATGTGCATGGTAAGTCTGAGACATCGCACAATGATGAACTCACTGTCTAGCCACTGTACAGCTCTTATGCATATATTTCAGTCTCAGAAATCCCAGACAGATATATGAGCCCTCAGGGATGTAAATCACCATTTTCTCATTGAATCCTAGGGATGATGAAGCTCAGGCTGGCTTCAAGCCTGTACAAGAACAATGGAGATATTTGAGCTATGGTTTTAAACAAATCTCTTCAATATCTTCAGATTGTGGAGGTTTCAGGTGTGGAAAAGGCATGACCAAAAGAGCTGAACAGATAATAGATTTTTATATTTGTAAATATTTTTTGTATCCCTATTTCTTGAAACCATTTGCCAGATCTTAGCATGGAGTTCATCTTAAATGTTGAACTGCTAGTATTTCTAGGTAGGCAATCCGTCTCCTGTCTTATTTCAGTTTGGTAAGTCAGGACACATCTTTTTATTTCATCTCCAAATCACAAGTCTTCTTGATTAAGTTCTTTCTCAAGCAGAAAAATACCCATCTCCACATTGGCATGTTTCCAAATGCAGTGCCTTTCAGCCTTTCAGCTTACAAAAGAATAAGCCAACAATTCCTTTCCATCACAGAGCACTTTACCTTTACTCAACGTGCTCAGTGCATTCTTATACTGGCTAAAGATGGATGAAAGGGCCTCGGGTTGGTCTGTTTTGTTTGCTGTGAAGCAGCTGTACTGCCAACAACTTGTTTTTCTAAACATCATCTTTTTTTTTTCCCCTGTGACTGTGTATTTTTCATTTTAAGGAGATATTTTTTGCTCACTATTCAGAAGCATCAGAACCGAATATAAAACTATGGTCTACTTCCAAGAATGTCGTGAAAATATATGCTGTAATAAATTTTATCTTTCATGTTTGTCAAAGAAGTAGTTCATACCATTTAAGGGAGACCAAAGGAAAGAACCATTAGTGGAATTTCTCTAGGAGTTTTGTTCCACATAGAAGCAATGAGGGGAAAAAGCAAATGAAGTTCAATACTCAGGGTGCTCTCCCTTCCACGACAGCATCACTCACCACCTCTGCCTGTGGGTGATGTTTGCCTAATGATTGTTGCTGTCATATGAGTTCTGCTTCAAAAGGGCTGTGCATGAGCTGGAGCTGAGTACTATCATGGAAACGAATGATAGTGGGAAAAGTATTAACGAGCTTCAAAGTTGTGCATCCAAAAACTGTGCTTCAGTGATGTCTTCTACTCTACCCAAGTAGGCACTACTGCTCTGCAGCTGAGGAAACCTGCATGGGAGTTCTCTCCACCAGAAAATGGTCATTGGGAAAAAGTAAGAAAATGTGAAGTTTTTCATCTCAGCACATTTGAATATGTTGCCCATGATGATTGTATTCAGCTACTATAGCTCTTTGCCTTCTGTCTGTTATCAGCTTTAGAAACATACTTGGAACATCTTAGCAGTTGCAAATCAAAGATGAATTTTTCCTGCAATTCTTATTTTTTCTCATGAAAGTTGTCATGTACTCTTAAAGAGGAGATTTTTCCTGGTACTGGGGAAACTCAAGTCGATGCAGATCAGCTACATGCTTAACTGCTTGTGTTCAGGACTTGGATGCTTTCCCACAGAACATATATTGTAGAGTCAGGTTTGCATTATAGCCTGAAAAATTAATCAAAACCAACCCAATCATTTTAGAAAACAAACAAAAAAAGATGGGCAGAAAATACTATTTGTTTATAGTAAAGATGTTTAAATGAGAGGCATTTATTTGTGTCCTTCAAGGTAGAAACTGAAAGAGTGGTTCGTGATTTTATTTTGTTGCCAGGTGAAACTGCTTAAATGGGCAAAATCTGAGTATTTAAATTTAAAAGCTTCAGTGGAAACATTTGCCACGTGTGAGAAAAGATCAATGTCTCTCAACCAGAAAGCTAGTCATTAAGTGACTGCAACTCTTCTTTTACAATATGAATTCATCCACCCACAGAGGGCAGAAAATTAAAAAAAAAATTGAAACAATGTCCAATGTTAGTAAGGTGCCTTCCACCCCTCTCCCCCCTCCACAAAAAAAAAGCCAAAACCAAACAAAAAAGCCCTGTGGGTCAGACTTGATTTTGTCTCAGAACGGTTGCTTGGTTCTGGTTATTAAAAAGAAAAAAAGCAAGCAAGCAAACATGCAAGCTTGAAAAACTCTACTATGCATAATATTCATATTCACAGCATTTATTCTTAGGGTGCTCCTCATCCTGTGCACAGAACAGGACAGACATCCCTCGGAAGAAGAGAGTGGAAGCTTGTGCTTAAACACAGAATTGCATCTGAGGACTGAATCACAGCATGCAAACACAAATGTGCCATGACAAGCCATATGTTTCAATTCTTGATTTCTTCATTATAAGCAACTCGAAGAGTTTGTAAATACAAGTATGCTTCTACATATTGTCTGTCATTCCAGTCGATATCCATTTTTGGGGTGTATGTTAAATTCCCTCAGAAAATACAGAGTGAGCCACAGTGCCATTTCCCCACCTCATTTTACGTATATAATTTTCCATTACTGCATTAATAGAGAATACACAGATGACTCTTCTCCACTCATCCTCCTCTTTTATTTTTTTTCTCAGCTTGAAATTAGTAAAGTTTTTAATATTCTACCTGTCAGATTAGATTTATTATATACTCATAAGACACATTAAAGGAGTTAAGCTTTTTTTTTTCCTTACAAATATCTCAGCATAAGAGTGAATTTAATAACGTTAGGTTTGGGCAGGAAGGACTAAGTAACAGGAAACAATCTATATTTCATGGCTCCAAGTATGAAGCAAATAATACATATTACTCAATTTCCCTGTTGCAGATATGACATTTTTTGTAGCAGTAAGAAATTAGAAAATTAAAAATTTCCTCTTCTCTCATTTTAATACTTTTCACTTATATGAAATTTGATCATGTTGGATCAGTGTTTGGGAAAGGAGAAAAGAAAGATAAGCTGTAGTTTACAGACAAGCAAGAAAAGCAAGCAAGCTATTCAGCACAGGAATACTTTGTCTCCTTAATGGATTTCTGCTGATTGTACAACTTCATCTGAAGAACAGTAATGAAAGAGCGGTGTGATACATATGTCTGGTGAGACTCAGGCAATGTAGCAAATTACTTTATAGGTGACATTTTGTGCCTTTTAAAGAATATTTTTTGTTTGTTATTGCCTTAAGCTTGTTCAATGTGCTCTATTTACATTTGACTTTTTTCTCATGTGTCTTCTATGATAGGGGTTCTTTCAAAAAGAAAGTAGTGAAGATGCCAAAGCTCACAATAAAAGAGGGTTAAGAAACAAAGTTTTAATCCAAGGCAGACAGGTCCTCACTTTTTCCAGCACTGAATATCAAATGGTTCTTGCTTATTTCAGAGAATAAGAATCACAGTTAATTTTTCCTCTGCCACAGGGCAATTACAGTTTTGTCTTAACCTGGTGCACTGGGAAGACAGCTGGTCTGAAAGCACTGGAAACCACTTAACTGGGGGGTGACATCACTGTGACAGGACGGGACAAGTGACCATCACTAAACTCAAGATATTTGCAAGCAGCTTTACTTTTGAATTTATCCATTTTTACTGTTGCCCCTTAAAAGCAGCTCTTTCCACTCAATTTCCTTTGCTTTTCAGCCTTCTCCTGTTCCTTGTAATGGTGTACTCTGCAGGATGAGGCAAAGTTCAGTCAGACATGCAGGGCTGGTGCCTGCCAAGTCTTCATCAGGCTCAGCACAGGGCTCCTGCCTTGCTCTGTGGGGAGTCGCAGGGTGACGAAATGGGGATGAATTCCTTGCAGCACTTCTCCTCAGCAAAACCATGCCAGAAACTTGTATGTAATCCCTAGAGTGAGAGAAGGGGTCTTCTCATTCATAAAACTTTTCCCAGCTTTGTTCCAGGAAGCATCATACAGTACAGCACTAGACAGAGCTCAGTTTAGCAGCCTGTAATATATTTGCAGTTAAACATCTTGCCTGCACCCTTACACCTCTATTCCGCCGAGCACATTTCCTCCTGCAGGAAGACCCGTAGAATTTTGTTTGCAGTTTGTCAGTGGGGAAATTGCATGAGAGTCAAACATTTCTCACTTCTAGGTTTGAATTGCGTTGTTATCCTGCTGTCTGCTGTGAAGAGTTTTTAAATAGAGTGTTTACCATTAGAGCCTCTTCATGTAAATTATTTACTATTGACAGTAGTAGCTAGTAGGGAACATTTTTGTGGGATATGGATTTATAATTACACTGTTAGTTTAAGGATTAAAGCTTTATTTTTGATGGCTTACAGAGGGTGTTTTTTTGGTTTTGAAACCGCAGGAGATGTACGAGAAATCTGACCTATCTTGTTGTCTCTGGCTCAGGAGAGGCAATGTGGAATGAATAATAATAAAAAAAAGGCAAAGAATTATTTTCTCTAAAAGCACTTTAATCTGAATCCATGGACAGATGGCCAAAGCAAAAACTGTTGTGTTATTTTGAAAGGTTTGTGTGGCTGCCTGGAAGCTGCTGTCCCTGCAGCAGGGCAGGCAGGGGGAGCTGAGCAAATTCTCCTGGAGAGCTTCTCTGAGAAGTCAGCCAGATTCAATCAGAAGCCAAAGCACAATAACTTAAAAGCACAGCAGAAATACCTTCAACGCACGCATTTCCCTGCCACCCTGGATTTACCGTGCATGTAGCGTTTGGAATGTTCACCCGAACTCTGGGCCAGGAGAGGATAAACGGCTGCCATTCCAAAGGCATGGCTCCATGGGGTCCGTGTGCAGGGTGTCTGTGGGACCTGGGCCACAGCGAAAGTTACTGAGTGAAGGGCCAGAAGGAGGGGTGCTGCTGGGGTGGACGTTTGGCACTGGGCTGAGGAGCACTGCTGCCAGGACGCCCTGCTCAGCTTCTTCACCAGAGAGGGTTTGCTTTGTGTTTGGCTGGCCCTGGCTATGATCAGAGACACGTTTGCCTGGAGTGCATATCAATATGTGTAAAACCCACATTAAGCTTTTATAAAAAGTTTTGACTCCAGCCTTGGTTCTCAGTATCCAAATGAAGACTGTGAATAGGAAGGTCTTAGTGACAGTGAAAGAAAGATTTAAAATATATAACTCTGTTAGGTCCTCCTAAACATATTCTCTCTATTAAGTGTAATACTTTTAAATTACGGGTTTTTTTATATTCATTCGGTACATTATGACTGTTGTGGGTTTGAAGAACTTGGTTAGATGGACAGGCTGTTAGACCAATTAGGAGCTGGTACCGCCTCTGTGATTCACATATTTGCTAAACCCAGAGCGGGATTTTGGGATTCGCACTTCCTGCATGCTTGCAGGGAGGACGGGCGGGCGGCGCGGCCCGGCCCGGCCCGGCCCGGCCCGGCTGCCAGGGGAAAAACATCACCCCAGAGGCCGCAGGCAGCTGGAAAAACAACCGTGGGCTGCGCCGCAGTTGAAACACTCCCGATGCGGCATTCAAGGACCTGGCCGGATTCCCCCCCCCAATCGGCGGCGGCGGCGGCGCACCTCGGCGGAGCCGGCGGGAACCAGGCTACCAGCAGAAACACCACACAGCCGGCAAACGAAGGAGATTGGCAAGTATTTTCCTATCACAAGACCTAAATAACATCATTCCTTCAGCTGCAGTTTTTGCAGACACTTCTTTCCAAGTCAGAGAAGAAAGAAAGTAAGACCACGTGTAGGAACAAACATGGCGGCGACACCGAGGTCAGTGAGGAAGGGAAGGAGAGGAGGCGCTGCTTCCCAGCGCCAGATCTGAAATCCTTCATGTGAGCCATGGTAAAGACTGTAATATCCAAACTGTTTTCTCTGTAATTCATATAAGACATGGGGGGATGTGTGAAGCTCATGTGCAGCCCGTGAAAAAGTGTTCTAGTCGGAGAAGTTGCCCCAAGATAAAGTGCCAGAGCTTATAGATGTTGTGAGAGGCTCCTAGAAATTGAAGAAGAGGAATTTTGCTTTCAGGCTGCGAGGAATTCATCCTTAAAAAGACTAAAACCCCATGACTGGTTTTAACCCATGAATGGCAGTGTGGGAAAACTGCAAAATTCATGGGAGAGATATTCTCCCACTGCAACAGGTTCGGGCGGGGCTGTTGTTTGTGGAAGCTCAGAACCGCACTGGAGAAGTTCATCGAGGACTATCTTCTGTGGGGAGAGTCCCATGGCATACACAGTAAAGGAACTCTTTTCCTTAAAGAAAGACTCTTAAAATGAGTGCACTGACCAAACCTCATGTTTTGTTTCCCTTGTGTATATTGGTATATTGGTGGGTTGGAAGGAGGGAGGTACTGGGAATAAGGGATTGTTCTGGAAGCTTGCTCTAATTCCCCATAATTCTATTCTTTCACTGTTATTTCTGTTAGTAATAAATTCTCTTTAGATTACCAAGTTTGAGCCTGTTTTGCCTTGAAGCTCTTCCGTTTTTTCCTCAATAATCCTTATTTTCCCCCCCCAAAAGCTGAATTTTTGGTTCCCCTTCTCTGCTTATCATGGCAGAGACATGTAAGTAAATAGTTTGTTGGTGCTGGGTATTTAATCAGCCCAAACCCGCGACAATGACAAAATGAAAAGATTCAAAATAACCTTAGAAGGACCACTTAATACTGCCCAGCACAGAGTCGATATGCGTCTTGAAACAACCAGTCTGAAAGTGATTGCCTTCTAAAAATGAAAAAAATCAGCTGTTCTCTGAATCAAAGTGCAAATTTTAATTTCTATTTTACTCCCTAATTAAAATAGCAAAGGGTAATGAGTGCGAATGTATTTTTTGAATTAAACAATTGCAATTTTCCTTGCTTTTTGAAACCAGCGCAACTATGAAAAAATGAATTTCGGAACACCACAATGCAGAAAATGTGAAATTGCCTCAGGAGGAAGTCACTGTGCCAGAAATGTATTACATTAACTTACAAACAACTTGTTGTTGATTATAATGAAAATGACTGACTGTCTCTAGCCGTGTTACAAGCGGGTGTAACGCAGCCACCAACGACACAGCCTGGCAGTGAAGGGCTCTGATGCAAGAGGCACCACTCATGGCTCAGGTGAAGCACCTGCTGGCACAGCTGCCACGTGCTGATTGCCAACCTATAGCTAACCTGGCTGTTAACTTTTACAGTAAATAATACTTTTCCCAGCTATGGCAAAATGGTTCTGATAAATCAGAGAATCGCAGAATATGCTGAGTTTGAAGGG